>CM067359.1:30412046-30465675 GCA_034401795.1 Chaetoderma sp. LZ-2023a
ACGACACGACGATGTTTAGGCATTCGTGCACATGTAGGCTGACGTCACAATCATAAATGAATACACCGTCATAAACTTGGGCTAGTCCGTCAGTGTACGAATTGTATGTCTTTACTATTTAATAAACATCCCGTTGAATATTTTGAAACTAATTTACCTGGGCACTGTTGCTGCCAGCAAGAATCCCTAGTCAAATTAGTTTCAAATATTGAACAGGTTAGCTGTATAATTACTATGAGATTGGGATTCTGGGACTTCAGGATTCAACGTATATATAGCTCGGTCCCAACACGCGCAAATCATGGGAAGAAATTAGTTAGAGATGATCTATAACTAAAGGTGGATTGCACTGAGCGTAGGCCTATAGACATCTCTAATCTCTCTTGTACAACCTATTGCTATAAATTTAGATATTTATGTATGTATTACCGGTTTTTAGTATACATTGTTACAATTTTATGTTTCATTTATATTACGCTTTTTGCTTTCTTATGTAATGTTAATCGCTATTGTCCTGGATTGTTTTACTTACCATTGTGTATGGTTTATAGCAATAAATAGCCTTGAATCTTTCCAGGCGTATATTGCTTCCCCAGAATAGCTAGTAAAAGATCAGATGAGTTTTTCTTTAACCCGTTGACTCTCGAATTTGTTCAAAAAACTTAAAAAATGTTCTCATATAAAATGTCCATTTGCAGACCAAGAGAAGACTGTTTTTGAAAATGTACCGCTGGAATGACTGGCTCGGTTATCCAGCCAGTCATTCCAGGGGTAAATGTTCAAAAATAGTCCTCTCTTGGTCTTGCAAATGGACATTTCTCAAGACCGCTGCAGAAGCCGTTTTTGGCTGATATATGTGTTAAAGGGTTAATAGCAAACTCCACACATACCCCCACCCCACACCACACCCCACCCACCTCTCCCAGCGAAGCTACATCTGCCTAGCGAATGGGTCGTGAGAAAACTGCAATATTTTATGCCTTCCTGTTTGAAACATAATGGTGTATAATGTAATCATTATTACTATTTGACCCAATACTATAGTGGCCTATATCCGTGAAAGCAACACAAAAATGAACGTAAGCCAGACAACAATACCTCGCAAGAGGTGACGATGATAATGCAGGTGATATATCATAGTAGTCATAGCAACCAGGTCACGCTAAGCACAACAAGACGATATTATATTCTAGCCAGGAGCCATAATACTCTGTTTATATCATATTCGCGGCCTACCCGCCAGGCAGATGCGCCTTCAGGCTCCACTGATTTTATGTCCTATGATTATTATTATTTATTCAGAGTTTTTTCTACGTTGTAACATTTTGATTGTATTTGTTATTACGAATGTGAGAAGGTGTGCGGTTAAGGGTATTGTAGTAATACATTTGTATAGCGACGCTGCTACAATGAACTCTGTAGATGATCTGGCAGTTAATCACGGACCCACGCACACAGTAGATAAGTCTGGCTGGTTGTTTGAAATAACTGACTTACTGTTGTACGCTAAAGTTTTCAGTCGAACTGTTTTATAGATTAAGCCTATAATTTTGAATAATTTCTAATGGAGCTCTCAAGTTTATCCATCCATCACATGACGTTATAATCAACTACGTGACGTGTAGAGTGACGTCATGATCAATGTAGAGTGAAGTCATGATCAATTACAGTAGGCCTATGAATGACTCAATTTAGTCCGTCTTAAACGCTAAATAGTCCAAACACGTACGAATTGTATGTCTTTACTATTTAATAAACATGCTGTTGAATATGAAACTAATTTCAATGGCCGCAGTTGCTGCCATAGGTTTCAAAATATTCAACTACTTATCTTAAGTTTTCTGGAAATTGATAGTCAGGGAGTTCAGTGATCGATCGATCTCAACACGTATAAGGTGTGGGAGGATCTTAGCTAGAGATGGGCGGGGCATAGCTAAAACTAGAACGGTAAGTTGAAACCATCTCTCCTGTAAGGAAACGTAAACATGTCATAGCCGCGTCAATACATCACAGCGTATCCACGTGTGTTTTATTAACGCAGAAGCCTCGCGTCATCCCGCCACAACACGCCGTGTGTCACAACAATATTTGGCCAGATTTACTGACGCGACAAGCTGTATCCAAGCTCCGTTCACTCATCATCGTCCTATTGCGTTATCCTCGCCCAGCCACTCCGCTCCCGTATCGAGCGAGTACGATGCCCACCCATGGACCGTGTCTTTGTGTACGCATGCGTACTGACCCACATTCTCAGCAATAGCGTCCTAATAGCTAGGAGGATGTATGGACGGACGGGAGGATGGATGGTTATGCGTCACTAAGTTAAACATATCCGTGACTCATTTATCTCTCTTACGGTATCCGTTCAAGCCTTTAACACGCATATCAGCCAAAAACGTCCATTTGCAGACCAAGAGAAGAATATTTTTGAAAATTTAGCACTGGAATGACTGGATACAGTCTCAGTGGTACATTTTCAAGAATACTCTCCTCTTGGTCTGCAAATGGACATTTTCTATGAGTAAATTGAAATTTTCTTTAAATAAATCTAAGAGTTAAAGGGTCAATGCACTCTTCATCTTCCAAGAATGAAATCACTGCAATTTAATATTGTTCAAATTTTTTTTATATAATACGATCCTGTAATCGTATTTCCCACACAACGATAGCGGCGAAACTGCACCCTGTAGTGACCTATAATTTAATGCGCAATCTACTCTATACAATTACATTGTGTTTGTTGAAACGCGTCTTTTCGTCGTCACGCGAGATATCTCAATTCGTCTTCCATTGTAGTGTAGGTTTTCCGTAAGTAAGGCATAGTATACAATACTTTTATCATACGGACTCTATCCGCTTTGAAATTTCAATTAGCCATTTGAGTCTTGCAGACCAGAAACGTGAAATTCTTCTGAATTTCAGGATTATTCTGCTGAATAACTTGAAACAATTCAACCGGGAGTTGCTGCGGCCTATGGGAAGGCGGGAGCGAGAGAAGACCTCAGAAGGGAAGAGGGTGTGTGGGTGTGGGGGGGGGGGGGAGAGGAGGGAGTGATTGATGGAAGGAGAGAGATGATGTGGGAGGGAGATTTATTAACGCAAAGCTCGAAAATTTGAAAAATATTGTATTGCCCCCCCCCACCCCCCCCCCCCCACCCCCGGGGCAAGTATGTCATTTAAATTAGGTTGCCCAACTGTACTTCCAGGTTGGCCCATTTCTGTAAATTCTGTTGAAAATATGTATTGTTGTACGCTATACAAACTACAGAATCCTTGTAATACCAACTCAGTTATTATATTAACCCTTTATCCCTCATATCGGCCAAAAACAGCTTCTGCAGTGGTCTTGAGAAATGTTCATTTGCAGACCAAGAGAAGACTATTTTTGAAAATTTACCACTAGACTGACTGACTCGATAACCGAGCCAGTCTTTGCAGTGGTAAACTGTCAAAAACGGCCTTCTCTTGGTCTGCAAATGGACATTTTCTATGATAAAATTGACATTTTATTGAAAAAATTTGAGTGTTAATGAATAAGACTAAATAAAATAATTAGTTAACATGAGTACATATTCAGGCCCTGAAAATAACAAATTATCTAGGCGGCCCCCCCCCGCCCGGCCACCTGTGTGTTAAAATTTGGTTGCCCAAATGCTAAAAAGTGGTTGCCCCGGACCGCAGGAACGTGTAATATTCGTAGCCTGCAATTCTTTTGAATGTAAGGATTATTCTGCTGACTATTTTGAAACAATTCAACCGGGAGATATTGCTGCCTATGGGAAGGAGGGCGGGACAGAGAAGACCTCAGAAGGGAAGTGATGGGTAGGTGGAGGGGTGTGTGGGGGAGGGGGAGGAGGGAGGGACTGAGTGAGGGAGAGAGATGATGTGTGAGGGAGGTTTATTAACTGTCTGGTCTGTTGCATTTCTGCAAGCTACACTTTTCATGGCTTTAACTCCGGCTATGCTGAATATTTTGAAAACAATTTGACAAATGTTGCTGGTGGTATTTAAAAACAATTAAACTGACAGAAAGAAAGCCATCAATAATATGATTGAAACCTTTAAAAATTATTCAGCTGGTCCAGAGTTATTGTCCATTGAAATTATTGGCTGATGGCATGCTGCATGGAGACAGTTTAGTTACCCGACCTCCGAGGTTTCCATCTTTATCCGCCATCTGCCTGGTGCCGTAGCAGCAACAGCACTAAAATTTCATGTTATGGATGAGGTGGAAGCTCTGACCCGCTCATTCAGCTGCGCGTGTCTGTCTGGTACACACCTCACCCACCCGCTCACCCACCCCTCAAACTTAGTTGAATAGATGACACAGGTGCGCGTCAGTTTTGTGAGGGTTGGTGAGCTTTGGTTCTGGTTTGTTAGAAAGCCTGGCATCTGGAATGTATTTCCGTGTCTGATTTAGGGAGAAGTGCTATACAACAGCGCCGAGGTCAGGATGAAGAAATCTCACGCAAAGCGCTAAAACCGGCTAATAATTTCCAGAATCAACTATTGCCTGTCTAACATCTCAGTCAACAGATACAGCAGTTGTTGTTGCAGTAGCCGCCGTCGTGGTCGTCGTCACTGTTGCTGTTGGTGTCGGTCTAGGCCTAGCTGCTCGCTACCTTTGTTATCGTCGTCGTCGTCGGCGGCGGCGGAGGAGGAGGCGGCGGCCGCGGCGGCAGCGGCAATGGTGGTAATGGTGGCGGCGGCGACGACTGATACATTGTCAAATATTGTATGCTTGTCATAAATCGGACCTCAACACCCACAGTAGTTTCAAAATAGTTAGATTTGAAACCTGTATATAATTCGCTGTCAAAAGCATCGCATCGGCTACTATTCTTCTCAAGACAAATTGATATAGGCAACGGCTGTTCAGTCAAATTGTTTTCAAAATCTTTACAGGTTTCAAATCCATTTTGAAACTACTGTGGGTGTTGAGATCAGATTTATGACAAGCATACAATATTTGAAAATGTATATAGATCGACACTTTATGAACCACATAGGGGCTGTTATCCTTAAAACATCTGCTGGTAAATTCAACCCAATTTAGTGCAACTATACCAAGTTTGTTGTAGGGCTTAGTGAACAGATCAAAAAGCCAAATCCCTAGCCAGTTATTAAGTAGGCCCTATTATGTTATATCGATTACGCGGTGTTTTTCTCTCCTTGTCCGCCACCCCCAAACCCACCCCACCATTGGCTATAGTTCGAGATGACAAACCTATACGGATCGATAGTGAGCATGATAAACTGGGGCGCCGGAAGCAAATTTGAGGGGCAGGGGTAGGTTCCACAAAAAGGACACACTGGATGGCATTGTATGGAGGAAGATATGGACCACCGCCCCCCCCCCCCGCCCCACCCTCTCATAGAAGGGTGTTCGGGGATACCCACCCGCCTAACCAACACAAGAAAAATATTGAAAGGTGCAGCTCAAAGCATCGATTTCCCACATTCTGGGTTTCTTATGATTCACGTATAAATGTTAGAGCGATGTTAAGCGAGGAACTTATGCATTCTTTTGGTCAATTGAACCTATTCACAATTCAAATTGTGAGCTAGCTGGCGAACGGGTTATTGTCAGAGGCACACGTTGAGCGTGCGTACATTCGTGCATGTGTCTGCACGGCGGAGCTGCGCAGTTTGGCTTGAAAAATATTTGGTTGGACCTTAGTTCCTAAATATATTTGCTAAATTGTGCCCCAATTTATTCAGCTGGATTCAGAGGAAAAGTGGTTTTTTTGTGAAAACTAGGTTATCCATGACAAATCTACCAATCATGTTGCTTTAGATGAAGACCATGGAGTTCTTTGAGTTTCATGTCAAGCAGTTTCACAGGTCTTTAAATGTAATTTTTAAAATAGTGCAAAATCCAAGATAGCCAGCAACAAAATCGACCCGGGACCAACCATGGATCTGACCCTATTTTTTTCGTCCTACTCAGTAGTTCTTAAGTTCAAGTTCAAGCTTATTTACCCCATGGCCACCATGTGGCATGAGAGGTTACAACGTATATACAATATGTACACAAGGTATATATATAGCTACTATACATATTATTGTTAATTATTATTATTATTATTATTATTATTATTATTATTATTATTATTTTTATTATTATTATTATTATTATTATTATTATTAAAGAATAAGACAGATGCTGGATGAATATACAGGTGAGGTAGCAACACCGTTACGTCAAATTAGTAACAAACTATTCAACTACTAGTGTGTATGGAATAAGTAATTTAAATTATGATTTTGCAGCCTCTTACTTAGCCGTATTGGCGTGTGAGTTTTAGAGATACATTTTGCCAGGGCTATTCAAAGGAGGCCTTCAATTATTGCGTGGCCGCTCACGGCTACTACGGGTTGTGTCTAGAATTGCGTATAGGCGCGGCCATTTTGCGCAAGGGATTGTGGTCTCCAGCAGCGAACTAGAAAGCTGGCGAGAGCGCGCGCCTCTATTTTTAGATTGGAACCATAGAATTAGGATATATATATATTGGCTAGATCGCTCATACGCATACGCTCACTATGATGGAATGGGACAGATGTCGCGACCACTGGATCTTCACTGACTGACTGACTGACTGACTGACATCCGATGGAGACGATCAGCTATGTATATAACCTCCAAAAGTCAGTAGATTATTTTTTTGTTAATTGGAATAGAAAGCATGCAAAATACGGAACTACAAAACTACGGTAAAAATAAATAGGGGAAATACGGTAATACGGAGAGGCGGTAAGAATCACAGAAATGCGTTAAAACCTAACGCATACATCGCTGAAATTCCAAACATAATCATTTATGTACATATGATAACTTCTATTTATTTTGGAAACTGCTGCCGTAAACCGTTGCTGCACACATGTAGACAACTTTTAGCATTATTGTTTACATAATCCACACAAATCATACTGACCGTGAAACAACTATGCCTAGCCTCTGAAAGCAGCAAGATAACGGTCAAAGCGAGTTTGTCTTTTAAATCTCCCAGTGAAAGCTAACACCGTTTGGTATAGAAGACCTCAAAAATAAATTGACACGCTTTCAAAACAATGTAGAATTTCTGTTTTTCTTTGCAAATATAGTGCCTTATTTACATGTATGAGCTGTACTGTAAAACCGCCCGACCCGATGGTACAGAACATCTAAAGAATAAATTAACATGTTTGTAAAACAAGACAGAATTTCTGTTTATGTTTTGTAAGTATCTTAACTTATTTACGAGCTGTATAACGTAGCCTAAGCAGTCGAATCACTTGTAATAAATAAGTGAGCACATATTTTAGCAAGAGCGGTCAGATATTGTAGAGCCTATATATATATATTTATTTATTTATTTATTTATTTACTATATTCCCGTAAATTAATTTATTAACTCCTAACCATAAAATTAAGATATTGTTTAAGAGAGATTAATTTCGCTCATTCAGTACTGCCACATCAATTCATTCGTTAGATAAACAAGCCATTAAAGGGTGGGCGGGTGGGGGTGTGGCGTACAGAATACAACCTTGAGACAATTGTAATTGTACATACAGCTGAGTGGAACATTACTCTCTTGTGTCCGCTCTCAGCTGGCTACATTTGCTATACCCGTATAGCAAACGGAGGCTGCAGAGCTCTGACCAATCACGTGTCTTACAGATAGGACCATCTGTATGCCACACACCCACCCCACCATGGACCGGAGTTAATATCATATATATATATTTTTAACGATAGTGAGGTAGTTCGCCTCTATTTAGATTGGAATCGTAGATTTAGGATATATTGTCCAGATCTCTCGTGCGCATTAAACGCATACCCTCACTATTGGGGCTAGTTGTACCCACCGCTGGTGGCCTGGGATAATTGTTGACTGTACATTTGCATCAGAAATAAAATGGTATTGTGATCTATCCCACTGTACCCACGTACATCTCTTAATCTCCACGTCACCACTCGTCCCTATCAAACTGGCCAAAATGGCTTCTGTAGTAATCTTGAGAAACTACCATTTACATCTAACAGGTAGACATTTAAAAAAATTAACCGCTGGAATGACTGGCTCGATAACTGCGCCTATCATTCCAAGGGTAAAGTGCCAAAACAAGTCTCTTGGTCTGCAAATGGGCATAGGATATCTCTATGATAATGGATGGATCTGATCTATCACCCATGCATATGACGTCATAATTATTTACGTCGTATGTGATGAATGATGTAAATAGCTTCATCAGGAACATTGAATAGTCCATCAAGTGTACGAATTGTATGTCTACGATTTAATCCCCGGGATTTAATCACTCACTCACTCACTCACTCACTCACTCACTCACTCACTCACTCACTCACTCACTCACTCACTCACTCACTCACTCACTCACTCACTCACTCACTCACTCACTCACTCACTCACTCAATCAATCAATCAATCACTCAATCAAATCAACTACTGCCAGTGAGGGCATATCATACGGTGTGCATCCAAAAGATAGTCACATATGAATTCGCCAGCATATCAGTATATCCGACATGTGAAAGCTGGTTCGCTAAACCAAGATTCTTGTCTTGGTGCGGTGGTCCAGCAGAAAGATGTCTGGGTTGGTGATGTTATGCGGAATTGCAGGATGACGGTTCAATCCCGACCGGGGAAATGATGATCAACAAAGTAAACTAACGGGTGCACTACGTAGGCGTGGTTAGCACAAAAATTGAAGGCATCGCGCTGCCAGTGCATTAAAAAACTAAGCATACCTACCTACCTATACCTACCTACCAACCAACCAACCAAGCAAGCAAGCAATCAAGCAATGAAACAATCTTTATTGCCAAATCCAACATGTGGGCATACAGACAATATGAATATTTTGATACTAATTTGACTGGGCATTGTACGAATTGTATGACCTTATTATTTAATCAACATGCTTTTGAAAATTTGAAACTAATTTTCCTTCGCATTATCAATTGCGTCCTATAAAAGCTTTACAGGCACCATAGTCAAAATGCTTAGTGAATGACGTCTCTAGCTCCATCGTGAATATTGAATAGCCCGTCAAGTGTACACATTTTATGTTTTTACTTTTTAATCAACATTCTGTTGAATATTTTGAAGTTAATTTGACTGGACACTGTTACGGCCACAGGCAGCAAAAGCACCCAGTCAAATTAGTTTCAGGATATTCAACACCTTACCTGTATGGTTACCTTGAAATTGGGATTCTGGGAAATGATGAATCAAAGTATATAAATTGATTCCAACACGCCGACAGCGTTTAGCTAGAAATGGATCGCGCCTTTGAAATTGCCATGAACAAATTTGATCATTAAACTTAGTAATGTATGGTCCACCCAACATGGACATGTAATAAGTGACCACATATTTTAGCAAGAGCATTCAGATAGTTAGCTTTGCCTTGCCGGACACATGTAGACCTAATCACAATGCACCGATTCTCTTATGGAAAGATGGTATAAGTTATCCAACCTGTCACTCAAGTGTTGAAGGCATAATCAATTATCTCACATGTAGGCTGCTGTCACAGTCAAAACACGTAATGAATGACGTAGCTGTGGCTATAAGGAATGGTGAAAAGTCTGTAAGCTGTGTGAATTGTATGTCGTTACTATTTAATAAACATTCTGTTGAATATTTTGAAACCAAGTTAACTGTGCTGCTGCTATAAGCACCGACAGCATCTGGTCAAATTAGTTTTAAAATATTCAATAACTCACCTCTATAGTTACCTTGGAAATGGGATTCTGAGAAGTCACGGTTGAAAGTATATAAATCACAATGATGATGGCTATGAATATAGGCCTATCATCATCTCATATTGTATTTTAACCACCTCATGGCATAGCTGGTCAAACCGGCCTCTACCGTGATCTTGAGCAATGTCAAATTGCATGCCATGAAGGGACAGTTTTTGATAATTTACCACTGGAATGACTCTAGAGACAGGCATTCTAGATTCCAGTGGCAAATCTGCAAAACCCGTCTTCTCTTGGCGTGCAAATGGACATTCAATATCTAAATATTTTAACATTCTTCACCAAATTTAGACAGTAAAGGTTTAATATATTATGCCGACAATCAGGTACCGTGTCTGTTTAATTTCCCCCCTTATGTATTATAGCATAAAACACTAGGCTGAACATTCGAGATAGTGTATATACATTTCCATTGTTATGTCTCGTAGGGCGCCGGGGAAAAGATTTTAATGTCGTGGACGCATTTTACTAGTCACTATATGTGTGGCAAATTTTAATAGTAAAACATGTATAATAATATTGTAGAGCGTGAAAAACTAGACAAAATTCGCTAAAAATAATGTACGTGTGATTTTCATTAGTAATTTATTGTCCTTAATCCGCCACTGGGAAGAGATCCATGCATACTATTATTTAGCACTATGTATAGACAACTGATGTTCTCAATTCCCAGTCAAAACGGCTGTCAATAACATTGTAGCGGGTGGTTTGATAAACAAATCAACAGAAAGGGTATATGCATGTGCCAGGGTAGTAATGCCTGCAATGTGTTCAGCCCAAGAATTCCACACATATGGTTAGAAAGGTATCTGAATATGCTAATGAAGTATTGACTTAGAAAGTGTTTACCATGAAGTAATTTAATTCATTGTGTGAAATTTTGGTTAATTCACAGTCTTCACTGCCCTATTGCCTGTAGGTTATGCTTGGCCCCAGATTTTCACCCACATAAACTTGAGTTTAAAAAGTATAATTTAGCCTAGATTACTTTCAGCTGTAAACAATATATCATATCATTGCTAGTTAGTTATATTCATAATTAAAACAAATTCTACAATGAAATAATTCCGTAGTCCGCAATTCCATACTGATAATTGGCTTAAATTTTGGCAGATCAGTGATTTTCAGTACCATACTGTCTGCAATAAGTTTGGCCCATATTCGGTTCCAAATTCATACATATGGTCAGATCGGTATATGAATAAGCTATTGAAGTATCAAGCTTAAAATGTCTAGTCTACCATGAAGTAATTTTGTAGTACACAATTCCATGGCAAAGATTTGCACAAGTTTTGGCAGATCCATGATTTTCGGTAGCCTACTGTCTGTAATAAGTTTGACCCCAAAATGTCTGATAGATATAAAAATATGCTAATAAAATATCGATTAAAAAAGTTCCACCGTGAAGTAATTTGATATTACACAACTTAGATGTGACCAAATGTTGTCAGATGCCAATAATTTACAAACCGATATCTATGTACTCTGTTTGTAACCAGTTTTCAAACATCTATCCATGCAGAACTCAATATGTATTATTATGTACTAGTGCTGTACGAAATATTGAATGATTCTACCATCAAATAATATCACAATTACCAAGTATGTCCATGTAGTTACTTATTCGCATTATGTCCCCATTGAAAGATAGTTGTTTCACAATAGCCACAATCAGATAGATGGCGATATGTCCTGGCATATCGCTTGTAATAGGTTCGGCTCCAGAATTTCACCCATATGTTTACATAGATATATATGAATGTGCTAATAATGCATAACGTTTTACAAAATTCTACTATGGAGTAATTTCGAAATACGCAATTTAGTCGCAACTTACAGTTTTCAAATGCTAATAATTTACTATATATTCAGTATCAGAATCTCTGTACTCAATTTGTAACCAGGCTTTCGAACATAATACCATCTAGAACTCACTAGATATTGCACGATTCTATCATCAAATATTTCTTGCAATAATGTGAAAATCTGTCTATATATCCTATAATTTAGCTCCAGATAGAATCTGAATTATCAAACAAAAACTCCAGAATGTACACATATGGTCAACAAGATGGATGGAAAGATGGACAGACTGCCTCAACATGTAATCTACTACTTCCTATAGCCTATAGCTAATCCTGTGCAAGGCCAATGTCATTACAACTATCTTAAAGATATGACACTACCAAGAAACTATCGTTGTTGCCATCGCAACCACCATCAGCACTACATGGGACAGGTAAGAAACTGTAAATGATAGTAAGAACCTATGTAACATTGAATGTTAATATAACAAGAGAAACACATTTCTCTCTGTCCTGCAAATATGTTGTCAATTTATCACATGTCTAATGGCTATATCTTTACAGTACATTGACTTTAACTTGAAGCCCATGTCTTCCTATATTATATAGTGCCTATGCCAGTTCAGTTCTACGTGTATAATTTATTTTTTGTTCTATGTAGTGGTCCAAGGTCTAGATATAGGCACTCTCTTTGGTGGACAGCAGGTTGTGCTACTGCATATTGTATATTATATATAAAAAATTAATTTGAAGCTCAACTTGAATTATAATAATCTCCGGCCACGCTTTTTGCCATTGATGCCTTGCATCAATATGTGTACTTGTCTGATTATGTTTTCGTGTGGAATCGTCATTTATGGTTATAACTCAAAAGGCTTGGCATAGCTAAACATGGCTAAACAAGTGTATCACGACCGTACGAGTTGGTAGGTGGGGTCGGGGGTTGGGGGGGGGGGGAGAACATGGCACATAATACTTAGATTTCAATTTCAATTTCGAGTCTATTCGGTAGCTTCTTCAGAAGTGTATGAAACTATTTACATGAAATATACATATAATATAAATATAGAATATATAAATTAGAGATGTAGGAGATATAGGCGATGGATTCTAAGCGCATCTAATTTTGACATTCTTCCGAAGGAGGCCCAAGCCACATCCTCCAGCCATTCTGTATGTCTGTGGAGGGTGGGGGGGGCACAAATCTTAGACCCATTCCTCAAATACCCCCAGCGACTTCGCACTTCGGCCATGTGTATCCAAATTATTTCAACCTTTGCATATGCTTCATACGTCAATTAAAAAAATTAGATTTTGACAGATGCTGTTAATTCTAATATCACTGGTTATAGTGGTTCCACATTGCTGCACTCAGCCGCCCATCATTGCACATATATTTTACTCAACCCACTAAGCAAGACCGGTATCATTTCAAAATTCAAATAGTCTATGACTATGTATCTTACCTTTACTTGCAAAAGAGACATGGAACGATTACAGATATAGCTATAGCCGCAAGCGGCGATGCACCGGTGGGGGTGGGGCCGGGTGGGGTGGGAGGCAAGTGGCTAGCATCCCGGTCGCTAAGACGAGAACCTTATCTGAGCCAGCTCTTATAGGTGGCTTAGAGCCTAAATAGCCTCTTAGATTTGATCAAGTTGGATTAATGCTGTCAGTTTTATTGAATCATGTGAGAAGGTTACAGTAGGAATCTTCTTTTTCCGCCTAGTCTATCCATCATTGAATGTGGTTTTGAAAAACAAACAATCGTGTGTCAACAATGGCAGAAAAAATAATATAAATGAAAATCTGGCCAGTTCTTCTTGAGAAGAAGACAATTCAATTATCCAATTGCTTTAGTATTGGCAATTTTGGCAGGAAAACGATCCAAGATGGCCGCCAAACCGTTCGTCCCACAGTATTGAAAATGGCAAATTTGGAATCAGAAGACCCAAAAACCTATGTAAAACCAATTTCAGCTTCAAATTTCAACAAATAAAAAAATTCAAAATGCCCACCAATCATGCTGCATATTGATTGGTCGATGGCGGCCATGTTTTTTGACGTATCAATTTCTCTTAAACAAACTGTAATTGCCCTCAATCCCTAATCATATCAGCCAAATTTCGGCCCGATCCGTCCTGCGGTTCTGGAGAAGTCGTTTTCACGAAAACTAGGTCATTCAAGATGGCCACCCAACGTTTCGGCCAATCAAATTCCCTTGAACAAACTTGGTTCAGCCAATGCCCGAGATGCTATTTCATGAGTTTTGAATCAAACCGCCAAGTGGTTTCAGAGAAGATGATTTTTAAAAACGTTTCCCGAAATACTACAAAATCCAAAATGGGCGCCGAACTTTTGTTTGAACAAAATCAGATCTACCTAACGATGCTTCCTGCAAAATATAATTGAAATCCACCCAGCAGTTTCCGAGGAGAAGGCATTTGAAATTTCCAATTGCTTTACTATGGGGAATTTGGCGGGAAACGAATCCAAGATGGCAGCCAAACCGTCGATCGAACAAATTCAAAAATGCCAGATTAGGCTTTCTCGACCCAAAAAACCTATATAGGTCGAATTTGGGCATCAAAATCCATTAAATAGAAAATTCAACATGGCCGCCAGAAATCTTGATGCTGATTGGTCCATACGGAAATCCATGTTTTTCGAGCTATTAACGTTTCTAGAAACAAACTTTATATGGACCCACTCTCCGCTGCTTCTGACAAAATTTCAGCTCATTCCGTTCAGTGGTTCTGGAGATTTTTTTTAAATGTGGGAAAATTGTCCGAAAATCCAAGATGGCCGCCAACCTATCTAGAAAATGATATCCATGCACACGTAAAAAATTTGCCCTAATAAGGCCCGCTTGCCATCACAAGCCTGAATTTCACCTGCATTTTTGTCTTCGGGCTATTCGTGAACAAATAAAACAGCCGAATAAAAAATAAATAAAAAACAGAACAATAACAATAGGGTGCCAGCCATGATGGCTTAGCCACCTAAAAAAAGGAGTCAATATGTCGCATGTAACTGCCACCACATAAATAGCGTTTGCATTGATGAGTTGATTCGTCGCTAAGGCCGCTCAGTCACGAGTTATCATCATTAATATACTGCGATTTCTATGTTTATCATATATAAATATATATATATATATATATATATATATATATATATATATATATATATATATATATATATATATATATATATATATATATTATATATATATATATATATATATATATATATATATATATATATATATATATATATATATATATATTCGGCCTGGAAGCACTCCCATATTATCTTATGGACTCGTGTTAATGCCAAAACAACCGAACTTTAATACAACTGCTCAGTCTGCTCTGAATTTTCTAAAAAATTTTAAGTTCTAAAGTAAAGTTTAATAATTTTTCGCATATAATGGATGAAGGGCACAGCTTCCGCCGTTGCCCCCCCCCCCTGCCAAAAGGGCAACGGGACAGCTTTCCCGGCTGCCACCGTGCTTCTGGTGCCACTGATGTTAAATCAGACTGCTTCTCTACTTCTTCATCCATCCGTCCATATTGTAAATATGGGTCATGATGGGAGTCGAGGTCTATCTACCCTCTATGATCATCATGACCTGACTATTATGTACGTTTATCTCTCGATCCAGGTGGCGAGCCTATATTTGACCCTAGACTTTGTGACGTCATTTCGGATATGATTATTCATTAATGCCATTGTCATCACGTCGTCATTATAAGCTGTTCTAGTTTTAAATAGGACTGACCTAATATAGTGGTATTTCCCAAAGCCTAAAATTGTGGCCGCATTTCACAGGGCAGGTTAAATGTCACTGAGTCATTTAACTATACCACTATATGTATTTCGAAATAATGGTATGATAGCACCATTTAGTACTGTATGATTTACTATGTAAATATTGCTTCATAATCGCTCATTCCAGGAACGAACAAAGACACAGCATGGGTGGATGGTCGGATATGTGGACATCCATGTTCTATTTAGTTATGACATGTTATATATATATTTTATACCAGTTGGAATCGATGCTAGTTTGAACAAGTTGCTGTTGAAATGAATATTAGACAGATTTGACTTGGAGTAGATATTGCTGCGCGTGACATGTATCATGATGCTGTTGCTACATAACAGCCAGCAACGAATGCAGATACATTATTATCCATAATGCGATGGTAGAATCATGTTTGATTATAAATGGTCTATTTAGGCGTTAGGCCTGTACGTTTAACAAATGACATTTTGGATTCAGGTAATAATGATGCATTGCAATTTGGACTGAGAGTCATTTCACTGACTGATTTCCGCCTGTCCACTAAGACCTCTGCGACTATATAGAGTTGAATATAAGAGTCTGCACAATATTGGAGGATTTGATGCAGGCACATCTTGAAGAAGATTTGCTGGCATTCAATGCATCAATATATTGTGTAAGATGTTCCTTAAGGCACCATTTTAAAACATGTAGCTTAGATCTATCCCAAGCTCCTGAAATGGTTCAATCGAACCGCTTCTCTTTGTACTTCGCAATAACAAGCATGTGACTATGAATCATGTCTACACCCACTCATGGGTTTTCCTAAGATAAGATAGTAATACGTCGCAGATCAGAGGTCGTGGCAGATCATAGGTCAGTCACACTGTAATAGAGTTTGACGTACGAGAACCGACTGAACACTGATGCTTTCCCATTATAAATGAATAGGACAAGCTTAGTCAAACTTAAGTTGGAATTCGAAATTATGGCTGGTATTTCCAGTTGATGAGAAAGTCATAGCAAAATGTGTTATTGCTAACTATTAGAAAGCCATCAAACTGTTCCTGGTTGCATTGGATCAATACGGATCATAAGTGCGCAGATGGAAGTTTCCAGAAGAGAATACGTCGAGATGGATTGAGTTATAAAATGATGTACTATATGCAATTGACCAATCAACCACCACGGCTCAGGAGTATTAGCGGAACGGTTCCAATGTAAGTCCATCTTTGTGTATAAAAGTAGTTGATGCTTACAATCATTAACACTCCACCAACTGATGTTCCTTAGATCAGTCTTATTGTAATATACCCTATCTTAGTTCGAATTTGTTGTGGCTGATAGATTTTCAGAATTAGTTTAATCAATTGCAGAAGTTAATCTGTAAGTAATTATACAAGTATATCAAATTATTTCTTCAAGTTATCAAGTTGTGTATAAGTTTAATAAATCTATATTCATTATCTTCAAACGTAGTTGCGTTAGTTCTTGGATGGGATTAAGTTTGGAATCTGTGTATAAAGAAAAGCAACCTTTCTCCCGAGACTGAAATCATCACTGAATGTCCGAGTCATCAGATCATATTTTTACACTTCACTCCTTAATTGAAATAACATCAAAACAAATGAAACGACTCTTCTGTGCATTCATTGATCTTGAGAAGGCAATCGATACTATTTGGAGAGAAGCATTATGGGGGAAACTGGTCGGGCAAAATTTGAACAGTATGATTATAGCAGTAATTAAACGCATATATAACAGTAAAAAATCTAGAATACACATTAATGGGCTTGCACCTGCCCACCTAATATGTAAATGGGGGGGGGGGGGGTACGACAAGAGGAGAATCTTTAACCTGCACGTTTCAGCTTATATTTAAATGATCTAGATAACTAAATACTTGGAAGGACTGTAGGGAAATAATTGTAAGTAACGACGTGGCGTCATACCTAAGAATCCTTGCTTTACTCTATGCAGACGATACGGTAATAATGGCCAACCAAAGGAAAATCTCCAGAAAAGCCGGACTGAATATAATAACTATTGTACACTATGGAACTTTAAAACAACAATGACGAAAAAGCTGCATTGCCCGCATTGCTGCACCTCCAACTTAAGCCTACCCATTGACCGCCAACTTAAGTTATAGCCCCAATAGCATTGTATGGGAGCGAAATGTGGGATTTACAAGAATATCAGTCATTAGAGCGAGTCCACCAACAATTTATAAGTTATGTGCTCAAAGTTAAACGTACACCATTGTTATATAGTGAACTAGGAAGGTATCCGCTACAAATAAAGGTACAATGCAGAATGTAAAATTTCAGGACATCACAACAAATCTTAGAGAAAAAAAAAGTACTTTACATAAAAAGCAAAGACTCGTCGATCAGTTCAGAGCGCCATCTTTCCGGATTTATCCGGAAAATGCGGATTTTTAACATGTCTCCGGATTTCTGGACATCATATTAAATATCTGTATTTTTGTTGAATTAGCAATATTCTTTAAATAATTAATCTGGAACCAGTTTTCGTTTTAGATAGTGCAATTTCGACCCTAGTCAAAGCGACCGAATTAGTCTGAATATAGGCATATGATTTATTTACATAGAATTATAGTAATATTAACTGACAAGTTATAGATTAAATTGATGATGTGTATGCATCTCTGATTGTTCAGCTATGCAAGCACTGGAAGAGACAAATTGCTCGCGTCTGCGATAAGTCCGAAAAGGGCAAACCGCACGCTTTCGCGCTCGTCCGAACAAATTTCCATAAATAATAACAAGCTGGTCGCCTGTCAGTTCCAGGAATTAAAACCGAAACCTGTTTAGGACCATATTTATTAAAAATTAAACAAAGCTAATAGAAGAACTCTTACCAAACTTAGGACTACCAATCACCGAGTACCAAATGAAACTTAGGACTACCAATCACCGCGTACCAAATGAAACTTAGGACTACCAATCACCGCTTACCAAATGAAACTTAGGACTACCAATCACCGCTTACCAAATGAAACTTAGGACTACCAATCACCGCTTACCAAATGAAACTTAGGACTACCAATCACCGCTTACCAAATGAAACTTAGGACTACCAATCACCGCTTACCAAATGAAACTTAGGACTACCAATCACCGCTTACCAAATGAAACAGGCCGCTGGGCAGGAATAGCAAAAATCAACAGAACATGTCCATTATGCAATAATAATGATATTGGTGACGAATACCATTACTTGTTTCTATGCCCATTCTTTGAAGAATCCCGTAACTTATGCATACCTGCTTATTAATTACTATACACGACCAAACTACTATAAATCTTAAAAGCTATACTACTACTGCTGCTGCCCCTGTTACTACTACTACTACTGCTGCTGCTGCTGCTGCTGCTGCTGCTGCTGCTGCTACTACTACTACTACTACTACTACTACTACTACTACTACTACTACTACGACGACGACGACGACGACGACGACGACGACGACGACGACGACTACTACTACTACTACTACTACTACTACTACTACTACTACTACTACTACTACTACTGCATGTGAAAAAACCTGTTATACATAGGTCCACTTGTACATCACTAGTATATATCTATATGAATGTAAATATGTTCCCCGCATATTATGTATACAGTATGGGTGTAATAAATTGAATTGAATTGAATATGTAGGCCTATGCATCCCCACCCATCCACCCCTCCCACCCCCTCCACAAGCCCGTATCCTCGTTCTCCTCTCTCTTTATCTCCTTCGCCTCTCACTCTTCTGACTCTATGCCACACATTGTACCGAAAATTGAAAACACCATGTCCTTGAGGTATATAGTCAGTTCAACATATAAAATCATTGTTTATTAAATTGTCATAAATGAAGCCTCGATAAACTCGGCCTATCTCCAGCTTAATCGCATTTATTACCTCAATAAAGTTGACAAAATTAGCCTCGATCATGAAAAGTTATGAGATATATATCGAAAAATTATATGTCTCTGTCCAAACCACAGGGGTCCAATATAAGCGCCGACAGATCTACAGATAGTGAGCGGAGTAGGGGTAGGTTGGTGCAATATAAACCATTATGATATTGGAAATGTGTAAGCTCAATTACGCACCCACTCACGCACGCACATACGCGTGATATATAGATCTATACGTATCACATTTACCGTCGCGCGTAAATTACTCGTGCAACAGTGTTGTCCATTTTAGTCAGCGTGAATGGACGGATGGATGGATGGATGGATGGATGGATGGATAGATAGATAGATAGATAGATAGATGGAAGGGTGGGTGCGTGTGCGCGCGGGCGGGCGGATGGATGGATGAATTATTTACACCCAGATCATTATACAATGATATGGGGAATAGGCCTATGCATAATGGTATTTATATGGAGCAGGTATTTTGACAATCTTATTGTATGTTCGTAACCATATAATAGTTATAATTTACAATAACTATGATTTACCATGGGTCCGTTGTGTATTTAGAGATAGAATCATATATTACGTATCTCAACAAATGGGTCATATTTGCTGACTTACTAATGCAGGATACTTTTGAAAGTGCAATGGACAAGAATCTAGGGGAGGCCTTGCACATTCTCCCCGGGAAATATGTTCTCAGAGGCCATCGCCTGCATTTTCTGAGGGTAACTGACTGTTTATAAACAACCAATTATTTAAATAAAATGACAGTGATTTGGTTTACTTCAGATCAGATTGGTCAGGGAAAATGTGTGTGGGCGGATGAGGGAAGCCCTTCCTATCCCTACTGTCACGGAATGCCCACCCATGACGCAACATGTACAGTAAGGAAACTATATTTGACGTTAAGATGGTGAAGTTTGCCTGCTGAATTTCTGCAGACGACATTATCCACGGGTTTTAACTTTTTGAAAATATTTTGAAAATAATTTCACTGAAAGTTGTTAGTTGCTAAGCCACCAACAACGTTCAGTCAAATAGTTTTCAAAATCTTCAGCATATCCAGAGTTATTGCCCATTGAAATTATTGCCAGTTCGTTGTGTAAATACGCAGCTCATACGCATACCTACCACACCGCTACTTACCCGTCTATAACCGCGATACAGTTATTATCAGATTGAATTATGGACAGCACTGAATAGATATGGCGTATCTAATATGGCTGAGCAGATACACACCACTCCCCCCACCCCCACCCCCACACCCCACACACACACACACAACGTCGCGTCAACCCATGTGACGAGTAATCGCAGAAGGATATAGAGTATTGCGCGTATCAATTCCAATTTGATAGACTGAAATGTTCTAGAAATCGGCGCCATGTTGGTCACGTGCGACTAACCAATAATAATCATGGGAATAATTAGATCATTGCACTAAATCATTGCGCGTGTCATGTTGTGTTTTATTATGTACGGATAATTTCCACCATTCGTTAGGCGCACCTTGCCGCATAGGCTACGCATAGTATGAGTTCTCTGGCTCCACTCTATGTCGATTCTGATATGCCCCGGGCGTATCAGAATCGGCATAGAGTAGAGTCCGCGAACTTGGACTACATACACAGTGGCGGATGTAGTGGTGTTAGTCAATATTACAAATACTTCTATTGATCTAGTTATAACTGATAACTGGTTGCTGACAGAACCCCTATAATAGCATAGAACAGGTTGACTTTCTAGGATACGGAACATTGTCATATCACCGACTTCACGTGTGTGAAGGTTCCTCACAATCAGAGCCATTCAGAGACTAACCATGAATTCGGTGCTATGCAAATGTTCAATCTGTTCACTCGAGATCTCGCGCATTCAACATAGTAACCCCTAAATCATGTTTACAATCAGAGCCGGATTAAGACAAGGATTAACGGGGTTATTGCTCAAGCGCCCCACAAAATAAGGAGCCCCCCCCCCCAAATCAGTATGTATGTATTGTACGTGTGAGTGTGCGCGTGAGTACCGTGCCGCTTATACGCATGTTTTAATAATCCAACGCCGAGAACGTTTATTAATCGACTTAATTTAGCCAAAGGCATTCGGATTTTGCCTTAAAATTGAACTCTATACCCTACAAGGCAAACGATATTTTATACTTCTGAAGAACTCCGTCCTTGGACCGCGTCCAGTATGTTCTAGTAAGTTACCATTAGCCACACAACACACGCACGCATGCGCGCACGCACTCACTCACTCACTCACTCACTCACTCACTCACTACAACGATCAATGCCATACTGGCTGTCCAGTGTCCAGCGCTCTCAACTCAGACCTCCGAATTAATAATAACGACCAGGCCTATCCGATTTCAAGCACCATAAAAGTTAGTAAAATCCGGTTTTTTATATTGACAATTACTGTAAGACGAAAACTACAAAGACTAGTACGACATGAATCTGCGGTCGTAAAAATCAGTAATAGTCTTGGTGGTGCGAATATGTGATAAAATGCGTAGCCTTTGAACGGATCACGAGTACTTGGCGTGTTTTAGTGAGGCACTATATGGTATGTGAAATGACCAGTGTTATTGAATAGTCAATACAGCAGTATGTACAGCCTATGCTTGGTATGCTATTTATTAGCAATCGAATATATAGTGATGTCTGTGTCTACGTAAAATACAAACGACGCTGCCTACCCCCATTTATAAAGTAATGGGGGCCAGTGGTGTGGGGGTGGGTGAGTGATCGGTGGTTGGGGAGCTGGCTGGGAAGGCAACTGTGGATGTGTCTGGGAAGATTTCCACCAACAACAACAACAACAACAACACCAACAACAACAACAACAATCCCCCCCACCACCCCCATTAGTGGAGACTGACTGGGTCTAACTGAGTAAACAACTCAGTGGCTGTGAAATTATTGCAATTTAGAAATTGTACACAAAAATCTAATCTGAATGCCCCCTAGTACCCTGCCATCTCAAAATTGTGTTTATGCCGTTGATTTACAGAGCTGGCATCCTGTAACGCGATTCTTCTATGCGCGTGTATATAGTGTGTATATAGACAAGTGTTACCGGTCAATCAAGAAGGATGCTGGAGGAGACAGATGGTTGACAAGTTAGTTTCCGGTCAAACAGGGGCGGATCACGGGTGCTTAGAAGTGTGGTCATTCAATGAAGACGTACAAGCCGATTATGAAGTTCAATAGCAGGTCACATAATGTAAGTGGTCGCGTGATCAGACTTGCTGTATTTGGTGACACGAGCACCATATTAACACACTTCTTGTCTGGTTGATGCCTCCAGTAGTAGATCTCTCCGCGTAATCCGCAGTTCTGATCAAAAGCCGTAACGAGACATTTAATTTTGAAATTGAGACTTCTCATCGGTCGAGTCACCCACCCACACGACACCAAGACCATCTATGGGCATCACGTCAGGGGTTCGGTCTCTTCGGGACTTAACATATTACTAGCCCTTATTCCCATTCTGGTTATGGGGTGTTGGGTGTGACGTTACCAGTCAGAAGTTTCATTTTGAATGGTGATTGCCATGTGACTGAGGTGCGTGCGTGCGTGCGTGCGTGCGTGCGTGCGTGCGTGCGTGCGTGCGCGCGTTGACGTGTAGAGATTAATCAGTGCCGGATTAAGCCTTGCCAGGGCCGGGTGGCAAAGAATATGTGTATAATTTGGTGGAAGTGAAAGGTAAACCAAAAGGGGGTCCGAAAAACTTTGAAATTTAGATGCATCTGCATTTCCAGAGATAAATATAGACCATCAGTTGGCTGTTAAATTATTCTTTTTTAGCCATTTAATTTCATTTTTTGTTCACTCAATCTTCTGAGCCGTTCAGTTGTAGAAATATGACTGGATAAAAAACCGAATGAACAAAAAAATGTAATTAAATACCTAAAAATAGAATAATTTAACAGCCAACTGATGGTCCATAATTACCTCTGGAAGTGCAGGTGGTGCCATCTGAGCGCATCTAGAAGAGAAAGAGTAATATTAAACTGTCACACAATCTTGAACCATCTGACTCCTAAAACTTCAGAAAAGTCTAAAAAACAAGCACTGTTAATAAGAATAAGACTGACACAATATATAATCGACAAATAAGACAATAAGACACACACACACACACACCGACACCCCAACAACCCCCTACACCCCCACCCCCCCCCCCCCCCCCGTCTTACTACATGGAGGCACATATGGTTAAATGGTCATACTGTTATAAGGTTATATGATACATATTCCATACAAAGAATAACTTAAAATGCCTAGATTTTCACGTATGCATGAGGAACGCTGAATGACCACTCGCCACTACAGCTTGTCATCACTCATCATCAGAAAACTCAAACAAAAAAGAAACCCTTACTAAAGGATAATACTGAAACAGTATATAATAGACAATAAGACGAACATAGTAAGTCTGTAATAGAATTTCCATTCAATTATAGTGTTCATCTTGAGGCGGATCCAGAAATTATTGAAGGGCCGGGCCTTGGGTAGGTCTGGGAGGGACTCTGGGAACGGGTGCTCCCCTCCCAAAAAGAGGGGTGGTGAGTTTCTTTGGATGTGTGTGTGCGTGCGCGCGCGCGTGTGCGTGTGCGTGTGTGTGTGTGTGTGTGTGTGTGTGTGTGTGTGTGTAATTCTGCAATGCACACTTCATAGCTTTATTGGTATTTTGCATTTCTTAAAGTAATGCTTTACTTATAAATATGAATAGATCAATAGATAGGTAGGTGGGGTGATTCCATAACCTGGAGATGAACAAGTACTGGGATTCCTGACAAAATCTTTAAGCCTTTGTACATGAAAGACCAAATTTCAGGAACAATCCTTTATAATTAAAGGTGCACATTCACACCAGAATGCTTGAAAATAAAATTGTTAAAATTGTATTCTTTTATAGGCTTAAATTATGTGTCTATATGTAATGAAACGAAATAAATCTTAACATATAATGATTTCATTCCATTTAAATTAATATAATTTTTTAAGTTACGAAATTGAAATAGATCGAGGCTCATACCTCTATTTCAATTTCGCAACTTAAAAAATTATATTAATTTATATGGAATGAAATCATCATATGTTAAGATTTTTTTCGTTTCATTACATATAAGCTCACAGTTTAAGCCTCTAAAAGTAAACAATTTATAAACAATTTTATTTTCTTTAATTTTGCTTTGACTATGCACCTTTAAATAATCTCTTGAAAATAACAAATCGCCAAGTTTATACGATATCCTGTTATGCAGTTTCTTTTTTTTACAAACGAGAAAAGCTGTCTGGACATGATGTCCAGACAGCTTTTCTCGTTTGTAAAAAAAAGAAACTGCATAAAACATTCACTCAAAAAGAAAATTTTGATGAAATGAATTTGGGGCTGGTCAAGGTCTGGGGCCGGGGGTAAATACCCCGCTGCCCCTATTATAATCCGCTACTGTATGTTATTGGGTTGATTGGCACAAGTAAATGAGTCAGACCTTCCAGAGGGTTTATCTGTAGGACATGTTATTACCCCAGGCATAACATCCAGCTACTATAGCGTGAAATAACGATAAATATTGTCCCAGTCCTATTCTATTTTACAAAACTGCACATTACATTTCATAGCCTACAAAAACACACACAACCCCACCCCCTATGGTCGTGTGCTGTTGCTTGGCAACACGTAAAATGCGCGTGTAGTGCGTTAATTATTGCCATGGCAACTGCAAATAGAGTATGTTCATTTACATATTGAGAATCGAGTTATTGGGTAGGGTCAGGCAGTATTATAAAACATTTATTTTCATTCAACAATATTATAGTGTCAAGGTATGAAATTCCCACCATTTTCTACAAAACTATTTACACGTTGACAATGACATTATGCAATGAAAGAATTTATTATCTGAACTGTCAATCAAGCATGTTTTAATTGACATCACAATCAATATATGTCAAGTCAAAATTCTGACAGGTAAATGCTTGAATTGCATACATGTCTTGTCAGGAATATGTCATTGGCTATCAAATTTGTATTTTCAATGGATGAATCCAGTTTTTGCTATGCCCCACCCATCGCTAGCTAAACTTCGCCCACGCTTGCACGTGTTGGGATCGATCGAACACTGAATCTCACTTTCTAGAACACTATACAGGTAAGCTGTTGAATATTTTGAAACTAATTTGACTGGGTGCTGTTGCTTCGATAGTTGTCTATGGAAGAAACAGCGGCCAGTTGAATTAGTTTCAAAATATTCGAAAGAATAGTTATTAAATAGTAAACATACAATTCGTTATACTAACGCCAAAACGCACCACTGCTAAGTGTTGCATGGTCAACGCATACGGCCCAATTACCGAAAAAGCCAAAAGAGAATCCAGCAATACTAGATTCCTTCTATGCAGAACTGAGCTCCGTCATTACAATCACAGCCAGGTGGCAACTGCTCGTGTGTGGCGATTTCAACTCCTAGCTTGGTAAACGCCAATGCGGAGTTCAGAACTTGGCTTATGCATGTGATCATTTGCAAGGGCACACGCAACAGCAATGGAGATGCACTGGTGACATTCCTTAGTTCGAATGCCTATTTGCCACAAGTACGCCTTTCAAACACCCATGCCGTCACACGTCGGACAACATGGACAACATACATTGCTGATCACAAAGACGCAAAAGGCTCTAAGGTTACAACAGTGGTCTTCAACCAAATAGACTGCAAAACATAAGCAAAAGCCCTACTTCGCGATGCTCGTTCCTATGGAGGTGTAGACCTCGAGTTTGGCCATAATCCAGTCATTACACGCCTTCAGATGAACCAGCTCTACTTACTGTTTAAGCGGCATACCAGGCAAGAGGGTAGGGTGACCTACAACCTGCCCAAGCTCATCAGCGACAGACACTCAAATGTCATACAAAAAGGCCCTCGAGGAGCCGATAGCTAACATCGACGTCGGCGCCAATCCAAACAAAGCCCTAACCAAAATATTGAAATCTATGGAATCATCAGCTACCAGCACCGGAGGAGTTCCTAAAAACAACGGAACTAGGTATATGCCTACTGACGACCCTCTAGTAGTGTAAAACTGTCAGTAGAGCAGAGTGTTATGGCCGTGCATCTATCAAAGTGGCCAAAGTGAATACCGCACCACGCTACGCCGGGAATGCAATAACATTCTGCACTACATTAGCGAATGCTTAAAGGCCCTTGCTATTCAACAAGCAGACTCCCTAGCAGATGAAATCACTGCCACGGATGACTGTCACAAAATGTTTCAGGTGGCCCGAGCCCTGAGAGTTACTGACTACATACCACAACTCAATGTACACAACTCTAAAGGACACTTCATCGGGACTGACAAGGGCAACGCCGACGCAATTCGAGAATGGTTCACGATGATGAGCCCTTGCACCCGTTCTCAGGAGACCCCAGGGCATTACCAACACCAATTAAAACAGCAGAAGTTGAGAAGGTACTTAAAGTCCTGACATCTGGACCTGATGGCAGGAGCAATGACCTATTCAAATATGCAAGTGACATTATCTCAAACCCGATCACGCATCTAATCAATCCAGCTTTTATGCACCACATTCCCATCGATGATGTAGGCCAAGGCACCCTTATCACGCTACAAGGCCAAGAATCCACCTGCTCGCCAGCCAATCTGCGGCCCATTGTGCTACCCAACAGCATACGGGACATCCTATCCAATGTTACTCCATGCTGCATCCGAGACTAGCTCGATGACTTCATCGGCTCACGTTAAAATGGGTTTAAACGTGGATGCAGCTCCGCAGACGTTTTGTATGGGCTCAATGCATGCTTATGTAAGTAGTCATGTCCAAACACTGGGATTTCCACACAATGGGCATTGACATGTAACGAGCCTTTGACACAATTAAAAGCTCAAAGATCCTAGATGTACTACGCCAGGACAGTTGCAATGAAGATGAGCTACGACTAGTTAGACTACTACTTGCAGACACCAAGCATGTCAGTGAAGTCTGTAGAGTTTAAGATATCAATCGGCTCCCCACAGGGAGATGGTCTATCCCCTGTGCTTTTCACCTGTTACCTTGCTGTTGCACTGAAATCCGTGCGGGAAAATTCGGCAAGACCAGCAACCCCCATCCCACACACACACACGCACGCACGCAAGCACGCACGCACGCACGCACGCACACACACACACACGGACGCGCGCACACACACGCACACCCCGCCCCACCCCACCCCATACCACCACCCCACCCAGTGTACATATTGGGCATGGCGCTAAAGATTAAATATGCCGACGATGTGGACCCAATAGACGAGGAAAAGAAACCCCTTGACCAACTTCTCCAAATAGCTGAAAGGAAGCTAAAAATTGAGAATCGCTTTATGAATGAATCTAAAACAGAGTTACCCACATATACCTATCTACAAAGCGTGAAACTAAAGAATACGACGATCCGCTTCGTGGCAGCGAACCATGGAGGAAAAGTAAAATCCTAGGCTTGCAGTACTGTTGACATTGCTGCGCGCTGTGGCATGGAGAACATAGCTTTCCAAGATGTGTAATACATCGCCGTTGTCTGTAAAAGTCGACCAGTAAAGATGGTCCATGTTTGGCCATGTGCTAAGGATGTCAGAAGACACACACTCACAGAGCCTTGGAATTCGCCCTACTTGGAGCCATCAAATACAAAGCCATGAGAGGATATCATTGCATAAATCTGATAATCGTGCTACGAGGTGACCTCAAGAAAGCGGGGCCTGAGGAAGCAAGGGATTTCGGCTAAAAACAAGCCACAATGGTCAAAAGTGAAGGCCTGGTTGCAGCTGTATGATGTTTCTACTACTACAGCCACAGAATACAGTAATCATACATACATACAATTCGTACAACTTGACGGACTAAGCGTTTATGGCAGACTTCGATACGTCATTCATGACGTAATTGATTGTGACGTGACCTATATGACATAATTCATTATGACGTCATATATTTGCCTAACAGATCGGATTCCTCTATTGATATGGCATTGGCAATCATGCGAGTCTTTTCCAACAATACATCAATGACACTCTCAAACGTGTCTTTCCTTATATTACGAAATTGCTAATCAATGTAATCTGAACATTTTTTTGTAAGGCGAATGAAAATCCGAGGTTTAAAATCGATCCCATGGCGTGTACAAAGTGGTAGAACAATAGATAAACACACATCTCTGAATTGATTTATGCATTCAATCGATGGCGCTGTAAAACAGTTCACGGATTATAACTTTCCGTACAACAACCAGCTCGAAATTAGAATAAGCAATGTATTGATTCCGTTCATCTCTCTTATGGATGGACAGGAGAGGTAGTGCCAGATCAAAGCATCATAATTGTTTGCTTCCATTGATTAGTGCACCCGTACAGCGGGTATATACGTTTTTCTCATTTCACAACACTTCATGTGTTTGTCAGGGATGCCGGCGAGAGTGGTATGGGCGATATTAGATGGACATATATAATGTCCAGTGGTTACTTGAACACTATATCTGGCCTATATTACTAAACACCATCCAGTTTTTAATGATTGGTGATTGAATTATTCATACCGAGGGAAATATGTGTAGCCAGCAGATACGAGACCTATCTGAAATCTTATGTTCTAGCAAGTGTCTGTATTATAGGATTTGGCTATGGTGATTGCTGCAGAACTGTCTCGGCTGTACATCTAACACGCTGTCAATACAAAACGGACTGTCCGTTGCCGCTACACAACATCGTCGTAAATAGCTTCTGACCACTCGTCTCCATAACGAACCACATCCATGTGCCACCCACCACCAGACAAAATAGGTATTAGAGAATTCCACTTTCTCAGTCAATCATATGAAATTATTTAAAGCAATTCTGTATTATATGGTGTTCACGATTGACAAAAATCGCGAGTTTTTGCATTAAGAATCCCATTTTCACCCAAAATCTGGGACCAAAAGGGTGACTCCTTTAAATGCACATCTGCATCCATAACTGACGCATATGCCAAGTTTCATCAACATGTCTGAAGCGGTTATGTATGATATGCTTTTACGAGATATTCTGGATGGACACAGAGACAGAGACGCGGCGATTACTCTAGGGGTTCCTGATGGTGTTCCTGGTGAATCAACCATACTTATGCCGAGTTATGAGCATGGGCAGTGATTTTAAGATGGCTGCCACGTAATAATATTAGATTGTGAATACAAACTCAGCCTAATAAGGTGTTTGATCAGTCAGGCCACGATTTGTGGCATAGAAACAGTGAAAGGAGCGGATAGAGACTGATGAGGAGTCGATTTAGTTCTTCTAGGCTAAGAAAAATAACATTCTTTATATAATTCTTTGCATGTGTTAGTTTATTTATCGCTAAAGGTATCCAGAAGCAATAACGAAGTATCCAGTTGTCAGAGGGCTGTGGGATTTGGCCACACCACTCCTATAAAGCAACCTCAGAAATAAATTAAAGTGTTACAAACAGCAATAAAGTGTTTAATATTTTTTGAACATAATTGGATTGGAAGGCAGCAATGTCTTTCAATCCAATATGTCTATGCTATATTACTATGAGTAAATCTTTACGTAAAGTTGTTGGATTGCTTGGTGTATGACAAGTCTAATTTCTAGGTTCAATTCAGGCCATATATAATTAACTGGTTATTATTTCAGTCTATTATAGGTCAAGTTCGACTCCTAACCATAGTTAGCTATAGCTAACTAGGATACCAGTCGAACTTCAAATAGTTAACTAGCTAGTAAACTATAGTTAACCGAGCATCCGACCCCGGTTCAGATGCGATATTTGCGTAAATTTCAAAACGGCGGACATGATCGCCTGCCACGAATAAATGCATATAAAAGTGTAAATATTTCACTAAATAACTTGGGTTTGATGAAATTATGCTTTCCCATTGTATGGCAATGTTCCCAAGCCCACATTCCTTCCCACTTTATGCCATATGGACGCTTTTTGACGTGTTAGCGGACAAAAATAACCCATTTTCGTAGGTCATCAAAACACACGACAGAATGAAGGAAATTTCAATTTCCCTTCTCCGGGATCTAACAATATTTACCATTACATTACACATTGATAATACAGCTACCCTGAAGCTGTACTCTAGGAATCTAGATTTAGAAAGCTTTACCGGCTCCTGGAACCGGCCACCCGGTTCCCAACAACCGGGTACCTGCCTCCCAGACACACTCATATTGTTTGCATAGCTACCAAACAAGAGAATAACCCATGGCTTGCCTCCGTGGGCTGGGAGGCAGGGTCTGTAATGTAATGGTAAGCATTGTTAGATCTCGGAGAAAGGGAAATTGAAATTTCCTTCAATCTCGTTCGATCAATACTTACCATTACATTACTCATTGATAACACCAGATTTAGTCGGTAACGTGGTGGGAAGGGGCACGCCATACAAAGCTTATTTTACCCCTGGAGAAAGAACTTAGACCTAAACTTGACATACGGACCTAAAAGGACCGACAAGTTTTGGGACCGAATCACATTCGCATCACCGCTCCCCACCCCACCCCTCCCTTTCTCCTAAAAAGAGAGAGAACTCACGAACATGCATCTCACCTGAAAACACAAATGTGCGAAGAGGGTTAACAGCTCTTTACACATATAAGCCTGGGAATGAATATATAAGATGAACGATCATGATACATAAACAAAAAGCTGTCAAACTTAAATTACCTCATGAATTATGGATTCCCGACGTGGAGCCATCAACTAACACACCGACCAAACGTGTCCCATATGGTTGAATTCCTCTCGCTTGACCATGTCTGTTCTTACTACTTGTGCTGTATAAGGTAATCAAAAGATGAGGAGTGTGGCCACTAGACTATCATTTCAAAACAGCTAAAGCGAGTGGATTGGCGGAGTCTGACATATGCCTCATATAGTAATCCGTGAGAGGACTCACAGTTGCATTGTGCAATGGCCATGATGTCCTCTAATGGGACACCATTGAATAGGGCGGTTGAGGTGGCTATTCCTCTAACATCGTGACCCCTAGCACATTGCACCTGGTGCCCAGTCACAATCTCGTGGGTAGTCTGAATGCATTCGACTACCCAACGAGAGATAGTATCCATGGATGAGGAGCCATATGGCTTCTTACGGCAGATACACAGATGGCCATCATTTGACCATAGAGAGTCCGTCCATTTTTTGTACCTGGTCAAAGCACGGACTGGACACCAGGCACTGGCATCACGATCAAACCCAGTTAGCTTTGGTATAATGATCGTTTTGCCGTGATATTTCAAAGATTGATTCTTTGACATAAACTCTGCTCTTGGCAGCAATCGCAGACCCTCTCAGGAGACAATAAATCGGTCCCTCGCTACTGAAAGTGCATGGATCTCACTGCGCCTTCTTGCTGAAGAAGATGCCAATAGAAAAAAACGCCTTTACAGTCAGATGCTTTAGACTAGCCGAACCCAAAGGTTCCAAAGGGTGCTTGGCCAGTACATTAAGCACCAAAGATAGACTCCAGGCTGGAATGACTACCGGTTGTCTAGGTCGGAGATTGCTCATTCCCTTCACCATCACATTCAACTGGGCCACCTCTGGACTATCCCTGTTGGCTAAACAAGGGATAACTGATGCCAAAGTTGACTTGTATCCAGCAATTGTGACAGGAGCTAGTCGTGAAAGAACAGCTCACAGAGAAAGTCTGCTATTTGCTGAATAGTGGAATGAAAGGTAACAATACCATTTTCCTCACACCAGTCTGCAAATCCGTTAACCTTGTTGTTATATGACTTGAAGGTTGACCTCCCTACCACAGCTGCGATGAAATCTGTCGAGAAAAGCCCGCCAACGTGTAACGTTGTTTGACAACAACCACGCAGTCAATAACATTTCGGGACGCTCGTGTAGGAAGCGTCCCTAGGCCTGGGAGATTATGTTCGGAATCTCGGGTAACTGCACTGGATTTTTCGCCCGCAGACCTCGAAGATCCGTGAACCACGGCCTGCTGGGCCAAACGGCGCTATAGCAGGACCAGGCACGGTTCCTCCCTGATCTTCACCAATATCTTCGGTAGAAGAATGGTGAGTGGGTACGCGTAAGCGTGCATCCCTCTCCAGCTTAACGCAAGAGCGTCTGTATCGATGGCATTAGGATCTGTATCGGCGAGACATAAGTCATGATTTGAGCATTTTCCCTTGCGGCGAACAAGTCCACGTTGGGGTTGCCCCAATGCTCGAAGATCCTGTGAAGAACTGGAGGGTTGAGAGACCATTCTGTTGGCAGAATTCTCTGTCTGCGAGACAAAGCATCCGCCAGAATGTCCAATCGACCAGGAATATGAGCTGCTTTAAAAAACAACCGAGTAATTCCTGCGCCGTTGAACTAAGTGCCACACTTAGGTACATAGTGTGGGTGACTTGGTCTCGCCTTGGCGATTTCTGTATGATACTACTGTCGAGTTGTCCGACCGTATCAATATCGCCTTGCCCCTGACTTTTGGAAGAAACACTTCCCAATGCCAGTTCCACTGCCATCATATCCAACAGATCGATATGCAGCTGGCTCTCTTGGAGAGTCCATGTGCCCGAGACCTGGTGTTCTCCCAGGTAGGGCCCCCATCCCTCCAGCGATGCAGCCGTGTACACGGACAGCTGGGGTTGGGGTAGGTGCAGCGAAAAAAACCCTACTAGGAGATTCTGACGCTCGTTCCCACCCTACAAGATGCGACATTATTGGCTCCAAAACTGGCACCAATTTTAACAGGGGTTCTATTCTCTGTTTCCACAGAGACATCAGATACAACTGGATAGCTCTTCGCATACGAGCAGTGTACGGGTATACCTGCTACATGGAGACCATCATGTCCAGCATCTGAAGAAACCGCCTCGCCTGAATGTGGTTTCCCAATCGAAACTCTTGCGGATGGCTAACAGAGACACCACTATGGGCTCTGACGGGTAAACAACCCTACCCTCCTCGAGATCGAATCGCATCCTTAAATAAACGAAATGTTGAGTGGTGTGTCAACTCAGATTTCTCCTTGTTGACTATCTAGCCTACATCTGAAAGCAACTTCAGATTCCGAGCAGTATCTACCTCTAACCTGGCTGATGATCAGCCAATCGTCTATGTAGGTGTGAAGCGCCATGTTCTCTTTTGTGAGAAACGCTGTCACCACAAGGACCACTCTGGTGAAAACCCCGTGGAGCTGTCGACAGGCCGAATGGGAGGTTTAAACTGCCATACTAGATTCTGAAACGCAACTCTCAGAAACCTGTGACAACTCCCGTTCATAGGAATGTGGGAACATGCATCACTCAGATCGATCGATACACACCACACTCCCTTCCTCAATCCTGCCATTACCGACCTCGGCGTTTCCATCTGGAATCGAGGCGTATGGATAAACCAATTTAATGGCCTGAGATTGAGTACAGGTCTCCATCCCCCTGTGCTCTTGGGGACAAGGAACATATTGGAATAGAAGCCTGGAGTGTTCTGGTTCGCTGGATTTATTGCTCCCTTCAGAAGCCAACCCGACACTTCGTTTTGAACGGCTTCTAACTTGTCTGGTTCCCGTGGTACGGGTGTCCAGACAGGTGCCAAAGACAGATTCTGCGGCGGAAAGTCCCACCACTCCGGCATGTACCCCTCGGATAACCATCCCAGGACCAGACTGTCTGACGTCACACCTCGCCAGGCCTCGATGAAACGCATGAGCCTTCCACCCACCATAGAGGGTTTGTCCGGCTCGCGGTCCGCTACCCCCCCCCCCCTTTCTTAACGAGAGAGAGAGAGAACCATTTCCGTCTTGGCTCGGCAGGTACACCAGGCACCGCTGTTCCTGTCGCACAGGTGCGGTCGAGGCGGATATGAAGGGAGCGCTCGTACCCTCAGGTACGATCTGCTCCCTTCTTTCCGCCCTTGGAGGACTTACCCTTACCCTTCCTCTTGCCCTCCCGCCTCTAGGGCGATCAGGAGCAACATTGGGGAGGGTAGGGCTGTCTTAGCCGGCGGCGGCTGAGAAAATCCAGAAGAAGCAGAAGTCGCAGTAGGCTTTGCTTTCGCCTTGCCTTTCTGCTTCTTCTGCTTCATCGAAGGTTGGACAGCTAATGGTTTCCCTACAGCCCCTAGTGCGTGCGCTTGCCTCACTAGCTCCAGCTGTAGGTTTACCGCCAACCGATTCTGCGCAATGCTGGCAGTGTCCTCTAGGATGGCCCGTGCCTGGCCACCGAAGATGCTAGGCCCTGTCAGGGGTGTCCCAAGAAGACGCTCCCTGACTGCCGTAGCCAGACGCATATGGTCATGTACCATTTGCCTCCTGGACTTTGTCACACACGCTTACACCCTTGCCAGTGTGTCCATAGACAGCACCAAGCCGTCATTGACGCATGAAAGCGCCACAGGTGGCACAGGGTGGCCTGCCCCCCGCTTCAGCCCACACCGACTGAAGAAGGCGATACGAATGGTTGACAGCACTCACAGCTGCCCTCACACCCTCATCGCATAGGGACAGGACTTCATCCTGGTGTGCCTGGGACTTGTCAACAAGTGCCGGACCGGGGCCACCTGCTCCAGCACTCTGAACACCCAGTACCCAGTGGTCATTCTCGGTGACCGATGGGACAACACCATATTTGTCGTATTCCCCCCGTGGAATACGACCCCTCGCCCGCACCTCCATGAAGGCCGCAAGAAGCTGGCCCTTGTTCATGCCTGGTTTGCTATAACTAGTATCAAGCAACACCATAAACCATGGATCCAGTCCAACAGACTGGATCAGGGCTGCGGACAAGATCCCCGTCCTAATCGATGCACCGATGGACGGGGTACATCCTCCTCGGCCGCGGTCGAAACCACAGATGGGGCCACCCTGGCTAGCCAAGCCAGAGCCTCAGACCAATCCGTCTCCGAGGAGAACACTCCCGTGAACACGTCACCCGTTGATATGTTCACGGCCCTACCAGCAACGGCCTCCCGGCTAGGAGCCATTGCTGATATGCCAGGAACTCCGGTACCATACGGTTCCGCCGCCACCCCATGGAACACACCAGTCTATGGAGTAGGCCTGCACGGAGAACTGTGCGGACCCGTAGCGGTTGAGGAACCGTGGCCAAACACGGGCGCCAACGGCACCCCATGTCTGACCGCCGGACCAGGCGAGATAGGTGAGTACCATGCCTGGCCGGCCACACCCGTCACCATGTTGGTTGGCAGCAAACCAACCATCATGGGACCGGTGCCCGGTAGCGGAGTGGCCTCAACCACGGGTGGAGCCGCTGCCCTGACTTGTGCCAGGCCAGACAGATGGAGGACGGGTTCCATCAGGACGGAATCGACCACCATGCTCTCCACCCGCGGCCTCACAGGCTGCAGCACCCTCTCCTCCTCGGCCTCCTCATCTTCAGACCCCTAAGAGTCGTCACTAGACATGGAAAACCGTGGAGCCGTCCTAGCGGACGGCTCCCATGCCTGACGGACCGGCCACCGCTACTGGACCACCCGGAGGTGGCTGCAGAGAGACAGAACCCATCAGGCCGGAGCCCGACGGGACTGCCAGGGGGCCGTACGAAACGGCTCCCTCTGTGTCCAGTCCAGAACCCTGTCCAAGGACAGGGTCCGAATCAAACATGGGGAGAGACTGCCCTACAACTTTTGGCAGCAGGGACGACACCAGCGTGGGCAGAACGCTATGCAAGACACCTTGCCTAGCCGGACCAAACCATGCCGGCGGTGCCATCTCCGCCACCTCCGGTTGCAGACATGGAACGCCCCCACGGGCCGAACGGATGCTCCACGATTTACTTTCGGACCGCCTGACCCCGCATCAGACCCTGCCAAGTCCTTCTGGCAAGGAACTTAAGCATCATATCGACCGACCACACAGCGCAAACATTACACCTACTGTCAAGACTACACTTAGTACAGTGGAAACAGACATGGTCCTTGCATAGAACCCGTACGATATGTGGCACTCGACACATGATGGCGGGGCTGGCTTGGCCTTTAAACCAAACCTACAATAAGCCAGCGGAACGAAACAAAAATGGAAGGCAGACAATTAATTTTCAAATATATTGACCATAAATTAACTGTCACCCTCCCGCACCCCACCCCGCAACGTTACAGCAAAGATCGCATTGATTATGACGACAAGAACGAAGCGGGCAATAATACATCCATACACTGATCCTCAAGGATGTATAACGGAACCAGGAATCATATCGCATAGCATTCGGGGTATATTTACTAATAAATATAAATTATACTCCTAACGAAGGCCAAAACGATATGTGAAGAAACAACAAAATGTAAACAAACTGCTGTAGCACACGGTAAAACCGCAGTCAAGAATTTTGAAACCACCGATCATTGCAAACAGATCGTGATAACACACAAAACTTGAAAATTCCAAAGTTTTTCTGGTACCAATTAAAGTACGCAGCACCCAGAATCAGATGCACGAATTAATGAAACATTTTCTTCATATAAACATCCGAGAAACACGGGTGTGACGACACCCGCTCGGATCTTACGGAGAACGACGTCAGCCGATCATCGTGTTAAAACACCGATAAGCCAACACCTAATTTCATATCTGCCGATCGCCTGTTGGGATTTAAAGGAAGGCGATCATCTGGCATATTTCGTTGTCAACACACGTACCAGATTCTTTGGGGTTAGAATTTGGAACATGCGACACATACGAAATTTTAGAGACCTAAGTCTTTTAACTATGGAATAACATGGAAATATACGACCTGATATCCTCGGAAGCGTCCATATTAATCCAAAATATCCTTTTGAGAACGCACAAGCTATCACAATTAATCACAGTAAAAAGACTTAGGCTTAAACAATCTTAAGACTTTCCACCTGCAAAAAGCATGTATTCTCTTGTCGCTATGCAAACAAGAATGAGCTCTATGGTAGACGGGTACTTGGCGGTTGGGAGCCGAGTACCCGGTTCCAAGGCGTCGGTAAAGCTTTCTAAGTCTATAGTCCTAGAGCCAGCTGTCAGAGCCAGCTGTATATCAGTAACAGAATGGTGAGTATTTATCGATGGAGAATGAGTACGGGTCTCCATCCCCCCGTGCTCTTGGGGACAAGGAACATATTTGAATAGAAGCCTGGAGTGTTCTGGTTCGCTGGTTTTATTGCTCCCTTCAGAAGCAAACCCGACACTTCGTTTTGAACGGCTTCTAACTTCTGGTTCCCTTGGTACGGGTGTCCAGACAGGTGCCAAAGACAGATTCTGCGGCGGAAAGTCCCACCACTCCGGCATGTAACCTTGGGATAACCATCCCAGGACCAGACTGTCTGACGTCACACCTCGCCAGGCCTCGATGAAACGCATGAGCCTTCCACCCACCATAGACGCCTCGACGTCTAACGGGGTTGTCCGGCTCGCGGTCCGCTCCCCCCCCCCCTTTCTTAACGAGAGAGAGAGAACCATTTCGGTCTTGGCTCGGCAGGTCTAACTGGCACCGCTGTTCCTGTCACACAGGTGCGGTCCAGGCGGATACGAAGGGAGCTCTCGTACCCTCAGGTATGATCTGCTCCCTTCTTTCCGCCCTTTGAGGACTTCCCCTTACCCTTCCCGCCTCCAGGGCGATCAGGAGCAACATTGAGAAGGGTAGGGGCCTCCACAACCATCCTGGCTTTCTTAGCTGGCGGCGGCTGAGAAAAACCAGACGAAGCAGAAGTCGCAGTAGGCTTAGCTTTCGCCTTGCCTTTCTACTTCTTCTGCTTCTTTGAAGATTGAACAGCTAACGGTTTCCCTACAGCCCCTAGTGCGTGCGCTTGCCGCACTAGCTCCAGCTGTAGGTTTACCGCCAACCGATTCTGCGCAATGCTGGCAGTGTCCTCTAGGATGGCCCGTGCCTGGCCACCGAAGATGCTAGGCCCTGTCAGGGGTGTCCCAAGAAGACGCTCCCTGACTGCCGTAGCCAGACGCATATGGTCATGTACCATTTGCCTCCTGGACTTTGTCACACACGCTTACACCCTTGCCAGTGTGTCCATAGACAGCACCAAGCCGTCATTGACGCATGAAAGCGCCACAGGTGGCACAGGGTGGCCTGCCCCCCGCTTCAGCCCACACCGACTGAAGAAGGCGATACGAATGGTTGACAGCACTCACAGCTGCCCTCACACCCTCATCGCATAGGGACAGGACTTCATCCTGGTGTGCCTGGGACTTGTCAACAAGTGCCGGACCGGGGCCACCTGCTCCAGCACTCTGAACACCCAGTACCCAGTGGTCATTCTCGGTGACCGATGGGACAACACCATATTTGTCGTATTCCCCCCGTGGAATACGACCCCTCGCCCGCACCTCCATGAAGGCCGCAAGAAGCTGGCCCTTGTTCATGCCTGGTTTGCTATAACTAGTATCAAGCAACACCATAAACCATGGATCCAGTCCAACAGACTGGATCAGGGCTGCGGACAAGATCCCCGTCCTAATCGATGCACCGATGGACGGGGTACATCCTCCTCGGCCGCGGTCGAAACCACAGATGGGGCCACCCTGGCTAGCCAAGCCAGAGCCTCAGACCAATCCGTCTCCGAGGAGAACACTCCCGTGAACACGTCACCCGTTGATATGTTCACGGCCCTACCAGCAACGGCCTCCCGGCTAGGAGCCATTGCTGATATGCCAGGAACTCCGGTACCATACGGTTCCGCCGCCACCCCATGGAACACACCAGTCTATGGAGTAGGCCTGCACGGAGAACTGTGCGGACCCGTAGCGGTTGAGGAACCGTGGCCAAACACGGGCGCCAACGGCACCCCATGTCTGACCGCCGGACCAGGCGAGATAGGTGAGTACCATGCCTGGCCGGCCACACCCGTCACCATGTTGGTTGGCAGCAAACCAACCATCATGGGACCGGTGCCCGGTAGCGGAGTGGCCTCAACCACGGGTGGAGCCGCTGCCCTGACTTGTGCCAGGCCAGACAGATGGAGGACGGGTTCCATCAGGACGGAATCGACCACCATGCTCTCCACCCGCGGCCTCACAGGCTGCAGCACCCTCTCCTCCTCGGCCTCCTCATCTTCAGACCCCTAAGAGTCGTCACTAGACATGGAAAACCGTGGAGCCGTCCTAGCGGACGGCTCCCATGCCTGACGGACCGGCCACCGCTACTGGACCACCCGGAGGTGGCTGCAGAGAGACAGAACCCATCAGGCCGGAGCCCGACGGGACTGCCAGGGGGCCGTACGAAACGGCTCCCTCTGTGTCCAGTCCAGAACCCTGTCCAAGGACAGGGTCCGAATCAAACATGGGGAGAGACTGCCCTACAACTTTTGGCAGCAGGGACGACACCAGCGTGGGCAGAACGCTATGCAAGACACCTTGCCTAGCCGGACCAAACCATGCCGGCGGTGCCATCTCCGCCACCTCCGGTTGCAGACATGGAACGCCCCCACGGGCCGAACGGATGCTCCACGATTTACTTTCGGACCGCCTGACCCCGCATCAGACCCTGCCAAGTCCTTCTGGCAAGGAACTTAAGCATCATATCGACCGACCACACAGCGCAAACATTACACCTACTGTCAAGACTACACTTAGTACAGTGGAAACAGACATGGTCCTTGCATAGAACCCGTACGATATGTGGCACTCGACACATGATGGCGGGGCTGGCTTGGCCTTTAAACCAAACCTACAATAAGCCAGCGGAACGAAACAAAAATGGAAGGCAGACAATTAATTTTCAAATATATTGACCATAAATTAACTGTCACCCTCCCGCACCCCACCCCGCAACGTTACAGCAAAGATCGCATTGATTATGACGACAAGAACGAAGCGGGCAATAATACATCCATACACTGATCCTCAAGGATGTATAACGGAACCAGGAATCATATCGCATAGCATTCGGGGTATATTTACTAATAAATATAAATTATACTCCTAACGAAGGCCAAAACGATATGTGAAGAAACAACAAAATGTAAACAAACTGCTGTAGCACACGGTAAAACCGCAGTCAAGAATTTTGAAACCACCGATCATTGCAAACAGATCGTGATAACACACAAAACTTGAAAATTCCAAAGTTTTTCTGGTACCAATTAAAGTACGCAGCACCCAGAATCAGATGCACGAATTAATGAAACATTTTCTTCATATAAACATCCGAGAAACACGGGTGTGACGACACCCGCTCGGATCTTACGGAGAACGACGTCAGCCGATCATCGTGTTAAAACACCGATAAGCCAACACCTAATTTCATATCTGCCGATCGCCTGTTGGGATTTAAAGGAAGGCGATCATCTGGCATATTTCGTTGTCAACACACGTACCAGATTCTTTGGGGTTAGAATTTGGAACATGCGACACATACGAAATTTTAGAGACCTAAGTCTTTTAACTATGGAATAACATGGAAATATACGACCTGATATCCTCGGAAGCGTCCATATTAATCCAAAATATCCTTTTGAGAACGCACAAGCTATCACAATTAATCACAGTAAAAAGACTTAGGCTTAAACAATCTTAAGACTTTCCACCTGCAAAAAGCATGTATTCTCTTGTCGCTATGCAAACAAGAATGAGCTCTATGGTAGACGGGTACTTGGCGGTTGGGAGCCGAGTACCCGGTTCCAAGGCGTCGGTAAAGCTTTCTAAGTCTATAGTCCTAGAGCCAGCTGTCAGAGCCAGCTGTATATCAGTAACAGAATGGTGAGTATTTATCGATGGAGAATGAGTACGGGTCTCCATCCCCCCGTGCTCTTGGGGACAAGGAACATATTTGAATAGAAGCCTGGAGTGTTCTGGTTCGCTGGTTTTATTGCTCCCTTCAGAAGCAAACCCGACACTTCGTTTTGAACGGCTTCTAACTTCTGGTTCCCTTGGTACGGGTGTCCAGACAGGTGCCAAAGACAGATTCTGCGGCGGAAAGTCCCACCACTCCGGCATGTAACCTTGGGATAACCATCCCAGGACCAGACTGTCTGACGTCACACCTCGCCAGGCCTCGATGAAACGCATGAGCCTTCCACCCACCATAGACGCCTCGACGTCTAACGGGGTTGTCCGGCTCGCGGTCCGCTCCCCCCCCCCCCCTTTCTTAACGAGAGAGAGAGAACCATTTCGGTCTTGGCTCGGCAGGTCTAACTGGCACCGCTGTTCCTGTCACACAGGTGCGGTCCAGGCGGATACGAAGGGAGCTCTCGTACCCTCAGGTATGATCTGCTCCCTTCTTTCCGCCCTTTGAGGACTTCCCCTTACCCTTCCCGCCTCCAGGGCGATCAGGAGCAACATTGAGAAGGGTAGGGGCCTCCACAACCATCCTGGCTTTCTTAGCTGGCGGCGGCTGAGAAAAACCAGACGAAGCAGAAGTCGCAGTAGGCTTAGCTTTCGCCTTGCCTTTCTACTTCTTCTGCTTCTTTGAAGATTGAACAGCTAACGGTTTCCCTACAGCCCCTAGTGCGTGCGCTTGCCGCACTAGCTCCAGCTGTAGGTTTACCGCCAACCGATTCTGCGCAATGCTGGCAGTGTCCTCTAGGATGGCCCGTGCCTGGCCACCGAAGATGCTAGGCCCTGTCAGGGGTGTCCCAAGAAGACGCTCCCTGACTGCCGTAGCCAGACGCATATGGTCATGTACCATTTGCCTCCTGGACTTTGTCACACACGCTTACACCCTTGCCAGTGTGTCCATAGACAGCACCAAGCCGTCATTGACGCATGAAAGCGCCACAGGTGGCACAGGGTGGCCTGCCCCCCGCTTCAGCCCACACCGACTGAAGAAGGCGATACGAATGGTTGACAGCACTCACAGCTGCCCTCACACCCTCATCGCATAGGGACAGGACTTCATCCTGGTGTGCCTGGGACTTGTCAACAAGTGCCGGACCGGGGCCACCTGCTCCAGCACTCTGAACACCCAGTACCCAGTGGTCATTCTCGGTGACCGATGGGACAACACCATATTTGTCGTATTCCCCCCGTGGAATACGACCCCTCGCCCGCACCTCCATGAAGGCCGCAAGAAGCTGGCCCTTGTTCATGCCTGGTTTGCTATAACTAGTATCAAGCAACACCATAAACCATGGATCCAGTCCAACAGACTGGATCAGGGCTGCGGACAAGATCCCCGTCCTAATCGATGCACCGATGGACGGGGTACATCCTCCTCGGCCGCGGTCGAAACCACAGATGGGGCCACCCTGGCTAGCCAAGCCAGAGCCTCAGACCAATCCGTCTCCGAGGAGAACACTCCCGTGAACACGTCACCCATTGATATGTTCACGGCCCTACCAGCAACGGCCTCCCGGCTAGGAGCCATTGCTGATATGCCAGGAACTCCGGTACCATACGGTTCCGCCGCCACCCCATGGAACACACCAGTCTATGGAGTAGGCCTGCACGGAGAACTGTGCGGACCCGTAGCGGTTGAGGAACCGTGGCCAAACACGGGCGCCAACGGCACCCCATGTCTGACCGCCGGACCAGGCGAGATAGGTGAGTACCATGCCTGGCCGGCCACACCCGTCACCATGTTGGTTGGCAGCAAACCAACCATCATGGGACCGGTGCCCGGTAGCGGAGTGGCCTCAACCACGGGTGGAGCCGCTGCCCTGACTTGTGCCAGGCCAGACAGATGGAGGACGGGTTCCATCAGGACGGAATCGACCACCATGCTCTCCACCCGCGGCCTCACAGGCTGCAGCACCCTCTCCTCCTCGGCCTCCTCATCTTCAGACCCCTAAGAGTCGTCACTAGACATGGAAAACCGTGGAGCCGTCCTAGCGGACGGCTCCCATGCCTGACGGACCGGCCACCGCTACTGGACCACCCGGAGGTGGCCGCAGAGAGACAGAACCCATCAGGCCGGAGCCCGACGGGACTGCCAGGGGGCCGTACGAAACGGCTCCCTCTGTGTCCAGTCCAGAACCCTGTCCAAGGACAGGGTCCGAATCAAACATGGGGAGAGACTGCCCTACAACTTTTGGCAGCAGGGACGACACCAGCGTGGGCAGAACGCTATGCAAGACACCTTGCCTAGCCGGACCAAACCATGCCGGCGGTGCCATCTCCGCCACCTCCGGTTGCAGACATGGAACGCCCCCACGGGCCGAACGGATGCTCCACGATTTACTTTCGGACCGCCTGACCCCGCATCAGACCCTGCCAAGTCCTTCTGGCAAGGAACTTAAGCATCATATCGACCGACCACACAGCGCAAACATTACACCTACTGTCAAGACTACACTTAGTACAGTGGAAACAGACATGGTCCTTGCATAGAACCCGTACGATATGTGGCACTCGACACATGATGGCGGGGCTGGCTTGGCCTTTAAACCAAACCTACAATAAGCCAGCGGAACGAAACAAAAATGGAAGGCAGACAATTAATTTTCAAATATATTGACCATAAATTAACTGTCACCCTCCCGCACCCCACCCCGCAACGTTACAGCAAAGATCGCATTGATTATGACGACAAGAACGAAGCGGGCAATAATACATCCATACACTGATCCTCAAGGATGTATAACGGAACCAGGAATCATATCGCATAGCATTCGGGGTATATTTACTAATAAATATAAATTATACTCCTAACGAAGGCCAAAACGATATGTGAAGAAACAACAAAATGTAAACAAACTGCTGTAGCACACGGTAAAACCGCAGTCAAGAATTTTGAAACCACCGATCATTGCAAACAGATCGTGATAACACACAAAACTTGAAAATTCCAAAGTTTTTCTGGTACCAATTAAAGTACGCAGCACCCAGAATCAGATGCACGAATTAATGAAACATTTTCTTCATATAAACATCCGAGAAACACGGGTGTGACGACACCCGCTCGGATCTTACGGAGAACGACGTCAGCCGATCATCGTGTTAAAACACCGATAAGCCAACACCTAATTTCATATCTGCCGATCGCCTGTTGGGATTTAAAGGAAGGCGATCATCTGGCATATTTCGTTGTCAACACACGTACCAGATTCTTTGGGGTTAGAATTTGGAACATGCGACACATACGAAATTTTAGAGACCTAAGTCTTTTAACTATGGAATAACATGGAAATATACGACCTGATATCCTCGGAAGCGTCCATATTAATCCAAAATATCCTTTTGAGAACGCACAAGCTATCACAATTAATCACAGTAAAAAGACTTAGGCTTAAACAATCTTAAGACTTTCCACCTGCAAAAAGCATGTATTCTCTTGTCGCTATGCAAACAAGAATGAGCTCTATGGTAGACGGGTACTTGGCGGTTGGGAGCCGAGTACCCGGTTCCAAGGCGTCGGTAAAGCTTTCTAAGTCTATAGTCCTAGAGCCAGCTGTCAGAGCCAGCTGTATATCAGTAACAGAATGGTGAGTATTTATCGATGGAGAATGAGTACGGGTCTCCATCCCCCCGTGCTCTTGGGGACAAGGAACATATTTGAATAGAAGCCTGGAGTGTTCTGGTTCGCTGGTTTTATTGCTCCCTTCAGAAGCAAACCCGACACTTCGTTTTGAACGGCTTCTAACTTCTGGTTCCCTTGGTACGGGTGTCCAGACAGGTGCCAAAGACAGATTCTGCGGCGGAAAGTCCCACCACTCCGGCATGTAACCTTGGGATAACCATCCCAGGACCAGACTGTCTGACGTCACACCTCGCCAGGCCTCGATGAAACGCATGAGCCTTCCACCCACCATAGACGCCTCGACGTCTAACGGGGTTGTCCGGCTCGCGGTCCGCTCCCCCCCCCCCCTTTCTTAACGAGAGAGAGAGAACCATTTCGGTCTTGGCTCGGCAGGTCTAACTGGCACCGCTGTTCCTGTCACACAGGTGCGGTCCAGGCGGATACGAAGGGAGCTCTCGTACCCTCAGGTATGATCTGCTCCCTTCTTTCCGCCCTTTGAGGACTTCCCCTTACCCTTCCCGCCTCCAGGGCGATCAGGAGCAACATTGAGAAGGGTAGGGGCCTCCACAACCATCCTGGCTTTCTTAGCTGGCGGCGGCTGAGAAAAACCAGACGAAGCAGAAGTCGCAGTAGGCTTAGCTTTCGCCTTGCCTTTCTACTTCTTCTGCTTCTTTGAAGATTGAACAGCTAACGGTTTCCCTACAGCCCCTAGTGCGTGCGCTTGCCGCACTAGCTCCAGCTGTAGGTTTACCGCCAACCGATTCTGCGCAATGCTGGCCCTGTCCTCTAGGATGGCCCGCGCCTGGCCACCGAAGATGCTAGGCCCTGTTAGGGGTGTCCCAAGAAGACGCTCCCTGACTGCCATAGCCGGACGCATATGGTCAAGAACCATTTGCCTCCCGGACTTTGTCACACGTGCCTGTACCCTTGCCAGCGCATCCATAGACAGCACCAAGCCGTCATTGACGCACAAAAGCGCCACAGGTGGCACAGGGTGGCCTGCCCCCGCTTCAGCCCACACCGACTGAAGAAGGCGATACGAATGGTTGACAGCACTCATAGCTGCCCTCATACCCTCATCGCATAGGGACAGGACTTCATCCTGGTGTGCCTGGGACTTGTCCACAAGTGCCGGACCGGGGCCACCCGCTCCAGCACTCTGAACACCCAGAACCCATCGGTCATCCTCGGTGACCGATGGTACCACACCATACCTGTCGTATTCCCCCCATGGAATATGACACCTCGCCCGCACCTCCCTGGAGGCCGCAGGGAGCTGGCCCTTGGTCATGAGCTGCTTACTATAAATAGCCTCAAGCAACTCGATGAACCGTGGATCCAGTCCAACAGACTGGATCCGGGCTGCGGGCAAGATCCCCGTCCTAATCGATGCAACTGACAGACGGGGCACATCCTCCTCGGCCGTGGCCGAAACCACAGACGGGTCAACCCTGGCTAGCCAAGCCAGAGCATCAGACCAGTCTACTTCCGAGGAAGACACACCCATGAACACATCACCCGTTGACGCGTTCACGGGCCTGCCAGCCACAGCCTCCCGGCAAGGAGCCGCGGCTGACATGCCAGGCACTCCGGTACCAAACGGTTCCGCCGCCACCCCATGAAACACACCAGTCCATGGGGTAGGCCCGCACGGAAAACCGTGCGGACCCAATGGCACCCCACGTCTGACCGCCGGACCAGGCGAGATAGGCGAGTACCACGCCTGGCACGGCACACCCGTCAACGTGTCGGCTGGCATCAAACCAACCGTCACGGGACCGGTGCCTGGTACCAGATTGGCCTCAACCATGGGCGGAGCCGCTGCCCTGGCTTGCGCCAAGCCAGAAAGATGGAGGACGGTTCCGTCCAGGATGGAATCGACCTCCATATTCTCCACCCGTGGCATCACAGGCCGCAGCAACCTCTCCTCCTCGGCCTCCTCGTCTTCAGACTCCGAAGAGTCGTCACTAGACGAGGAAACTGTGGAGTCGTCCTGGCGGACGGCTCCCATGCCTGACGGACCGGCCACCGCTACTGGACCACCCGGAGGTGGCTGCAGAGAGACAGAACCCGTCAGGCCGGAGCCCGACGGGACTGCCAGGGGGCCATCCGAGACGGCTCCATCGGTGACAGGTCCAGAACCCTGTCCAAGGACAGGGTCCGTACCAAGCATGGGGAGAAACTGCCACCCCCCCCAACCTTCGGCAGCAGGGACGACACCAGCGTGGGCAGAACGCTATGCAGAAAACCCTGCATAGCCGGACCCAACCACGCCGGCAGTGCCATCTCCGCCACCTCCAGCTGGGGACGTGGAGCGCCCCCACCGGCCGAACCGGACGCGCCACGATTTAACTTCGAACCGCCTGACCCCGCGTCAGACCCAGCCACATCCTTCTGGGCAAGGAACTTTAACATCATATCCGCGGACCACACTGCACACACATTACACCTACTATCAAGGTTACATGGAGTACATCTAAAGCAAACATGGTCCTTAAATAGGACCCGTACGAACTTGTGGCACTCGTCACATGATGGCGGGGCTGGCTTGGCCTATAAATAAGCACAAACCTACAATAAGCAAGCGGAACGAGACATGGATGGAAGGCAGACAATTAATTTTCAAATAATTTGACCATAAATTAACTGTAAACCCTCCCGCACCCCACCCCGCAACGTTACAGCAAAGATCGCATTGATTATGACGACAAGAACGAAGCGGGCATAAATACACCCATAATTGATCCTCCAGGATGTATAACGGAACCAGGAATCATATCGCATAGCATTCGGGGTATATTTACCAATCAATATAAATTATACTCCTAACGAAAGCCAAAACGATATGTGAAGAAACAACAAAATGTAAACAAACTGCTGTAGCACACGGTAAAACCGCAGACCACACATCTAATCAAGAATTTTGAAACCACCGATCATTGCAAACAGACCGTATAACACGCAAAACTTGAACATTCCAAAGTTTTCTGGTACCATTTTTAGTACGCAGCACCCAGAACAAGATGCGCGAATTAATGAAAAACAATTTTCTTCACATAAACATCCGAGCACCACGGGTGTGACGTCACCCGCTCGGATCTTACGGAGAACAACGTCAGCCGATATTCGTGTTACAAATACTGTAGCAAACACCTATTTTCATATCTGCCGATCGCCTGTTGGGGTTAAAGAAAGCGATCATCCGGCATATCTCGTTGTTAACACACGTCCCAGATTCATTGGGGTCAGAAATTGGAACATGCGACAACGAAATTTAGAGACGTAAGTCTTTTAACTATGGAATAATAAAGAAATATACGACCCGGTTATCCTCGGCGGTATCCATATTATCCAATTATCCTTGCAAGAGAATCACTCACTATCACAATCACTGACAAAAAGACTTAGATTTATTCCTTAATCTCCCCACTGCGAAAAGCATGTATAGCTCTTGTTGCTATGCAAACAAGAATGAGCTCTATGGTAGACGGGTACTCGGCAGTTGGGAGCCGAGTACCCGGTTCCAAGGAGTCGGTAAAGCTTTCTAAGTCTATAGTCCTAGAGCCAGCTGTCAGGGCCAGCTGTATATCAGAAGTAACAGAATGGTGAGTATTGATCGAAGGAGAATGCAGGAAATGTCAATTTCCCTTTCTCCGAGATCTAACAATATGAATCGGAGTTGGCACAGGTTTCTGAGATTTGCGTTTCAGAATCAAGTATGGGAGTTTACATTCCTTTCCTCAATCCCGCCATTACCGACCTCGGCGTTTCCATCTGGAACCGAGGCGTATGGATAAACCAATTTAATGGCCTGAGATTGAGTATGGGTCTCCATCCCCCTGTGCTCTTGGGGACAAGGAACATGTTTGAATAGAAGCCTGGAGTGTTCCGGTTTGCTGGTTTTATTGCTCCCTTCAGAAACAAACACGACACTTCCTTTTGAACGGCTTCTAACTTGTCTGGCTCCCTTGGTACGGGTGTCCAGACAGGTGCCAAAGACAGATTTTGTGGTGGAAAGTCCCACCACTCCGGCATGTAACCCTGGGATAACCATCCCAGGACCAGACTGTCTGACGTCACACCTCGCCAGGCCTCGACGAAACGCATGAGCCTTCCACCCACCATAGACGCCTCGACGTCTAACGGGGTTGTCCGGCTCGCAGTCCGCCCCCCCCCCTTTCTTAACGAGAGAGAGTGAGAACCATTTCGTTCTAGGCACGACGGGTATAACTGGCACCGCTGTTCCTGTCGCACAGGCGCGGTCCAGGCAGATATGAAGGGAGCTTTCGTACCCTCAGGTACGCTTCGGCCCCTTCTGTCCGCCCTTTGAGGCTTTACCCTTACCCTTCCCCTTGCCCTTCCCGCCCCTAGGGCGGTCAGGAGCAACATTGGGGAGGGTAGGCGCCTCTACAACCTTCCTGGGCTTCTTCGCCGGCGGTGGCTCCGAAAACCCAGCTGAAGCAGAAGTCGCAACAGGCCTGGCTTTCGCCTTGCCCTTATGCTTCTTCTGCTTCTTTGAAGGCTGTCCCGTTAGCGGTTTCCCCACAGCCCCTAGTGCGTGCGCTTGCCGCACTAGCTCTAGCTGTAGGTTTACCGCTAACCGATTCTGCGCGATACTGGCGGTGTCCTCTAAGATGGCCCGCGCTTGGCCACCGAAGATGCCAGGCCCTGTCAGGGGCATCCCAAGAAGACGCTCCTTGACTGCCGTAGCCGGACGCCCAGTACCCATCGGTCATCCTCCGTGAGCGACGGGACTACACCATACCTGTCGTATTCCCCCCGCGGAATACGACATCTTGCCCGCACCTCCCTGGAGGCCGCAGGGAGCTGACCCTTGGTCATCAGTTGTTTGCTATAAATAGCATCCAACAATTCTATGAACCGTGGATCCAGTCCCACTGACTGGATCCGGGCCGCGGGCAAAATCCCCGTCCTGATCGACGCAACCGACGGACGGGGCGCATCTTCATCGGCCGTGGCCGAAACCACAGATGGGTCAACCCTGGCTAGCCATGCCAGAGCATCTGACCAATCTACCTCCGATGAAGACACCCCCGCAAACACATCACCCGTTGACGTGCTCACGGGTCTGCCAGCCACGGCCACCCGGCAAGGAGCCACGGCTGACATGCCAGGCACTCCGGTACCACACGGTTCCGCCGCCACCCCATGAAACACTCCGGTCCATGGGGTAGGTCCGCACGGAAAACCGTACGGACCCGTAGCAGTCGCGGAACCATAGCCGGACACGGGCGCCAACGGCACCCCACGTCCGACTGCCGGACCAGGCGAGATAGGTGAGTACCACGCCCGGCCCCGCACACCCGTTCCCGTGATGGCTGGTGCCAAACCAAGCCGCACGGAACCGGTGCATGGTAACGGATTTGCCTCAGCCACAGGCGGAGCCGCTGACCTGGCTTGCGCCAAACCAGACAAATGGAGGCCGGTTCCGTCCAGGACGGAATCAACCTCCATATTCTCCACCTGCGGCTTCACGGGCCGCAGCAACCTCTCCTCCTCGGCCTCCTCGTCTTCAGACTCCGAAGAGTCGTCACTAGACGAGTCAACCGTGGAACCGTCCTGGCGGACGGCTCCCACACCTGACGGACTGGCCACAGCTACTGGACCACCCGGAGGTGGCCGCAGAGAAACAGAAACCTGTCTGGCCGAAGCCAGACGGGACTGCCAGGGGGCCGTACGAGACGGCCCCCTCGGTAACCAGTCCAGAATCCACGATTTACTCTCGGACCGCCTGACCCCGCGTCAGACCCAGCCAAGTCCTTCTGGGCAAGGAACTTAACCATCATCTCAACGGACCACACTGCACAAACATTACACCTATGATCAATATTACACAGGGAACACCTAAAACAGACATGGTCCTTGAACACGACACGGACAAACTTATGGCATTCGTCACATGATGGCGGGGCTGGCTTGGCCTATAACATAAGCACAAACCTACAATAAACAAGCGGAACGAGACCCGGATGGAAGGCAGACAATTAATTTTCAAATAATTTGACTCATAAATTAACTGTAACCTCCCCGCACCCCACCCCGCCACGTTACAACAACGATCGCATTGATTATGACGACAAGAACGCGGCGGGCATCAAACACACCCGTATTAGATCCTCCAGGATGTGTAACGGCTCCAGGAATCATATCGCATAGCATTCGGGGTATATTTACTAATCAATATAAATTTTACTCCTAACGAAAGCAGCACGATATGTGAAGAAAACAACAAAATGTATAACAAACTGCTGTCTCACACGGTAAAACCGCAGACCACGCATCTACAGAAGAATTTTGAAACCACCGATCATTGCAAACCGATCGTGATCGCACGTAAACTTGATCATTCTAAAGTTTCCGGTACCATTTTTAGTACGCAGCACCCAGAACAAGATGCGCGAATTAATGAAAAAATTTTCTTCACATAAACATCCGAGCGACCGGGTGTGACGTCACCCGCTCGGATCCTACGGAGAACGACGTCAGCCGATATTCGTGTTAGAAATACCGTAGCATAACACCTATTTTCATATCTGCCGATCGCCTGTTGGGGGTTAAAGAAGGCGATCGTCTGGCATATATCGTTGTTAGCACGTCCCAGATTCTATGGGGTCAGAAATTGGAACATGCGACACAGCGAAATTTAGAGACCTAAGTCTTTAAACTATGGATAATAAAGAACGATACAACCTGGTTATCTTCGGTGGTATTCTCCATAGTATCCTTTAGTTAATCCTTTCACGAACACACAAACTATCACAGATTAAAGACTTAGATTTTCTTTCACAAAAAACACTAAAATCCTCAATGCAGAAAGCATGTATTGCTCTTGTTGCTATGCAAACAAGAATGAGCTCTATGGTAAACGGGTACTCGGCAGTTGGGAGCCGAGTACCCGGTTCCCAGGAGTCGGTGAAGCTTTCTAAGTCTATAATCCTAGAGCCGCTGTCAGGGCCAGCTGTATATCAGAAGTAACAGAATGGTGAGTATTGATCGAAGGAGAATGCAGGAAATTTCAATTTCCCTTTCTCCGAGATCTAACAATACTCACCATTCTGTTACTTCTGATATACAGCTGGCCTTGACAGCGGCTCTAGGATTATAGACTTAGAAAGCTTTACCGACTCCTGGGAACCGGGTACTCGGCTCCCAACTGCCGAGTACCCGTTTACCATAGAGCTCATATTGTTTGCATAGCCACCAAACAAGAGAAAACTATGGCTTGCCTCCGTGGGGCTGGGAGGCAGGGTCCGTAACAGAATGGTGAGTATTGTTAGATCTCGGAGAAAGGGAAATTGAAATTTCCTGCATTCTCCTTCGATCAATACTCACCATTCTGTTACTTCTGATATACACCAGATTTGATAAGTAACCTGGTGGGAAGGGGCAAGCCATAAATGCTAATTTTGCCCCTTGGAGAAAGATTTTAGACTTCAAACTTGACTAACGGAGACCTAAAAGGACCGTCAAGTTCACGGAACCGAATCACATTCGCGTCACAGTCCCCACCCCCCTTTTTTCTCCTAAGAAAAGGGAGAGAACTAACGAACATGTATCTCGCCTGAAAACACCAATATGCCAAGAGGGTTAACTACTCCCTGCATATCGCTTGTATTAGCCTGGAATGAGCATGAATATATACGATGAATGAACATGATACATATACATAATACAAAAAACTCTCACTTGTTGAATTACCTTATGATAACAGGACTTCAGACGTACCGCCTACAACCATTCACCGGTTCGGCCATCAGTGACACAATCTGGTTGACATCCTCTCGCTTGACCATGCCTGCTTTAGGTTCTTTTCTTACCAAAGTGAAAAAAGGGGAAAAGCAGTGTGGTCACTAACTATCGTTTCAAAACAGCTAAAGCGAGTGGATTGGCTGAGTCTGACACATCCCTCATATAGTAATCCGTAAATGAGGACTCACAGTGCCATTGTGCAACGGCCATGATGTCCTCTAACGGAACACCATTGTAAAGGGCGGTCGAGGCGGCTATTCCTCTAACATCGTGTGCCCTTACGCCCTGCACCTGGTGCCCAGTCGCCATCTCATGAGTAGTTTGAATGCATTCGACCACCCAACGAGAGATAGTATCCATGGATGCGGCGCCATAAGGCTTTTTATGGCAGATCCACAGATGTCTATCGTTCGACCGTAACGAGTCAGTCCGTTTCTTGTACTTAGTCAAAGCACGGACCGGGCACCAGACACTGGCATCACGATCAAACCTGGTTAACTTCGGTATAATGATCGGTTTGCCGGGATATCTCAAAGATTGGTTCTTTGACATAAATTCTGCTCTTGGCAGAAGACGCAGACCTTCTCCAGAAACAATAAATCGGTTCCTCTCTGCCGAAAGCGCATGGATCTCACTGCGCCTTCTAGCTGAGGAAGCTGCCAATAGAAAGACCGCCTTTAGAGTCAAATGCTTTAGACTAGCCGAACGCAACGGTTCGAAAGGGTGCTTGGCCAGTACATTAAGCACTAAAGATAGACTCCAGGCTGGAATGACTACCGGTTGTCTCGGGCGGAGATTGCTCATTCCCTTCAACATCACGTTTAACTGGGCCACCTCTGGACTATCCCTGTTGGCTAGACAAGGGATAACTGATGCCAAAGCTGACTTGTATCCAGCAATTGTGACGGGAGCTAGTCCTGTAAAGAACAGCTCACAGAGAAAGTCTGCTATTTGCTGAATAGTGGATTGAAAGGTATCAATACCCTTTTCTTCACACCAGTCTGCAAATCTGTTAACCTTGTTGTTATATGACTTGAAGGTTGACCTCCTTCTCGCAGCCGCGATGAAATCAGCAGCCTGTCGAGAAAAGCCTTCCGACGTGGAAAACACACGTGTCATGCG
>CM067359.1:30466175-30541621 GCA_034401795.1 Chaetoderma sp. LZ-2023a
GCATGACACGTGTGTTTAATAGCATTAACCATTTAACCCTTTAATGCTGAAGTCGGCCAAAGCCGGCCTCTGCAGTGGCCTTGGGAAATGTCCATTTGCAGGCCAAGAGAAGATTGTTTGAAAATTTACCACTGGAATGGCTGGCTCGGTAACCGGGCCAGTCATTCAGTTGTAAATTTTCAAAAATGGTTTTCTCTTGCCTGCAAATGGACATTTAAGAAGGAAGTATTTTGATTTTCTCGATTTAATTTGACCAATAAAGGGTTAATGGCTAAATTTGGTCATGAAAACAGAACATATCTGCTTATTGAATGTGCAATTTGCATGACAAGAAGTCTATTTTTGAAAATTTACCACTGGAATGACTGGCTCAGTTACCAAGCTAGTCAATCCAGTGGTAAATTTTCAAAATAGTCCTTTGGCTGCAAATGGACATCCCTTAAGAACAGTGCAAAAGGCCTCATGAAAAAGTTCATTAGATCATAGATCTGGTATTTACCTAGTATGCCCAGTACTGTGTCAACTTGATTCAATCTTGTACTGGTATATATGACATGCTTTTAAAACATTTGAGAACATCCACCCACCCACCCACCCACCCACCCATGCAGCCACTTACGCATCCATACAACCACCCACCCACCCATGCACCCTCCCAATGCACCCACACACCCAACAACTCACACACCCACCCATCCATACAATCACCCACCCATCCAACCAACTACCCACCCAGCCATCCACGCCCACCCACCAATGCACCCACCCACCCAACCACTCACCCATCGAACAACCCACCGATCCATATAATCACACAGCCACCCACCCATACAACAAACTACCCAGTCACCCGTCCAACCACCCACCCACCCATCCATCCATCCACCAACCCACCCATTCATCCATCCATCTATCTATCTAAGTCTATTCTTACCACTTCTGGTAGAGGTTCAACTTTCACCTCTTCTTTGACTGGACTTGCAGAAGAAGAAACAGTCTCTTCAGGAGAGCTTGCACTGTCCATTGTGTTCTCTTCAACTCCTTTCCGTTTCTTTTTCTTCCCTTTCTTCCCGTCTTTCTTCCCAGTGACTCCGCTTGATTTGGGTTTAACCGACTTCTTGGTTTTAGCTTTAGGTACAACGGGTGCTAAAATATTTATTATTATTATTATTATTATTATTATTATTATTTTCTCAAGGTCAAGGGGAGGTGTCCTAAGGTTGTCCGTCACGCCATCACCTTCTACACCGCTACATGGAATTCAACCCAATTTGACATGTGGGTTACCCAGTCATATAACTGTGGATTGAGTGATGACACTAGCATTTGGCTCTGCCCCCATGAGGGGTCAGGGTCGGGGACAAAAAAAATTTAAAACTCCATCACACTATCTCCTTCCAGACAGTTGCGTAGAACTCAAACAAATTTGATATGTGGGTGAACCATGTAATTGCAGATTGTGTGACGACACTTATGTTTGGGTCCACTCCTAGGGGGCGGGGAAGGGTCAAACAATCAAGAAACTGATTGTAATGCAACTCCTCTGGACATATTTCAACCATATTCGGTAAGCGAATTACCTATATGAGTGTGGAGTACAATAGCAAATTTCCATTTGGTTCCGCCATCAGTGGTGGGATAGGAGTGGTTAAAACATTAAAGTGGTGAACACGGGGATTTGCTACGACGTGTCATCGACGAATCAACACACATATGAACTCACATATGAACACACATATGAAACACATATGAACACACATATGCATGCCATGCATGCACACATTAGCTTTAGCTGACCATTACAAAGTAAACTTAAGAGTGTTCACCTTTCCAGAGTACCCACCCATCATATGTCATCATAATGAACTGCATGATGTGTAGAATGACATCATAATGAATGACGTCATGAATGATGTCGATAAGTATGTCACGAATGCATATTTGAAGACGGTCTATGCGTTCTTGTACAAATTGTTTGCTTTTACTATTTAATAAATATTCTGTTGATTATTTTGAAACTAATTTGACTGGGCGCTGTTGCTTCCATGTATCGTTTTCAGGAAATTGATGGCTAGGGCATTCGGGGATCGATCAATCCCAACACGGCGTGGTGTGGGTGGAGCTTAGCTAGTGATGGGCGGGGCATGGCTAAAAATGGAAAGGTCCATTGATACACCAAGATTGGTTAATGTATACAAAAGCATAAAGCTAAAGCCCACTCAAGAATTTCCTATCATGCTCAGTGAACCATGAAAAGGTGAGGTGGACATAGCTTTGATATGGGGCACAATGGCAACCTACAATGCATCCATACACCAAGTTTGGTTACTGTATTACTGTATTTTGAAACTACAGCCCAGACAAGAATAATCTATGATGTTCATTTAACTGTGAAAAGTAGATCATGCTGACATACGTTTGATACATGACACACCTTTAGGCCATGATGCATCCATATACCAAGTTTGGTGATCTATAATTCACAAGAGGAGACGTTTTTTTCACTTGTGTTCTTTAGACACAGGTTTCTTGTATTTCCAGGATTAATCTCTAATTCAGATGAGCAGAATGATCTCTCACCTTTATGCTCTTCCTTAGGCGCTGGTGTTTCTTCCGCTCCATACAAATCCTTAAGCTCTCCTTTTGACTTTGGCATCCCTGTGACAAAAACACATACTTAGAGTATCTGAAACGAGGCCCCCATCGAGTGCAATGTGATATTTTTGATGAGGTTGATAATAGTAATATGAAATAGGACTTCGTTTGAGATTCTATTTATCATATAAACTGATATTTTGACAGATTTTCTAATAAAGTCGATCCCTCAAACCTGTCTAAATGCACCATGTTGCGCTGATCATTTTCATCACTGTGACTCATCACAGGCTAAAAGTTCTGACCAATACTCCACATAAAAAAATGACAATCAAAACATTAATCCAATTTTTTAAATTTCAGCATCTATCATGCAAATTTACAAACATATCTCATAACTAGGTAGAGTATATCGTCGCTACGAAATGTTTGCGGTGTCACAGGGAATGAGAGATTACTACGCGTTATGTAAACAATTAAAATATTTCTTAGATGTTATCGAACCAATGGAAATATTTTCATATCGAGAAATACTAAATGGGATGAAAGACGTGTTTATGTGATAAATCACTGTTATGAATGTAAGCAGAGTAACTTCAAAACAATTTTATTATTATAGAAATATTGTTTTGCATGTAACAAGCGTCTTATTTTCAGAATAATCAGTCGGATTTCTATTTATCTGAATTGAAAGCAGCTTTTAGGAGGCATTGAATGGTACTAAGAGTCAGCAATCCAAAACATTGAAAGACAGGACGAGAAGTGTGGCACGCTTTCGCTGCGACATAGGTGACTTAGTCAGAAAGGTCAGAAATTTGGCAAACCGATAAACAGACAAAGAGACTTACACTAGACCAGTCCAAGTGACATCAATAAGAGGAACATCCTAATTTCAAACTAGAAATGATATTCATTACACCTCTGCTTTTATAGATTCCAGTAGTGATGACATGATATCAATGCTTACTATTCTAATGTATTACATGGCAAAAATACAAGAAGAGTACCAGTTTTGGTTCATTGGAAACAAAAAAAGTGCTGGACTACTGCAATGTGCTTTGATAGTAAATCCAACAAGAGCAAAAACCTATTTTTATGTAAAATGCACATTATATCTTTGTATCCCTCTAATCGTCAAGATTTGCTCAAATAATAAAACAATTTGCTTAGTGAAAGTCCATTTGCAGGCAAAAAGAAGACTTTTTTTAGATTTACCACTGAAATGACTGGCTCATTATCGAGCCAGTCATTCCACTGGGCAAATTTCAAACATAGTGTTCTCATGGCCTACAAATTCAAAAAAGCATCCGCTTTTGTTTCTACGAGAATTCTTAATACTTACCAGATGTACTATTATGATAATGTCTATTATCTAGTCTAGCTCAAAATAAACAATTAAAACTCCGCACTCTCCTGGTCCTGCCCATACTGTGTCCGGGAATACCATAGCCGCAGGCACCGAGTCTATTCCCAATCACAGACAGATTCGTCTTATATTTGCCTTGGCAAACTGTGAAAGCAGCTCAGCCTCACCTCAGCGGGGCGGCTGAGGCAGGGCCATAGTACATCTGGTAAGTATTAAGAATTCTCGTAGAAACAAAAGCGGATGCTTTTTTGATTCTACTTCGAATAATACTTACCAGATGTACTATTATGATAAACTCCGGATTTCGACAGCCAGGAAATGCCGGTGGGAGGAGGTGAGGCTCGAACCAGCACTCATCAACCATCCAACAGAGAAGGTTGTGAAGAGACTAAAACCCTGGCATACGCTTGGGTTCTGCTATCTGACTCATAGAGTGCTAAACTTCCATGGTCTAGACCGCGCTCCCCCCCCTCTTTTGTCCGCACAAACCAGAGGGATGTCCATGGGGATGCAACACCCACCAGACCCGTGTCAGCCCCAAGTCTCAGCTAGAGCAGTCCAGTAGAGTGCAAAGAAGCTACTACAACTTCAAATCTTTGAAAAAACTATCAGTATATCGATTAGATTTTCAAATTGGAATGAGTCTCATGTCTGTATGAGAGGATAAATATACTCTTGTACCAGACTATTCACTTACTCAGTCTGGTATTTCGACTGGAAGTAAATATATTTATAGTCACTTAATTAATGTAAACACTCACCATTTTTGAGTGGTCGATCTGTTATTGATCATCACAGGAGCTAGGCCCAATCCACGGTCGTACTCAGTCATGTGCATAGCGCTTGGTCAGTGTAGGCGGAAGGCTTTTGTGATGTGTGCGAAGTAGTGGTCGGACGTGGCTTAGTTTAGGTTCGACAGATTGGCGACGGCTACTGGATTAAGTGTGCTGGAGATGTCTCGAAGGTAGAAATCAGTGAATGACGACTCGGCATGCCATTGTGCTACAGACATCACCTGCTCTAAAGAGACACCCTTATAAAGGGCCGATGATGCTGCTAGTGCTCGGACCTCATGGGCATTCGCACGATCAATCTGCTTTCCTGTAGCGATCTTGTGCGACATCTGAATAGCGTCAACTATCCAACGAGAAATAGTATCTTTCGAAGCACGTAAATGGGGAGCTTTGAGACATAACCACAGAGATTTCGGGTCGTCTCTCCACTCAGAAGTACGTTTCTTATACATCTTTAGACATCTGACAGGACACCAAGCACAAGAATTTGGGTCATGTCTAGTTAAACTTGGCAAATTGATCGGCTGTCCTGGATATTTAAGTGACTGATTCTTTGCCAGGAAACAAAGACGTAGAAGTAATCTTAAACCTTCACCCGTGACGACAAAACGGTCTTGTTCGGCAGAAAGCGCATGAATCTCGCTTCTCCTTCTCGCCGACGCTGCTGCAACCAAGAAAACTGATTTAATAGTTAACAGTTTAATGTCAATAGATCTAATCGGTTCAAAGGGAGCATGCCCTAAAACCTGTAGAACAAGAGATAGATTCCATGATGGGATAGGAATTGGCTGTCTAGGTCGCAGATTGCTCATTCCTTTGATAACTTCATTCAAGGTGTCATTCTCCGCTCCCCCAATGGTGAGACTAGGAATGACAGAAGCTAATGCAGACTTATATGCTGCTAGGGTAGAAGGTACAAGTTTGTCAACTTCGTATAAATGACAGATAAAATCTGCTACGTGTTGAACAGATGCAGAAAAGGGATCAATATCTCTTCTCTCACACCACTGTGCAAATTTGTTGATTCTATAATTATATGTTTTTGTGGTTGAAACTCTTCTGGCCGAAGCAACAAACTTCGCTGCTTGCTCAGAAAAGCCACCCTCAATTGCACGCTGCTTGACAACATCCATGCAGTCAATTTGAACATTTCTGGTCTGTCGTGAAGGTACAGACCCTTGTTCTGAGAGATTACATCTCTTGTGTCTGGAAGAGGGATTGGACTGCAGACCAGAAGGTCCAGCAGATCCGTAAACCATGATCGGCCTGGCCAATAAGGAGCGATCAGTAGTACTTGGCACATCCCCTCTCTTATCTTTGCCAGAACTTTCGGGATGAGAATTGTTGGAGGATACGCATACGCGTACATTCCCTTCCAACTTATCGCCAGTGCGTCTACTGCTAGAGCTAACGGGTCCGGGATCGGTGACACGTACGTGACCATCTTTGCGTTTTTCTTCATTGCAAATAGGTCGACATTTGGCTTGCCCCATTGTTTGAATAGAACCTCCGCTACCACTTGGTTGAGCTGCCATTCCGTCGGACGACAAACCGTCCTTCGACTGAGAGCATCCGCTAAGATGTTCAATCTTCCTGGAATGTGTGCTGCCCGAAGAATAATATTCCTCTCTTGGCACCACAGCAGAAGGTTCCAAACCATCATACACAACTCCGGTGATCTTGTCCCGCCCTGGCGGTTCAAATAAGACACCACTGTTGAGTTGTCTGTCCTTACTAGGACAATTTTGTCTTGAACTAGACTCTCGAACTTCTGCAGTGCTAATACCACCGCTAATAGCTCGAGCACATTGATATGTTTCTGCGCATTGGTCCGATCCCATTCCCCTGACACTGACTGATTGTCCAATACCGCTCCCCAACCTGTCAACGATGCATCCGTGAATATGGACATCTGAGGTTGAGGAGGTTGTAGAGGAACGCCTCGCAGGAGATTCTGTTCTGACAACCACCACTGAAGGTGGAATATCAATGGTTCTTTTACTGGTATTCTCAGAGATAACGGATCTGTTCTCTGTGACCAGAACGACATCAAATACATCTGAATCGGCCTGCGCCTGAGCGCCGCATATGGCACCACCTTCTCCAGAGATACTAGTAAACCGAGTATTCTGAGAAATTGACGCGCCGTCAGATAGGCTCCTAGAGAAACTGACTCCAATACTGCAATCAGGTTTCTGACTCTGCTCTCCGCCGGAAAAGCTACGCCGTCCCTGAGATTGAAAAAAATTCCCAGATAAACAAACTCCTGGGATGGAGTCAGTTCTGATTTCTCTAGATTCACAATCCATCCTAGCTTCTTCAATAAGTCTAGGACTACCTTCAGATTGCTGCGCAGAGTGACTGGATTCCCCGCCTTTAGCAGCCAGTCGTCTATGTAAGTGTGAACAGCTATGTTTCTCCTGCGAAGTAAAGAAGTCATGGCGAGAACCACCTTGGTGAAGACCCTCGGAGCCGTGGTCAGGCCGAATGGAAGAGCATTGAATTCCCAAACACTGTCTTGGAATGCAAACCGCAGGTACTTCTGAAAGGGAATTGACATTGGAATATGAAAATAAGCATCCTTCAGATCTATTGATACCGCCCACATGCCTTTCCTGAGCCCTGTCATCACCGCTGCTACCGTCTCCATCTGAAACCTGGGAGAAAGAATAAATTTGTTCAACGGTTTGAGATTGAGAATTGGTCTCCACCCTCCGGTACGCTTCGGAACCAGGAACATAATCGAATAGAAGCCCAGTGATGACTGATCGGCGACCAGGTGAATCGCCTTCTTCTGACGAAGCGATTCTATCTCTGACTGAATGGCAACTAGACGGTCTAATTCCCTTGGAATAGGAGTCCATATTGGAGTCGAGGTTAACGGAACTAACGATTGATGGATGAGCCAGTCCGGATCGTAGCCGTTTCTTATCCACTGACAGACTAAATAGTCGCGCACGACCTGTTCCCATTGGCTTAGGAATAGCTGAAGTCTGCCTCCGACGGAAGGAATCTGCACACAGTTGTCGGTCGAGATTAGCCGACAAGACGCTAAATCGCTTGGGTGAAGATTCTCGACTCCATTTGTTTCCAAAGCCGCCGGTATTGATTCCGCCGGAAACCCGTCAGGAACGAGCCCCACGGCCGCCCCGCGGCTTCTTGTGGTATGACGGTCCGGAACCGCCGCCACGACTATCCTTACGGTAGCCGCCACGGCCCGAACCGCCACCCTTCCTGTCGTCCTCATACGGCCTCTTACTAGAGGGCTTGTATGTGGACGAACGGCCAGGCCCTTGTGCTCCGGATGACCCATGGGCATCACGGGCAGAAGGACGGAAGGGCGATCTAGGACGCTGCCTCTGCTGCTCCTGTCGGTGTTGACGGTAGGACTGTTGCGGCTGAGTCCTCTTTGTCGACTTCCACGACTTGCCGACCACCTCTTGCTCCGCCACCATCGATGCAACTTTAGAAAGCGCTTGTCGTGCCGAGCCGCCGAACAAGCCTGGACCTATGAAAGGCGCGGAAGATAACGCTGCCCTCATTTCCGGTCCTGGTTCCACACAATCGAGAACCATTCTCCGTCGCTCTGCTAAAGTTCTTGTGATCACCCTGGCCAGGCAATCCTGAGACAGGCGCATGGTGTCCCGAACAACTCCGGGAGCAGCCTCTGGCACCTGTCCGCCTTCCGCCGTGCAGTCCAGCATACCCTGCAAGACGGTACACCCGTGCGACAGCGCAGCCATGGCTGCCCTAGCCGCATCCTCAATGAGCGTGAGCTCATTAAACGGGTCTTTGTTGGTCTGGGAAACCAACGGACGTGACCGCCCCTTGGCCTTCCCAGCCAACGGCCTATTCAGCGCCTCACGTTCCGCAACGGAAAGCCGTGGAACTCTGGCGTACTGATGATAGGCCTGCTCCGGAAAACGGACCCTACTCCTTATCCCCTTCGGGGCCTTGGGCAACGCATAGTCTGGCTGAACCAGACGATATGCCGCAACTTCCAACATGTCAGAAGTCTGCGTGTCCAAGGGGAGTGTAGGCATGGCCGAAGAGCCACTGGACAAAGCGCTAGCCGCACGCTCTGACATCCGCTCCATCGCCGGATCGAGCTGAGATCCTAGATCCGATGCCAACCCGAGACGATTGGTCATCCATCCAAGGACCTGCACCCATTCAGCTTCGGCGCAGAAAGCGGAATCGTCCATTAAAGAACTCCCGTTTTCATCATCCCTCTCTCCCTTAGATGAGAGGGCCACCGATGATCCTTGCTGAACGCTACGATAAACGTCTCTGCCAGGACAGAGCGCATCCATAGCGCGACTACCAGCGGCACCAGTATCCAACGAACCGCCGGATACGGATTCTCCGCAGTCCATCGGCTCCAACACGGGATCCGGGACTACGACCGCCTCAATCACGGCTGGCACTGTCACTCCGATAGGAGCCGCGCCTAACGCCGTCGGGATAGCCTTTGGAACCGCAAACCACGGCTCCGCCGGCATATCCGGTTGCACAAATGACGGATGAAAAATGCCCGACGGAACGTCGACATCACCATCCGCCTGGCAAACCCGTACAAATCCCGAGGGAGACCCCTGGGACGTACTAGGCATTGCCGACATTGACAGATCCGGCATGCCGGAATCTTCCATCAACAGGAATTCTTCCTCCTCTACCGACGGCTCTTGAGCCGAGGACAGAGAAGGGTCAGGTGCATGACCCTCAGCAGAACTAGCCGGACCACCTAATGGTTGCCCTGCACCAGCTTGCCTCACCGGGCCCGTGGACTGTAATGAATCAAACATGGCCTTGAACTGGGCCGCCCATACGCCCAGTGCTGAATCCATCCTCTCATTCAGCCGACCTTCCAGTCCAACCAACGACGCTTGCTGCCGCTTCACTGCCTTATCCTTCTCTATACGCTCCAGCCTCGCCCGTCGATCCCTGTCAAACTCAGCCACCATTGCCGACGACCACTTGGCGCACACATCACACGGGCTTCCGACCTTACACCTCGCACACGCCACACAGTGATGACCCAGATACTTCCGTTTCATGAACCTGTTGCACTTCTGGCACAACGTATCTGGGTTCTTCGGTTTCTGCGAACACAGAGAAGAATTAAAACGCTGCACATGACAAGTGATGACGAGCAATACGCACAATAGACTTGATAGTTAAGATTTCTTAAACACATTAACTTCTCTTAAATTAATGATAACAAGTCTTAGGCAGGAAATATTTGAAACTTTTTTGAGTGAAAAAATTTTTTAAAAACACAACTTAGCCTTTAACTAACGTTAAATAACCAAGAATAAATCGCCGATCACTACAAACACCCTCGACAACTAAGCGAGAGCTAATATCGGCGACAACAGAGTGCCTGGATACACCAAGGCAAGAACGACATAATTCATGGGCGCCGCCATCTTGGCCAAGGACGCATCCATCTTAGAGGAACCGAGTCGCAAGAGAAATTTAACCGAGTACCCGAATTAAAACTAAAAGTCAACGGGTACAGAAGCGACTCCAACAATGGCTAACATTATAAAAAATGTGCCAATTTAAGGAAATTTCAAACAGTCATTATGGCACGAATGTATAAATTCTAGATTGATACAACCTGCCCCTGTGATGATTTTCCGAGTTCCTCCATAATTCCAGCGATGTAATCGTCCAACACAACTGATTAACTGCTTAAATTGCAAAATTTGAGCACTCTAAAAAACACGACTTTGAAAAAGCGCAAAATAGACGAATCTGTCTGTGATTGGGAATAGACTCGGTGCCTGCGGCTATGGTATTCCCGGACACAGTATGGGCAGGACCAGGAGAGTGCGGAGTTTTAATTGTTTATTTTGAGCTAGACTAGATAATAGACATTATCATAATAGTACATCTGGTAAGTATTATTCGAAGTAGAAGGGCATTTCTCAAGACCACTGCAAGGCCAGTATGGCCATTAAAGTACTAACCATAACCATGTACTGTAGCGGAGAAGGTGACATCATTTGGTGTTTCTTGAACAGATTGTATTTTTAAATCTTACTGAAACTTTGTCATGATAACTAATGCATTAATTTGCACCTGCGCATAAATAGATGTTTGGAAATGATGAGAATGAGGAGTTTAATCTGATGAGCACCAATAATGCTTTCTTCTTTACAAAAGTGACTGCTCATTCTAGAAATAGAAGGCAGATTGCAGCTTTATATTGCATACAGTACATTGTAAACTTTTATTGAAACCAGACAAAGCATTGTTGAAAAATAATGCTCAAGAAAATATTTCAACCAAATAAAAATCATTGACATGACAGAAAGATACACAGATAGAATTCTATAGTCTATTCTTCACACTTACTTACCAACGACAAATTCATCTCGCTCGCCAAGTTTACTTTTTGATTTTGTTGGTGATTTCGATTTCTCAGCTTCCTTCTTTGGTGATTCGGCTCCATTCTTCTTACTTTGGTCACTCCCCATACTGGCCACACTTTGACCATCTGCTGACCGCTTGTCTAGTGCCTGACCACATATCAACAAGAAACAAGATTATAATTAGAGTCTGTAATATTATTCCAAGTTCAAATAAAATTAAAAGTGCTGAAGTCTCTCATGAAGCAATATAAAGTAGGTAATTATAAAGGCGCAATATACCTTAATGCTTTCATGTTGAAATCGGTGCAACCATCAGCAAGTGGGTTTGAGAAATGAGCATATGGCAGCCAAAAAAAGACAATTTTGACAATTTACCACTGGAATGAGTCGAATGAATGGCTCAATAATCGATGCAGTTATTTCAATTGTAAATTTTTTTAAATAGTCTTCTCTTGTCCTGTAAATGGACATTCAATAAGCAAATATTTATATATCTAGTTCACAGTAATCATGTATGCCAAGACATTTACCAGCATATCATGCAGCATAGAATATAAATATATGTATGATTACTGTATTCTGCGGCTGTAGTAGTAGAAACATCCTACAGCTACAATCAGTCCTTCTTCGTTTTTGCCCACTGTGTCTTGTCCTCAGCCAAAATCCTTAGCTTCCTCAGGTCCATTCTTGACTTGAGTGTACCGAGTCCTGCTTTCTTGAGGTCACCTCGTAGCATGCTTAGCAGATTTATGCAATGACGGCCTCTCCTGGCTTTGTATTTGCTGGCTCCGAGTAGGGTGAATTCCAAGGCTCTCTGTGCTGGTGTCTCTTCTGGCATCCTTAACACATGGCCACCATCTTTGCTGGGTGACTTTTACAGACAGCGGCGACGTATTACACATCTTGTAGAGTGCATCGTTGGAAATTATGCTGTCTGGCCATTGGTGTCCAGTGATGGTGCGTAGCTGTTTGCAGTGGCAGGCATCGAGTTTGTCTAGAGCTGCCTTTGGAGCGGCCCAGCTGTTACAGTTATACATCATCAAGGACACGCAGGTTGCACTGTATAAACGTAGCTTCTTTATCAAGGGCATCTTTGATCTACGAATCCATAGCTTCCAGAAGGACTGGAAAGCTATGTTCCCCATGATGCAGCGCACAGCAATGTCAGCAGTACTGCAAAGCAGTGAGCCCAGGATTTTACTTTTCCTCCATGGTTCGCTGCCACGAAGTGGGTCATCATTTTCTATAGTTTAATGCTTTGTCGATCGGTATATGTGGGTGAACTCTGTTTTGGATTCATTCATAAAGAGATTCTCAATTTTTTGTATAAATATATATGCATTATCAATACTCAAGTAATGTGCATATACCATTTTTTAAGCAAACTGGCCACTTAGGTGCCTCAAGCGTTCGGATGCCTACCAAGGGGAGGTAACCAATACATTGGACATAAGTTCAGGCACAATCGGTTTATGTCCATTTCGCCAAATAAATATGTAAACTTACTGATATGTTGTGTTATGTGTGCATGTATTAACATAAATTATAACTGCACAGATTTTTTTAGGAATTTTAATTATTTCAAGGGCAATAACCACAGTGAATCTGGATGCCTTTGTCTTATGCACAATTCTCCAGGGCAAGTAGTTGACCATCAGGAGTTGAACTACTAAATTTGAAATGAATCCATCCATAAGCGAAGGTATTGAGAGGAAACCAAATGCACGAACATTTTTGACAAATTTTAAATATTTCAAGGGAGATAATTACCGAGTGAATCGAGCCGCATTTCCAGAATACGCTATCGCCATCGAGGACATGTCATCAGGAGTTGACATACCAAATTTTAAATGAGTCCATCCACTATAAGTGTAATTAATGAGCGAAATGCACAAATGGATGCATGGGCACACGGATGGACAGAAATGAAAGTATAATCCTCCCTTCTTTTCAGTGATGGTTAATAAAGAGCTAATCTCATTAACTGACAGCATTTATTCAGAATCTGTTCCCTTGCTGAAGTCAGCCTTTCTGCTATCTAAGAGGACTGTGCAAATAACTTACAATCACAAGAACAATGGAGGAATCAGTTCTGTCACTCATGAATATGAGATCAAAGTAAAAGACGTCACTAGTTAGTTGACATCACAGTCATAATGACGTACAGCTCTGTCACGAAAATCAAAGTTTGCCACAAAGTGTACGAATTGTGTCTTTGATGAATTTATAATTTAATAAAAATTGTATTGAATATTTTGAAACAAATTTGACTGCGAATTGTTGCAAATAATCAATTTGGTCCCTTGATCAGATGCAAAACAATAAACCAATTGCTTATTTTTGTGATCATTGGTTGATGCACGGCCCAATACCAAATTTGTTATAAGGTCACCCTCCACCCCCTTTGCTTAATTATTCAACGCATGGCCCAATAGCTAATTTGTTATTGGCATGCTCATTGGTCACCTGTACATTAACACTGAACATTAAGGAACCAGTATGAACAAGAGCTGAAATTCGGGTGTTCATTTTGAAGTTGCTGGAAGTTGTTGCTAATTTAGAAAGCAGTGCTTTCAGACTAGACACAATGGACCTGTCCAGTTTATCCATCCATCATATGATGTCATAATCAACCACGCGACATGTTGGCTGACGTAGTATTCAATATCATCATGAATGATGTAGATAAGTATGTCACAAAAGCGTAATTGAAGACGGACTATGCGTTGTTGTACAAATTGTTTGTCTTTACTGTTTAATAAAGATGCTGTTAAAATTAGTTTCAAACTATTCAATGGCTTACCTGTAGTTTTCTGGAAATTGATGGTCAGTGATTTAAGAGATCGATCGATCCCAACACGAGCAAGGTGTGGTTGAAGCTTAGCTAGAGATGAGTGGGGAATATCTAGAACTGGAAAGGGCAATTGTTGCCAATCGGTATTAACAATTATTCGATCATCAGAGACTGGGAATATAGGAATAACTTCCAGGCATGCCCCACCCATTTCTAGCTAAGCTCCACCCATGTTTTGCATAGGTTGGGATCGATTTATATACTTTGTATCCTAAATTGCCAGTATCCCATTTTCATGGTAACTACACAGCTAACGTGTTGAATATTTTGAAACTAATTTGACCCGGGCTGTTGCTGCCTATGGTAGCAACAGAGTGCAGTTAAATTAGTTTCAAAATATTCAACAGAATGTATATTAAATGGTAAAGACATATAATGCATATAATGGACGGACTATTCCAGCTTCATGAGAGTGCTTCTGTCAATTTAGATTATGATCATATTATTAAGCGACAGATTGGATTCATCCATTACTAGCTTACCTGTGTGGGTTCTACAGGGATGACCTCCGCCACCGTGACTACTTCCTTGGTCTCCTTTATCCCGTTAACAACAGCTTTTGCTTTTTCAGGCTGACTTGCAGGCGGCGGTGATTTGGAAGTAAACACAACCGATCCTACTGATTTGCCCGACACAGCAGACTGCAGACCATCTGCACCTTGATTTTCAACCGCATCAGGCTTCTGTACGAGGGCTGCCTTTGCAGGTGGTTCTGGTTCTGCGACTACCGGTTCCGGTTCCAGTACCTTTGTTGATGGTTCTGGTTCGGGTGTTGTTTTTATCTCCGCTATAGATGGAGATTCCTCTGGAACAGTTATGATGTCCTTATCATGTAGCGAAGCTCCTGATGTCCGCGACTTGACAGAGGCAGGTGCGGGTGACTCTGTAGCAACAGCATCCATTACCAGTGGCTGGTCAGTTTCCGTCGGTGTGAGTTCAGCGGTTGAATAGCTGATGATGTTCAATTCGCTCAGGTCAGGCTGTGTCTCCGTCGGTATAGAGATCTGAGGACCGAGGTGCTTTGCTGATTCAGCGTTGTCGGCTGATGGTTGACCAGCAGCACCTGGTAAAACAGATGGGTAAATATTAGTAATACATTCACACCTGTGAAGCTGATACAGGTTTTGTTATCCTCGACAATCACGAGAAACTGATAGGGTGTGTGTGGTTGGCATGTGTTCTGTTCTGCCGCAAAGCATCATTTCCCGTTTTACTCCTTTCATCGATGAATATCTCATTTTCAAGGCAACCATACTGGAAAACTGTTGAATATTTTGAAATTAATTTCACTGGAAGTCATTGCTTCCTAAGGCAGCAATGACTTCCAGTCAAATTAATTTCCAAATATTCAACAGAATAAGTTTTATATTGTAGAAAATCTACTTTTTCAGGTATTTGTCGGAGAAAGGGTTAACATTATTCTCTTATATTATTTTATACATACATGGCCTAAACACATAAATAGGAATGTTGATTAGAGGCCCAAGTGGCCTGTATTGCTCACCTGGAACATTGGCATGTCAAGTAGAAAGGCATATTAACCCTTTAACTTTCAAGTCAGCCAGAAATGGCCTCTGCAGTGGTTTTGAGAAATGACCATACAGTGCAGACCAAGAAGACCTTTTTTGAAAATTTACCACTGGAATGACTGGCTCGATAACCAAGCCAGTTATTCCAGTGGTAAATTAAAAAAAATAGTCTTCTCTTGGTCTGCAAATGGACAGTTTGAATGAAAAAGTTGAAATTTTCTTGAACAAATTTAAGTGGTAAAGGGATACACATGTAGAGCTCTATACATTATTTGACCAATCAAATTTCTTGCAAATTTTATGAACCATACAGTCTTTGCAGCCAAGTTTGATTGAAATAGGCCCAACAGTTAATGATTAGTCATCTTTTAACCGATTTCTTGGACTTTTTCAGAAATTCAAGATTGCTGTCTGAGCAAAATAACTAATCAAATTTCTGCATAAGTTTTCTTGATGCGACCACTATTTGAGGTGACCATACATTGAGGTGATTATACGTTTAGCTGACCAGATATTGAGGTAGGCTTGCACAATTACGTGATTAAATCGAAAATTGGGATTATTTTGTAAATCGTGAATTTATATGATTAACCAGCAATTTAGTTGCAACCATGAAGCTCGACTTTAAGACTTTGGAAAGAACTATGGAGCTGGACTTCAAACATAAAATAAAAATAGAAGGCTTATCAATAACTATGATTTCTGACCTTTTGACCACAAAGGTCTTTGTTTCACGCCCTCTCCTTATAAGGAAGTATGGGTACAAGTTTGTGTCCAGGAAGATTAAGCAAACATGAGATATGAACTGATAACTTGAACCAAACACAAAATGTTAACGTTGAAAAAACTCAAAGTTTCTACCAATGTCACAATGATCTTGACCTTTGCCCTTTTGGCCCCAACATGATTGTATGATACCCTCAAAGTATAAAAAAGTATGTATCCACAGTTCGGTCCAGTATACTTAAACAAGATATCAACCGATAAATTGAGCTAAATACAAAATGTTAATATTGAAAATGTTTTACCAATGTCACAGTGACCTTGACCATTTTACCCCCAAGGTCATTATGTCATACTCTCCCATTACATGGAAGCATGTTTCCAAGTTTGGTTTCAGTACGATTAAACAAAGTTGAGATATGAACTGCTAAGTTGAGCCAAACGGAAAATCTTAATGTTGAAAAAACAAAGATTTTACCATGGTTACAGTGACCTTGCCTTTTGAACTTTTGGCCCATGGTCATTGTGTGATGCTGTGCTAAAGAGAAAATGTTAATGTTGAAAAACAAGGTTTCTACCAAGGTCACAATGACCTTGACCTTTGACCTTTTAACTTCATAGTAATATGGGTGATGCTGTGTCATTACAAGGAAGCATATGTTCAAATTTGGGTCCAGTATGATTAACCAAACACGAGATATAAACACAAAAGTTGAGCTAAATTGAAAATGTTAATGTTGAAAAAACCCAAAGTTTTTACCAAGGACACAGAAACCCTAACCTTTGACCTTTTGACCCAAACATCATTGTGTTATGTCATCACATTTTTAGGAGGCATGTGTCCTAGTTTGGGGCCAGTATGATTAAGCAAACATCAGATATAAACAGAAAGGTTGAGCCAAACAGAAAATGTTAATGTTGAAAAAAACTAGTTTTTTTACCAAGGTCACAGTGACCTTGACATTTGACACCAAGCTCATTGTGTGATGTTGTGTCATTATAAGGAAGTATGTGCCCAAGGTTGGGTCCAGTCTGATTAACCAAACATGAGATATAAACAGGAACATTGAGCTAAACTCAAGTCGGACGACGACTCCATCGCCGGACGATGTGCAGGGTATTACAATAGCTGACTTTTATTTTGTAACGTCAAGATTAAAATTAAATAAAAGAATAATCGTGAATAAATTCTACTCCATAAAATATTTCAAAACCTTTTTTAATTACTCGCTAATGCGATCAGGCACAAAATTTACATTTTGCTCAGTGAACGCATGTCCATTTGCAGGTCAAGAGAAGCCTATTTTTAATGTATCACTATAATGACCGGCTTGAGCATCAAGCCAGGCATTCCAGCGACACATTTTCAAAAATCGTCTTCTCATGGCCCGCAAATGAACATTTCTAAACACCAGTGCAGCTTTCCTCATTGCCATGCATTTATGGAAACAGCTATGTCTGGGTAACTCGTACCCATGTTGGTTGATTAATCGAGTGATCACAATTATTCTTAATAATCGATAGCGATCACTCACAGCACCAATTGCACACGCTTATACTGAGGTGACCATTATACTACATTGATGTAGCCATACCTTATCTGTACATATTCTGACCATATGTTTAGCTGACCCTACCTTTCTGAGGGGTATAGTAGATGTGTCCTTCCTTGACCTGTAGAGTTTGTATTGGTGAGGGGGTCTTGGATTGAATTAGAATCCTGCCTGTTTCTTCATCTGTCACAAGTTCAAGGTCATCTGGACTCACGGTTTTGTTTGTCAAGTCATCTATAATGTCCTCGGGTAGATCTGTATCAGCCGTGTTCAGATTCGAATCACTTACTGAAAGCAATAATCAGTGACTAAGTCTGTACATAATAGTTACAGTGCCAAATAAATGATAGTAAATCACAGACTCCCTGTAATATCCCACACACCCGAGTGCCAAAGTGCATGGGTCACTAGGGAATAATGCACATGCACGTACGCATAGAATGCATGAAAGCAAGCAAACATGCAGACCCACACATGTACATACATATACACAAGCATGCACACATGCAACCGTGCACGTGCATACATACTCATGCACGCACGCATGCACGCACACACGCATGCACGCACGCACGCATGACTTACATGCAGTAGTTAGTTTTGTCTTGACTAGTTCTCTATATTCTCCCATGGACGGAGAAGCACTCTTGATCTGTTTCTGAGCCGCCATCACCTCACTGATCACACACTATGGAACAAAAAGCACAATAACTAACTCCAACCAAACAGGTCTTATGAGACCACATTATGGAGCTGCACCACAAACTGGTCACTTAAGACAGGTGGTTTGTTAACCTTTAACACTCGCCAAAAATACTGTGTCAAATAATCTTGAGAAATGTTGATTTGCAGAGCAAGAGAAGACTATTTTTTTAAATTTATCACTGAAATAACAGAACCAGTCTTTCCAGTGAACAATTTTCTTGAACAAATCTGAGCGTTAAAGGGATAAAGGCTTAATACATGTTAGTCACTATGGATATGGCATTGGAGACAAACCTGTCTAAAAGGACCACCATATGGATCAGCAAGACTCACTATTTAAGACAGGCGGTCTCCACACAGGAGTATAAATGGGTAACTGCGTAAAAACTTGCGAACCTACCAATAATAGATTGAAACAAAGAAAAACAGCCTCGATATGGTGTGAATGGGACCTGGGATCAGGGACTCGATAGTCTCTAACGAAATTAATAACTTCTTCCAGTACCGCCAAATTGCATCATAGCTCTTAGAAAAGAGTTTGTCCCTTCAAGAGGCAAAATAAATGCTGAAAAATAATTTCAACAGACAATAGAAAATTTGTCAATGATAAATCTATTTTGGTATTTGTAGTACAAGCAGTTACCAGAAATTCCAGTAAACTCCCATCTTCAAAATTATTAGAAGGTCAAATGTTTACCATGTTAGAACCTATCTGATGAATCTCTTATATAGCAATGAACCTTTCCACTTTATCCATCCATCATATGACGCCATAATCAATTACGTGATGTGTAGAATGATGTCATACTGAATGATGTCATTATGCTGTCATGAATGACGTAGATAAGTATGTCATGAATACATATTTGAAGATGTACTATGCGGTGTTGTATGAATTGTATGTCTTTACTATTTAATAAATAGTCTGTTGAATATTTTGAAATTAATTTGACTGGGCGCTGTTGCTGCCATAGGCAGCAACAGCAACCAGTCAAATTAGTTTCAAAATATTCAACAGCTTACATGTATAGTTTTCTGGAAATTAATAGTCAACGAGTTCAGAGATCGATCAATCCCAACATGGATGTGGTGTGGTGTGGCCATGGGTGTCAGATCCTATACTATACACCATGTGACACTCGCAGCCTAGAGGTAATGAGACCAACTTGTAACCCAAGGGTCAGTATTCAAGTCCTACACGCGCCTGATGCGACCAGAAAGCTTGGAACTAGTCGTGCATTGGATGAGTCTATGGCATACGAATAAGTCACCAATGAATCATAGGACCCAGTTTAGCAGATGTACACTGATTTTAGACATGATTTAACTCTAGATAGTTCTTTCTAGCAGGATTCTATGTCTAATTACTTGGTGGTTTTAATGCTGAAATATCATCAGTATTTTGACAACTGATCATGTTCAGAATGTTCATGAATCACAATGGCGTCTGAGAATGTAGATATTTTCTATGCAATCATTCTCGACAAAGTCAGACAATAATTTTATAATTTTTTTAAGAAAACAGTAATGAAACATTCCAGAGATTATTTTGCCATTTAATCAATTAATTAATTCATTGATAAGGTAATTAGAAACATTAATACCTGTTCGTTTCCTAAGTTGAGTATTTTTAAAGTACTATGTAGGAAGAGGACAAATTCACAGCCTCCCTCCCTCTGGATGTAATAACAGCAGCAGACGTGTTGTTGTAATAAGGGAGGTAACTCTGAGATGTTAAATAAAGTTCACCATATTTATCTCCCTTTAGTTAAGGAATTTGAACAAATTATGACACGTATACTCCGCATGTTTCTGAGATGAGTGCAGTCAAACCTGCTTATAATAGAGCATCAAACTGTGGTCACTAATCACAGGTTACCATCTAATTCAAGACATATGGCTACCCATCTTAACAGTTTGACACTCATATAATCTAAAAACGGCTTCTACAGTGGTCTTGAGAAATGTAGATTTGCAGGCGAAGAGAAGACTATTTTTTAAATTTTACCACTGGAATGACTGGCTCGTTAGCTGAGCCAGTCATTCCAGGGGTAAATTTTCAAAAATAGTCTTATCTTGGTCTACAAATTTACATTTCCGTTGAGAAAAATTGAAATTTTCTTGAACAAATTGAAACTTAAAGGGTTAAGCCTTTAACTCTCGCAGAGAATATTCTGTTGAGTATTTTGAAACTAATTTTACTGGGAGCTGTTGACACATGAAAAGTAGGGAAATCTTTTGATAAACAACATACGTTTATCTGACAATCTACTGAAGTCGTATTTTATATTCAGTTAGGTCGTTTTGATATTCGTCACATTATTGTGCATCCAGACAACAAGTTACGCGAGAACTACAGCATAAACAAATTTAATATTAATTTCAATAAATTTATTAGCATGTTAGGGAACCAATGGACAACATTAATGGTCTGAAACTAACCCAATCCAAACCAACATCCTGGCACACACACACCCAACATCCTAGCACACATACCGATTCAACATCCTGGCACACATACATACCCATCCAGTATCCCGGCACACATACCCACCCGACATCCCGGCACACACACATACAAAATATCCTAACACACACATGCATACACAACGTTAAATATCGCAAACAAGGATCAATAACTCATACCTGTTTAGTGTCAGTGAAGAATTAAGGTTTGTGGCTGAGTGGTGTTGTTAGTCCAGTAATATTAGTAATAGCACAATGCAAAGGTCATACCCCTAAGTGGTCAAGACAGCCAAAATCGGTCTCTGCAGGCATCTTAAAAAAATGTCCAATTGCAGACCAAAAGAAGACTATCTTTTAAAAATTTACCACTGCAATGACTGGCTCGATAATCGAGCCAGTCATTAGTGGTAAATTTTCTAAAAATAATCTGTTTGCCTGCAAATGAGCCGGTGGTAACTGCGCAAATCGAAGATTTTCTTAACCACTCTTGATCATTAAAGGGTTAGAAGAGCCTTCATAAGGCTGAATAAGCATGCTAAACATTTAACACTAAAATTTCAAGAAAATTGAATTTTTCTCATAGAAAAGGTTGATTTGCAGACCAATAAAAGAGTATTTTTTAAATTTTAACACCGGAATGCCTGGTTTGGTTATCGAGCCAGTCATTCCAGCAATAAATTTTCAAAAATACTCTTTTCTTGGTCTACAAATAAACATTTTCTAAGACGACTGCAGAAGCCGTCTTTGAGTGTTAATGGGTTAAAACTGTCTTGAATGTTAACCTCTACCAGTCACATGGTGCTACTATTCATGATTCATTGTTAACCTCTACCAGTCACATGGTGCTACTATTCATGATTCATTGTTAACCTCTACCAGTCACATGGTGCTACTATTCATGATTCATTGTTAACCTCTACCAGTCACATGGTGCTACTATTCATGATTCATTGTTAACCTCTACCAGTCACATGGTGCTACTATTCATGATTCATTGTTAACCTCTACCAGTCACATAGTGCTACTATTCATGATTCATTGTTAACCTCTACCAGTCACATAGTGCTACTATTCATGATTCATTGTTAACTTCTACCAGTCACATAGTGCTACTATTCATGATTCATTGTTAACCTCTACCAGTAACATGGTGCTACTATTCATGATTCATTGTTAACCTCTACCAGTCACATAGTGTTACTATTCATGATTCATTGTTAACCTCTACCAGTCACATAGTGCTACTATTCATGATTCATTGTTAACCTCTACCAGTCACATAGTGTTACTATTCATGATTCATTGTTAACCTCAACCAGTCACATAGTGCTACTATTCATGATTCATTGTTAACCTCTACCAGTCACATGGTGCTACTATTCATGATTCATTGTTAACCTCTACCAGTAACATGGTGCTACTATTCATGATTCATTGTTAACCTCTACCAGTCACATAGTGTTACTATTCATGATTCATTGTTAACCTCTACCAGTCACATAGTGCTACTATTCATGATTCATTGTTAACCTCTACCAGTCACATAGTGCTACTATTCATGATTCATTGTTAACCTCTACCAGTCACATGGTGCTACTATTCATGATTCATTGTTAACATAATGGTACTGGAAGTGGTTAAGATTAACAGTTTTAACATGTCTAATCAGCTTTATTGTGTATCAATTGTAAATCTTGTGAAAATTAGACAGAAGACATAAATAAAACAATCAAATGTGCCAGCTCACTGTATTGTTTTATAGGGTGGTGGTGGGGGGCTGAGGAGTAGGGACTGGTAGTGTGAGTGAAATATCAGTCTAGTGTATTTCGCTTATTTCATGCCCATGCTCAAACAGAAGCACACACTGGAACTTTGACATATGATCGCTACTGATTTCTTAGCAGTTCCAAAATGACAAAACTCTGTATCAGAAGCTCCCTGGATTTATAGATCTCGGCCACCTAATGGATTACTACTAATAGTACTAGGCCACGTATGTTCAAGATAAAGTTTATTCCACACTTTTATAGTCAAAATACACGTAAACCAGGTTTGTCGTGATAAATACCTTGCTTATCAAAATATTTTAAGACCAAATTTATGTACTAAACAAGCAGTCCATTTTGCGAATTAATTTTCTAATGTCTAATCAACCAATATTAAATGATCCAAAACAGAATCAAGCCATACGACAAAAATTGTTTCATTTGAAAGCAGGAGAATTAAAATGAGAGATCGCTTCTTATGTTAGCGAGCTACTGGCTCTTTTGTGATTGGAGGCGCTATGTTCTCACAAAATCCCATAACGTTACCGGGAGTTTGAGACAAGGACAGGTAGATCACATTGTTCTAACCCTTCCTTGTCTGAAATGACTCCTATCAATGCTCAATAAGTTATCAAATGGGTAACCAGTGCACCATCGCACAATGATAATATACAGCAATTTCCAAGACCTGGATATTTATATCCGAGTACTCGCTCTAAATAAACTTCTTTTATCATTGGAGGCGCATATTCATGTTTTCATTGATACTTCTTAATTTGATTTAACCTTAGCTGATTGTTAATATCACTAATTTATATTTTTTCGCAACAACATTTTGTCAAAATCAGGAATAATTTTGATGTAATAAACTATCTTTATTATCCCTTACCACTCTGATGTCGATATGCTAACTTTTACAGAGTCAATAGCAAAGAAACTGGTGAACATTTGTCAACAATTTTGGAGGACGATGCTGCTGTCTACCACAGCACCATCTTCCACCAAATTTGTTGGAAAATGAACACCAGTTAGTCTTATAATCTAATTTGAAAATTAAAGATTTTGACATCAGAGTGGTAACAGTTAAAGAATATACATTATTTAGGTGCTCCAATTTAATAATTTCGCTTTCGGCGATGATATTTTTTAGGTATACATCGGGAAATTCAGTTAAATTTTCATGTTATCAGTTTTAACCATTTTAGAGGACTTTCTCTTGAAAAATAGCTAATATAAGCACACGCCATTTCTCAGAGATGTTGCTTTGGAAATTGAACACCTCTTCAAATAGGCGGAATACAGTTATTGCTTTTATTATATTCAACAACTTCCCTGGATGCTTTGCCTTGGAGATGCTGGAATTTTTAGAATAAAAAAATTAGTGGATGGACCCAATCTGTCTCTCAAGTATCCGACGTCATAATCAAGTATGTCACTTATGAGCTGGCATCAGGATTAAAATGATGTCATGTAGGTCCATTATGAAAGTGATAATAGTCTGTCGAGAAAGTGCATGAATTGCATGTCTTTGATGAATTTACAAATTAATAAACATTCTGTTGCATATTTTGAAACTAATTTCACTGGAAGTTGTGATCTTAGGCAGCAATATCTCCCAGTAAAATTGCTTTCAAAATATTCAACAGTTTACATGTATAGTTAGATTGAAATTTAGTTTCTGGGAATTCAGGTTTTAAAGTTTCAAATCGATTCCAACATGCATAAAAAGTAGGCGGAGATTATCTAGAAATGGGCGGGGCTTATCTAGAAATGGGCGGGGCATAGCTTAGCAGGAATCCCTCTATTATGTTCATCAATATAAGAAAAAAGAGCAAATATGTGAACAGGATTGTGCAGCGTTATTATTGGACCAAACATCAAATGTTGTGCATCGTGATTGGTCAAGCTTACATCATCCATCGCTGTTCTAGAACGTGTGATTGGTCGAGGCGGATGCTGAATCATCCACGCAGTAACAGCTTTCTATACATAACAAGTATTGTGATATGCTGAATTAGGCGAGGTAGATAGTATACATATGCATAACAGTTGAAACACAGCATGTTGGAACATATATCTACATATGCCCATGCACACATGCACAATAAATGCAGCTACTATGGCTACTGTTACTGCTGCTAGTAGTAGTAGTAGTAGTAGTAGTAGTAGTAGTAGTAGTAGTAGTAGTAGTAGTAGTAGTAGTAGTAGTAGTAGTAGTGACAGTTGCAACAGCAGCAGTAGCAGTAGAAGTGGGAGCGGTAGTAGTAGTGGTGGTGGTAGTAGTAGTAGTAGTAGTAGTAGTAGTAGTAGTAGTAGTAGTAGTAGTAGTAGTAGTAGTAGTAGTAGTAGTAGTAGTAGTAGTAGTAGTAGTAGTAGTAGTGACAGTTGCAACAGCAGCAGTAGCAGTAGAAGTTGGAGCGGTAGTAGTAGTGGTGGTGGTAGTAGTAGTAGTAGTAGTAGTAGTAGTAGTAGTAGTAGTAGTAGTAGTAGTAGTAGTAGTAGTAGTAGTAGTAGTAATAGTAGTAGTAGTAGTAGTGACAGTTGCAACAGCAGCAGTAGCAGTAGAAGTGGAAGCGGTAGTAGTAGTAGTAGTAGTAGTAGTAGTAGTAGTAGTAGTAGTAGTAGTAGTAGTAGTAGTAGTAGTAGTAGTAGTAGTAGTAGTAGTAGTAGTAGTAGTAGTAGTAGTAGTAGCTGCAGCAGCAGCAGTAGTAATAGTAGTAGAAGCGGTAGAAGTAGAAACGGTAGTAGTAGTAATTAACTATTATAACTGGTATCACTATATTGAGAAGCCACCATTCACTCAATCCATGTTGTGATTGACATGAGGTGCGGAGATTTTTCCTGACACACACACACACTCCTAATTATATAGTTATGCAACAATTACTAGCAGATGTTTCATAATAGAATATATCAAGCTGTGTCTGTCGGAGAGCGGGTGTATTTCTCTGCCAGATAATGAGCCTGCAATTACAGTCCTGTGTGAATAGATAGTAGTGATAAACCCAACTTATAGCTTTACTCAATCAGACACCCAAGTCCATTAATTACACAATCATAATGGCACACTCATTCACATCATACACCAGCACATGGACGCACGCACTCACTCACTCACACAAGCACACACACTCTCATACACACAATCACATACACACAAACCCAGCATAGGATGCTGTACTATAGATTACATTAATCTTTTAACACTCAAGGGTCTTGACATATATCCATTTGTAGACCAAGAGAACTCTTTTTTGAAAATTTACCACTGGAATGATGAGCTCGATAATGGAGCCAGTCATTCCAGTGATAAATGTTCAAAAATAGTCTTCTCTTGGTCTGCAAATGAATATTTTCGATGAATAAGATTGAAATTTTTATCTTGAACAAATCTCAGGGTTAATAAGTTATGTAGTGAAGATTTAGTTAACCCTCTAATCCTCAAATATGTTCAAGAAAATATTCATTTTCTCTTAGAAAATGTCCATTTGCAGATGAAGAGAAGACTATTTTTGAAAATTTACCACTGGAATGACTGGCTCGGTTATCGAGCCAGTAATTCCAATGGTAAATTTTCAAAAATAGTCTTCACTTCGTCTGCAAATTGACATTTCTCAAGACCACTGCAGAAGCCATTTTTTGGCTGATATGAGTGTTAAAATGTTAACTTAACACTAGGCTACTTAAATCTGAATCAATCAGGCTACAAGATTCCAATACAAACTATAACATCACAGGTCAAACAATGAATCATATGCATGTTGATGAAATGTTCTGCTTTGCAATTTCCAGCGCTATGTCCCAACATCCTCCACGTCACACATAGGGCCTGAAAAACAGGCGCTCAGAGGAGCATTTATAACTAGTCAACTCTAGTTATACACGTTACTACAGAGGTCAGATTCTGAATTACATACCTCGATGTCAGAGGTCAAATCGTGTCCAGCACCAGATCGGTCAAGCACCCCTGTAGCGATGTTGTGTGCGTGTTCTGTGATCGCGTTTATCAACTCTTGTTCCGATATAGACTTAGCGTGCAAAGAATCCGATTCATCACAGGATAAATCTGTGGCAAAAAACATGGCAAATAACAAATATATAATTAGTGGTTGGCAAATGAGAAAATTTTAATTAGTAAGTTTTACGATTAGTACTTCTGTGATTAGTAAACGAAATTAGTAGTTGAAAATTAGTAAATTTTGTGTAATTACTAAGTCAATATTTCTAACAATTGTGGGATTAGTAATTCTACGATGAAGAAGAGCATAATCATAAGGTGCAGATGCACCCACCCACCCACCCACCCACTCCCACACACACGCACAACCAAACTCAACCCCTGCCCCCACCCCACACAGACAACCCACTATGACCAACACCCCCACCCCTCACACCCAGCACATTCCCCAAACCCCCATCCCACCCCTGCCATTTTTGTGATATCATAATGATGTTTTAGAGATACAGAATTTGATCTGAAAGCACACAGACGCACACTTCCCCTTACAGGTAATTAAGCATTCTGTAATTAATAATCATTTAATTAGAAATACTGTAATTAGTAATTTTGTGATTAGACTATAATTAGTAATTAGTCAAGTGTTGTCATAGCCAGTTAACCCATTAACCCTTTTGTGACGAAGCCGGCCAAAACTGGCCTCTGTAGTGGTTCTGAGTAATGTCCATTTACAGGCTAGGAGAAGACTATTTTTGAAATTTTACCACTGAAATGACTGGCTCGGTAACCGAGCCAGTCATTAGTGGTAAATTTTCAAAAATAGTCTTCTCTTGGCCTGCAAATGGACATTAAATAAGTAAATATTTAAATTTTTCGAAGAAATTTAGTCATTAAAGGGTTAACACTCAAGCTGGCCAAAAATGGCTTCAGCACTGGTCCTAAGAAATGTTAATTTTCAGGCCAACAGAACGTTATTTTTGAAAATTTATCACTGGAATGACTATTTCGTTACCTGATCAAGTCATTCCAGCGGTAAATGTCCAAAAATACTCTCCACTTTCGCTGCAAATGGACATTTCCTATTAGGAAATTTACATTTTCCTGAAAAAATTTGAGTGCCAAAGGGGTCATTTGTTCATCAGAGATGAAATACTGGTATTATGTCAATTTTAAATTTATATAGGGAGTTAATACCTAATACACTAACAGGTATCTCATCGTGAATTCCCCATACCTCATTTTCAAGGAACCATACAGCTACAGGTTCAAGACAAACATACAAGAAACCTGCTGAATATTTTGAAATTAATTTGTTTGGAAACTATTGGCAGCAATTGCTTCCAGTCAAATTACTTTTAAAATATTCAACAGAATTATTTTTATATCGCAAAGAATATACTTTTTCCGTGATTCATTGGGGAACGGGTTAATCATATGAATACAGAGAGCAAATCACAAAGACGGAAGATTGTGCAGATACAGATGAGAATATGATTCTATCTTTGCTGATCCCATGTCTTCACTATTTGCACATCTCCTCTTTTTGCGCACTGCGACAGGCGCTATTTCAGAGCTCACGTCGGGTCGTCACCTAACCATCACATGTGCTTAGTGATGTTCCTTTGAAGGTATTTCTATCGACCAATACTGTGTGAAAATTTAATCGCTTAAAGTGCTATAATTACTGGTCAGTATACGCATAACACCGTGCTAACTTTTAAACTGTCTCTAAAATTGTTCCCAGAAACATAAAACACTAACATTTGTACCTATATTTTATGATTAAAGTGTTCACGACAAAATTTCCTTTGCGTTTGAGAATGAATCAGGCATTTTTATGCAGCTGGGGGTTGTGTTTGTCAAAGGGAGCTTTCAAAAATGCTACCATTGATACAATTGATTATGCTACGCCATAAGTTTAAACATAGGTATAACGCGTGGTAGCAAATGTTGCAAAATAAATTTCCTGCCCATGCACAAAATGGGTAGACACCCTCAGAATCAGTAGCCAGTGATCCTATACTGTATCTTGCTTGAACAAATGAATAGAACATTAAATTTCATACAAGTCAACAAGAACTGATAATACTTTAACAAGGAGCTGCAAGCAATACAAATTCCCTCGTTTCCCTTTTTTGTTGAAATGACATGTAAGGAATCTGGGCAATTCACTTGCCTGCTCCCTATAACTGGTATATGCGCATACATTAGTGTTTGTTGTAAGTGGATGATGTAACATTTAAAAATTTGTATTTTTCAAAACTGATAGATTTTCGCGCAATTATTGCTGGAAATTAACAAAGCAGGAACTTGCTATAAATACTATAAATTGAAATTCTGAATTTGGTTCAAATCTGTTTAAAGGGATGGTAATCTCATCACAGATGTTATACTGCACCGATAGATAGCCAATGGTTTATAGATTCAATATCAGTCATATTCTGTCACATTCCAGTCACTCTATCACAACTATCTGTTTTGTAATATCGCGTAAACGTTGAACAGCGATCGCCACCATTTTGTCTCCGCAAGCGATAGTGTGTGATGTCATGTAAGTGCCAATGCATTACATTCTTTATTATGTAATACTCATCTCGTTGAATATTTTGAAACCATGGCAGCAACAACTTCCAGTCAAATTAGTTTCAAAATATTCAACAGCTTACCTGTACGATTGCTTTTATGACACATTGCCAAACTATAGGTGGCACCTCTATGACTGAGCGTATATAACGAGGCGGACACGCTAGGCTTTTTCTGATTGGTTGAAAAGTAAATCATGACAGCCAGCATAGGCTGTAGAAATGTACCAACATTTAGATACTAAAGCCTGAATATCTTTCTTTAGCGCCATGATAAAAAGCTTAAAATTACCTGCATAGTTTATGAGTGGCATATTAGATCACCTGAATAGCTAACAAGAGATGAGGTTAGTTATCCTATAATCTAGCATGAGTTATTGTATGGAAACAGTCAAATTAACAAAGTTTACATTTTTAAAAATAAATCTGGCAAATATTGACGAAAACTAATGGAAGATGAAACTGGCATCCGCCTCTGTAGTATTGAATCAGTTTAGTCTAGCCTGAGTTATTGCCCGGAAATGGCCAAATTAACGAAGTTTGTATTTTTAAAGGGTATTAACTCTGCCAAATATTGTCGAAAAATACTGGAACATGAACTTGACATCTGCCTCGGAAGCATTAAGCTATAATCCAAATTTGCTTAGAATCGGTTTAGTATAACACGAGTTATTGCCTGGAAACTGTCAATTTTAAATTAAAGGATATATTTTTTCAGGTGTGACAACTCTGGATAAATTTGACGTAAAATGATGGAATTCGAACTTGGCCTCTGTATTTGTATTACAAAGCGGTACATGCAAAAGTTTGTTCAAATCGGTGCAAGCAAAGAAGTTATTAAGCGGAAACAGATAACTTTTCAAATTTCATACATTCAAGGGCAAATAAATAACTCGACTTGACACAAATTGACGGAATTCAAACATGGGCTTCATATTCATATGCTTCATATTACTAAGCGGTATGCCAAAGCTGGATCAAATCGGTGCAGGCAAACACAAATTATTCTCAGGAAATGGATAATTCTTTCGAATTTCATACATTAAAGGGCAAATAACTCCGGGTAAATTGAACTTAAATTGACGGAATTCGAACTTGGCCTCTGTATTCATATTACTAAGCGGTATGCCAAAGCTGGTTGAAATCATGATAGGCAAATAGTTATTGTCCGGAAAACAATCAGTATGAACATATGAAAGCATGTATGTACCTACATACGTATCTATGAACATACGTACATACATACGAATGAATGTATGAATGGACGCATTCCTATATGCCCTCAAACTTCATTTTAGAGGGGATAATAACGTCATTAAACAACTGACATTTCTTTTAATATGAAGTGGCAATGTAAAAATGAGCAAATAGTGAAGACATAGTATATAACAACACAAAAAGGGAATAAATATCTCTAAAAACACACCCATAATAGAAAGAAACACTCATAGTCACCAGAAATAAAGTTACAAAGTCATATGCAAGTCCAAAGTTAAGAGAGAGAATGGAGGATGAAGGAAGGGAGGGAAGGAGGGAGTGAGAGGTAGGTAGGGCGGGAGAGGGTGAGGGAGGCAGAGAGGGAGGGAGAGGAAGGCGATCATGGAGGGAAGAGGAGAAGGATTGAGAGAGGAATCAATGGTTTGAGGGAGTGTGGGAGGTAGGAAGGAAGAGGGGCAAGGAGGCAGGGAAGGAGGGAGTAAGGGTGGAAGGAGGAAGGGAGGGAGATCTGGGAGCGTAGAGGATGGGCGAAAAAAGGGAGGGAGGTAGGGATTGAGAAAGCGAGGGAATGAGGGAGGTAGGGAGGGGAAGGAGGGAGCGAGGGAGGGAGAGTGAGAGAAGAGTGCACACACCCACACACATGATTTTCAAAGAGGGAAAGAGAGACACCCATAGAAAGAAAGTGGCGTAGAAAGATCAACGACAACCTCATAGCAAGATGAAAAGATGTGACATAGTCAGAAGTAAAGTTGCAGTAAATGTGTTTGAACAACTGGAAGAAAACCGTGAAAACACTGCAAATAAAACATGAAATTAACACATTTGGTAATGATAAATACAATTTGCTCAAAAATAGTAGAAATGCAATAAGCAAGGATTCATTGTAGCGGATATGGCACACATGAATAAAGTCATAAGAAAAGCTGAAAACAACATTGACAATAACAAGTTAACCCTTTAACACTCATATCGGCCAAAAATGGCTTCTGATTTGGTCCTGAAAAATGTCCATTTGCAGACCAAGAGAAGACTATTTTTGAAAATCTACCACTGGAATGACTGGCTCGATAACTGAGCCAGTCATTCCAGTGGTAAATTTTCTAAAATAGTCTTCACTTGGTCTGCAAATGAACATTTTCTATGAGAAAATTTTAATTTTCTTGAACGAATTCGAGAGTTAAAGGGTTAAAGGCAGAAAGTCTACCTTCGCTATCATACTCATATCCCCCTGGCAATCCAGCAACAACCCGACATCGAGAAGAACCTGATCTGACTGAGAAATGTGTCACATTGTCACAAGGCCGGGTATCTACACATTCTAGGAGAGACTTAGTAAAGGATTCTGGGATAGATTTAATAGAAGAGTATTCTTGGATAGAGGTATCCGAAGAGGAGTGTGGGCCAGATTTAGGAGAGGATTCAGTGATAGATTTAATAGAAGAGAATCCTGGGATAGATGCAAAAAGAGAGGATTCTGGAACAGATTTAGGAGAGGATTCTGGGATAGATTTAAGAGGGGATTCTGGGATAGAGTTAATAGCAGAGGACTCTGGGAAAGATTTAATAGCAGAGGACTCTGGGAAAGATTTAATAGTGGAAGATTGTGAAACTGATTCGACATGAGAGGCTTCTGGTATCAATTCATGAGAATACGACTTTGGGATAGATTCCATAGGAGTGGATTCTGGGATTGATTCCACAGGAGACAACTCTGGGATAGGCTCCAGATATGATGATGATACTATGATATCATTAGACATGTGGTATTCAGAGTATGCATATTTAATTTGTGATTGTTCTGGCGGGATTAAAATCAGATCAGGTTCTGCCCAAGCCAGTTTTGCTTCTGAAAAATCAACGCCATGTTCTCCCGATTGTGATGTCATTGTTTCTGAAAATGAAATCAAATTAGGCGTGTGCGATTATTGCTTTGAGTGATCACTGTCGCTTATTTAAGAATAATCACGATTACTCGATTAATCAGTCAGGGTACAAATTACCCAGACATAACAACAAATGCATATTAATGATGAAAGCTGCAATGGTGTTTAGAAATGTCAATTTGCACGCCAAGAGATGACTATTTGTGAAAATTTATCACTGGGATGCCTGGCTCGAAGCTCGAGCCAGTCATTCCAGTGATACATTTTCAAAATTAGTCTTCTCTTGGCATGCAAATGGACATGCATTGACAGAGCAAAATGTAAATCTTCTTGATCGATTGCATTAAAGAGTAAATAAAAGATAGGCTTTGAAATATTTAATGCAATAGAAGTTTTTCACAATTATTCAACTGCGCCTACATCAAATGCACTTGGAATAAATACTAATTACTAACTACCTTTCTGTGACTCTGCAGCACGTAGACAATGTAAAGTTTGACAGTTCATGCAGACAAATTACACAACGTAACTTGTGTGAATCTGCAGCACCTATACAATGTAAAGTTTGACAGTTCATGCAGACAAGTCACATGACGTAACATGTGTGAATCTGCAGCACCTATACAATGTAAAGTTTGACAGTTCACGCAGACAAGTCACATGACGTAACTTGTGTGAATCTGCAGCACCTATACAATGTAAAGTTTGACACTTCATGCAGACAAGTCACATGACATAACTTGTGTGAATCTGCAGCACCGATACAATGTAAAGTTTGACAGTGCATGCAGACAAGTCACATGACGTAACTTGTGTGAATCTGCAGCACCTATACAATGTAAAGTTTGACAGTTCATGCAGACAAGTCACATGACGTAACTTGTGTGAATCTGCAGCACCTATACAATGTAAAGTTTGACAGTTCACGCAGACAAGTCACATGACGTAACTTGTGTGAATCTGCAGCACCTATACAATGTAAAGTTTGAGAGCAGACAAGTCACATGACGTAACTTGTGTGAATCTGCAGTACCTATACAATGTAAAGTTTGAGAGCAGACAAGTCACATGACATAACTTGTGTGAATCTGCAGCACCTATACAATGTAAAGTTTGAGAGCAGACAAGTCACATGACGTAACTTGTGTGAATCTGCAGTACCTATACAATGTAAAGTTTGAGAGCAGACAAGTCACATGACATAACTTGTGTGAATCTGCAGCACCTATACAATGTAAAGTTTGAGAGCAGACACGTCACATGACATAACTTGTGTGAATCTGCAGCACCTATACAATGTAAAGTTTGAGAGCAGACAAGTCACATGACATAACTTGTGTGAATCTGCAGCACCTATACAATGTAAAGTTTGAGAGCAGACAAGTCACACGACATAACTTGTGTGAATCTGCAGCACCTATACAATGTAAAGTTTGACAGTTCATGCAGACAAGTCACATGACGTAACATGTGTGAATCTGCAGCACCTATACAATGTAAAGTTTGACAGTTCACGCAGACAAGTCACATGACGTAACTTGTGTGAATCTGCAGCACCTATACAATGTAAAGTTTGACACTTCATGCAGACAAGTCACATGACATAACTTGTGTGAATCTGCAGCACCAATACAATGTAAAGTTTGACAGTGCATGCAGACAAGTCACATGACGTAACTTGTGTGAATCTGCAGCACCTATACAATGTAAAGTTTGACAGTTCATGCAGACAAGTCACATGACGTAACTTGTGTGAATCTGCAGCACCTATACAATGTAAAGTTTGACAGTTCACGCAGACAAGTCACATGACGTAACTTGTGTGAATCTGCAGCACCTATACAATGTAAAGTTTGAGAGCAGACAAGTCACATGACGTAACTTGTGTGAATCTGCAGTACCTATACAATGTAAAGTTTGAGAGCAGACAAGTCACATGACATAACTTGTGTGAATCTGCAGCACCTATACAATGTAAAGTTTGAGAGCAGACAAGTCACATGACATAACTTGTGTGAATCTGCAGCACCTATACAATGTAAAGTTTGAGAGCAGACAAGTCACATGACATAACTTGTGTGAATCTGCAGCACCTATACAATGTAAAGTTTGAGAGCAGACAAGTCACATGACGTAACTTGTGTGAATCTGCAGCACCTATACAATGTAAAGTTTGAGAGCAGACAAGTCACATGACGTAACTTGTGTGAATCTGCAGCACCTATACAATGTAAAGTTTGACAGCAGACAAGTCACATGACATAACTTGTGTGAATCTGCAGCACCTATACAATGTAAAGTTTGAGAGCAGACAAGTCACATGACATAACTTGGGTGAATCTGCAGCACCTATACAATGTAAAGTTTGAGAGCAGACAAGTCACATGACATAACTTGTGTGAATCTGCAGCACCTATACAATGTAAAGTTTGAGAGCAGACAAGTCACATGAGATAACTTGTGTGAATCTGCAGCACCTATACAATGTAAAGTTTGAGAGCAGACAAGTCACATGACATAACTTGTGTGAATCTGCAGCACCTATACAATGTAAAGTTTGAGAGCAGACAAGTCACATGACATAACTTGTGTGAATCTGCAGCACCTATACAATGTAAAGTTTGAGAGCAGACAAGTCACATGACATAACTTGTGTGAATCTGCAGCACCTATACAATGTAAAGTTTGAGAGCAGACAAGTCACATGACATAACTTGTGTGAATCTGCAGCACCTATACAATGTAAAGTTTGAGAGCAGACAAGTCACATGACGTAACTTGTGTGAATCTGCAGCACCTATACAATGTAAAGTTTGAGAGCAGACAAGTCACATGACATAACTTGTGTGAATCTGCAGCACCTATACAATGTAAAGTGTGAGAGCAGACAAGTCACATGACGTAACTTGTGTGAATCTGCAGCACCTATACAATGTAAAGTTTGAGAGCAGACAAGTCACATGACATAACTTGTGTGAATCTGCAGCACCTATACAATGTAAAGTTTGAGAGCAGACAAGTCACATGAGATAACTTGTGTGAATCTGCAGCACCTATACAATGTAAAGTTTGAGAGCAGACAAGTCACATGACATAACTTGTGTGAATCTGCAGCACCTATACAATGTAAAGTTTGAGAGCAGACAAGTCACATGACGTAACTTGTGTGAATCTGCAGCACATATACAATGTAAAGTTTGAGAGCAGACAAGTCACATGACGTTACTTGTGTGAATCTGCAGCACCTATACAATGTAAAGTTTGAGAGCAGACAAGTCACATGACGTAACTTGTGTGAATCTGCAGCACCTATACAATGTAAAGTTTGAGAGCAGACAAGTCACATGACATAACTTGTGTGAATCTGCAGCACCTATACAATGTAAAGTTTGAGAGCAGACAAGTCACATGACGTAACTTGTGTGAATCTGCAGCACCTATACAATGTAAAGTTTGAGAGCAGACAAGTCACATGACGTAACTTGTGTGAATCTGCAGCACCTATACAATGTAAAGTTTGAGAGCAGACAAGTCACATGACATAACTTGTGTGAATCTGCAGCACCTATACAATGTAAAGTTTGAGAGCAGACAAGTCACATGACGTAACTTGTGTGAATCTGCAGCACCTATACAATGCAAAGTTTGAGAGCAGACAAGTCACATGACATAACTTGTGTGAATCTGCAGCACCTATACAATGTAAAGTTTGAGAGCAGACAAGTCACATGACATAACTTGTGTGAATCTGCAGCACCTATACAATGTAAAGTTTGAGAGCAGACAAGTCACATGACATAACTTGTGTGAATCTGCAGCACCTATACAATGTAAAGTTTGAGAGCAGACAAGTCACATGACGTAACTTGTGTGAATCTGCAGCACCTATACAATGTAAAGTTTGAGAGCAGACAAGTCACATGACATAACTTGTGTGAATCTGCAGCACCTATACAATGTAAAGTTTGAGAGCAGACAAGTCACATGACGTAACTTGTGTGAATCTGCAGCACCTATACAATGTAAAGTTTGAGAGCAGACAAGTCACATGACATAACTTGTGTGAATCTGCAGCACCTATACAATGTAAAGTTTGAGAGCAGACAAGTCACATGACATAACTTGTGTGAATCTGCAGCACCTATACAATGTAAAGTTTGAGAGCAGACAAGTCACATGACGTAACTTGTGTGAATCTGCAGCACCTATACAATGTAAAGTTTGAGAGCAGACAAGTCACATGACATAACTTGTGTGAATCTGCAGCACCTATACAATGTAAAGTGTGAGAGCAGACAAGTCACATGACGTAACTTGTGTGAATCTGCAGCACCTATACAATGTAAAGTTTGAGAGCAGACAAGTCACATGACGTAACTTGTGTGAATTGCAGCACATATACAATGTAAAGTTTGAGAGCAGACAAGTCACATGACGTAACTTGTGTGAATCTGCAGCACCTATACAATGTAAAGTTTGAGAGCAGACAAGTCACATGACGTAACTTGTGTGAATCTGCAGCACCTATACAATGTAAAGTTTGAGAGCAGACAAGTCACATGACATAACTTGTGTGAATCTGCAGCACCTATACAATGTAAAGTTTGAGAGCAGACAAGTCACATGACGTAACTTGTGTGAATCTGCAGCACCTATACAATGTAAAGTTTGAGAGCAGACAAGTCACATGACGTAACTTGTGTGAATCTGCAGCACCTATACAATGTAAAGTTTGAGAGCAGACAAGTCACATGACATAACTTGTGTGAATCTGCAGCACCTATACAATGTAAAGTTTGAGAGCAGACAAGTCACATGACGTAACTTGTGTGAATCTGCAGCACCTATACAATGCAAAGTTTGAGAGCAGACAAGTCACATGACATAACTTGTGTGAATCTGCAGCACCTATACAATGTAAAGTTTGAGAGCAGACAAGTCACATGACATAACTTGTGTGAATCTGCAGCACCTATACAATGTAAAGTTTGAGAGCAGACAAGTCACATGACATAACTTGTGTGAATCTGCAGCACCTATACAATGTAAAGTTTGAGAGCAGACAAGTCACATGACGTAACTTGTGTGAATCTGCAGCACCTATACAATGTAGTTTGAGAGCAGACAAGTCACATGACATAACTTGTGTGAATCTGCAGCACCTATACAATGTAAAGTTTGAGAGCAGACAAGTCACATGACGTAACTTGTGTGAATCTGCAGCACCTATACAATGTAAAGTTTGAGAGCAGACAAGTCACATGACATAACTTGTGTGAATCTGCAGCACCTATACAATGTAAAGTGTGAGAGCAGACAAGTCACATGACGTAACTTGTGTGAATCTGCAGCACCTATACAATGTAAAGTTTGAGAGCAGACAAGTCACATGACGTAACTTGTGTGAATTGCAGCACATATACAATGTAAAGTTTGAGAGCAGACAAGTCACATGACGTAACTTGTGTGAATCTGCAGCACCTATACAATGTAAAGTTTGAGAGCAGACAAGTCACATGACGTAACTTGTGTGAATCTGCAGCACCTATACAATGTAAAGTTTGAGAGCAGACAAGTCACATGACATAACTTGTGTGAATCTGCAGCACCTATACAATGTAAAGTTTGAGAGCAGACAAGTCACATGACGTAACTTGTGTGAATCTGCAGCACCTATACAATGTAAAGTTTGAGAGCAGACAAGTCACATGACGTAACTTGTGTGAATCTGCAGCACCTATACAATGTAAAGTTTGAGAGCAGACAAGTCACATGACATAACTTGTGTGAATCTGCAGCACCTATACAATGTAAAGTTTGAGAGCAGACAAGTCACATGACGTAACTTGTGTGAATCTGCAGCACCTATACAATGCAAAGTTTGAGAGCAGACAAGTCACATGACATAACTTGTGTGAATCTGCAGCACCTATACAATGTAAAGTTTGAGAGCAGACAAGTCACATGACATAACTTGTGTGAATCTGCAGCACCTATACAATGTAAAGTTTGAGAGCAGACAAGTCACATGACATAACTTGTGTGAATCTGCAGCACCTATACAATGTAAAGTTTGAGAGCAGACAAGTCACATGACGTAACTTGTGTGAATCTGCAGCACCTATACAATGTAGTTTGAGAGCAGACAAGTCACATGACATAACTTGTGTGAATCTGCAGCACCTATACAATGTAAAGTTTGAGAGCAGACAAGTCACATGACGTAACTTGTGTGAATCTGCAGCACCTATACAATGTAAAGTTTGAGAGCAGACAAGTCACATGACGTAACTTTAATGGAATATTTTCAGAGACAATGTTCATTGACAGAACAAAACTAGTTTTTTGTAGATTTACTCCTGGAATAACTGGCTCAATTATGAAGCAAATCTTTTCAGTGGCAAATTTTCTAACAAAAGCAATCAGAGACCCATTTTTGTCACATTGTAAAAAGTTTTCAGATTTTCTGAATTTTTTTCAGATTTTTCAATTTAGTTCGGATTTTCCTGATTTCTTTGGATCACGCCAAAGTTGGGGATCCTAGTGTATGGTCACAGCCTTTGTGGAGTTAGAATTTTACCAAAAGCAGACGTGTAGTTTCCGACATATCCCTAGATCCAGAATTTCATTCAATCAGAATCCAGGTTCTTTTATACGGATCACGGCTGAACTCTGGCAATCCGTTTGAAGGGAAAATTCATGCGTTGTGGTAAAATTTGAGCCAAATCTGATCAGTAACACCGACCGACCGACCAACAGACAGATGATTGCAATACCCTATTTTCCTTAGTAAAAGCCAGTCTTCTCTTGGTCTGCAAATGGAGATTTCTCAAGACCACTGCAGAAGTCATTTTGGCCGGCTTGTATAGATGGTGAAGGCAAATAAAGCAACAACAACTTGCACTCTATCAAGTTATTTTTTTTAAATATTCTACAGATTTTCTTACATTTGTCCAGAAATTTAGACATAGGGAATTGTTAATACGGCTCTGATCAATATTTCTCCGTAACAGGATCATGTTTCTCTAACCAGTTTAGAAGTGTTGGATTTGCAATAAGAAAAGTACTCATTCAAATGTGGCACACGTTTTGTTTAACCCTTTAACCCTCACAGACAAGAAATGACAAATTCATTACAAGGTAAGGAATATTTTGTTGAATATTTTGAAACTAATCTGACTGGGAGATGTTGCTGCTTATGGCAGCAACAGCTCCCAGTTGAATTAGTTTCAAAATATTTAACAGCATTTGATTATTATATCTGTATTGAAATTGAGACACTGACATTTCACAGATTACGGTTAAATATACTGTTGGGTTAGAAACTCTCATATATCGGGTGTGGCCCCCCACCCCCCCCCCCCCCCAAAAAAAATGCTCCGGTATACCACTTTTCAATATAGATTTTTGTCTTTGTCACCATGCAAAAAATATAGAAGGTTGAAATTTGCAGTGTCCACAATTCAGAAAAATATCTAATGAGTCGCCCAATTTCATTGAAGTCCAGTACAGATTTTAATAGGAACCGCTCGTCAAAGATGGGCACGTTTTTGAGCCACCCAATATCAGTTCTTGGAACAGGAGATTTGCTTATTTAAAGCTCTCATGTCCAATTAACAATGGTCCAATTTACCCAGCATGCATTGTACACATGCCATATTCGTTTCAAATAACAGACGTCCTATGTGTTCTTTGAAACACACTTCGACTGCACAGTGGTGTGCTACGAACTGTTGAGTTATTTGATTGAACACATCCTACACGATTACTCTTCAAGAGCTAGGTCCCAATGGTCAATTTTCAAAAATAGTCTTCTTTGGGCCTGCAAATGGACATTGATGAAGTACATATTTTGATTTTCTTGAGCAGTCCAAACAGGTTAACGATAGTTTGAATGACACATTAATCAACAAATGGAAGGATAACCAGAAATGTGGTTACAATGCACACGTGGAGCCTGACTACGATGTTGCAATGAATTACAAGGCTTGATTTCAAACATCATTCTACTTACATTGATGATGGCTAACTAGCTACGGCCTATCAATATACCAACACTGACCATGAACTTGGACCTTTTAAACCGAAAGGTCATTGTGCCCTCACCGTTCATGTCAAGGAAGCATATGTTCAAGCTTGGATCCAGTATGCTTAATCAAACGAGATAGACATTGCTTAGTTGTGGTAAACGCAAAATGTCAATGTTGAACAAAACACAGTTTTTACAAATGTCACAATGACTGACATTTGACCTTTTAACCCCAAGGTCATTGTGTCATCCACACTCATTATAAGGAAGCATGTGTACACGTTTGGGTTCAGTATGATTAACCAAACATGAGTGATCTAAGTTCTAAATTGAGCGAAACGCAAATTCGATTCCAATGACTATGCCTACTACACCGCCATCGCAATACCTCATTTTACATCGCAAAGCTAAGCGAAAAAATGATCTTTACTTCATAAGGCCTGACATGACATCTTTCAAGCCAGGTCGCTACAACTGCGACGCCATCCATAGGAGGCGAGACACACATCTATCTTGCTATAACTCACAAAGATTCTTACCATAATCCTTATGCAAGTTTGGCAGACTGCGTACACTTGGTGACCGTGGTAACTCTAGTACATCCAGCGGCTGATAACTCCATCCATGCATAGACATTGTGGCGTCAATATCACCAGAATGCAGCTCTCTCTCTGCAACAAAACACATAAACACTGAACCTGTGCACATTTTCATTGAGCCAGTCTGATTTGGAAATTGAGACTATTCCTTTAACCTGGTCATGACGAAGCCGGTCAAAACCTGCCTCTGCAATGACCTTGACAAATTTACATTTAGAGGCCAAGAGAAGACTATTTTTTTGGAAATTCACCACTGGAATAACTGGTTTGGTTACAGAGTCAGTCATTCCAGTGGTGAATTTGAAAAAGATAGTCTTCTCTTGGCCTACAAATGCACATTCAATAAGGAAATATGATTTTTTCATCAAATTTAGACCTTAATATTTTAACACTTATATCAGCCAAAAACGGTTTTTGCAATGGTCTTGAGAAATGTCCATTTGCAGACCAAGAAGACAATTTAAAAAAATTTACAACTGGAATGACTGACTCGATTGACCGGCTCGATAACCGAGCCAGTCATTCCACTTAGTAAATTTTCCAAAAATAGTCTTCTCTTGGTTTGCAAACAGGCATTTTTATGACAAATTTTGAAATTTTCTTGAACAAATTTAAGTTTAAATTGGTTAAAAGGTTAAAATAGCAATTTAATCTGATTTAACGATGCTAAATCTTGAGGATCTATTGTTTTGCTCTGAGAATGCTGTGCAATATATAGCTACCTCACTTGCATTTTTCTAGACCTTATATCAAAGATGACGTCGAAAAGAATTGAACAAAATTTCTTTATAGAGGGCCAGACATCTATCAATACTAACATACGGTCATTTCAGACAAATTCAATAAAATTCTTCAAGTGATTAATGATGAGACGTTATTTATAAAAGTTATTTCCTAGACATTATATGAAATCCAAGAGGGCCAATAGAAAAATTTACAAATTAAATTACTGCATAAAAATTCAGAGTTGTATCAGCCTAAGGTCCTCTCAGCCAAGTTTGACTGAACTTGGTCAAGTGTGGCCAGCTTGACAATTAACCCTTTAACACTAAGAGACAAAATCTGCTTTTGCAGTGGTCTTGAGAAATGTCCATTTACAGGCCAAGAGAAGACTATTTTGGGAAATTTACCACCGGAATGAGTGGCTCGATAACTGAGCAAATGAATAGATACATACACATGAACATAAATTTAAAAAACTCAATAAGAAATTCACCTTTTTTCTGAGCCATTCTTTTTAACTCATCCGCTTTCTGTTGTGCGCTGATTGCTCGTCTGTCCCGCTCCTCATCCTCAAATGCTGATTTTAAAACTTCTACAAGATATAAAACCAGAAGTGTGAACATGAAGCTTGAGTTTACAACTTTGCAATGAACTATAAAGCTGGACTTCAACCATACAATAAATATAGAAGGCTTATCAATACACTTTTCAATCAATGACCATGACCTTTGACGCTAGAGTAATTGTCTGATCCCTCTAGTTAGCAAGTGTGCAAGTTTGGGTGCATTATGATTAACACAACATGAGATATGAACTTCTAAGTTGAGATAAAAGCAAAATGTTATTGTTAAGAAAACACTTGAGTTCTGTCATTATCAAACTGACCATGACCTTTTGAGGCCAAGGTGTTTGTGTGATGGTAACTCATTATAAGGATATGCCCAAATGTGGGACCTGTATGCTTAACCAAACGTAAGATATAAACTACTAACTTAAAAGCCAAATTCAAGATGTTAAAGTTGAAAAAAAAGTTTTTACCAATGTCACAATAATAAACTTGTCCTTTGCCCTTTTGACCCTAACATCATTTATGATACCCTTCAATTGCAAGGAAGGATGTGTCCATGGTTGGGTCCAGTATATTTAACTGAGATATGAACTGCTAACTTGAGAAAAAAGCAAAATGTTATTATTGAACAAGCAGTTTTTACCAATGTCAGTGCTCTTGACCCTTTGACCCACAGTCATTATATGATTCCATCTCATTATACGGAAGCATGTGTCCAAGTCTGGGTCCAGTAAGGTTGAGAAAAACAATGTTTTTAACAAGGTCACAGTGACCCTGACCGTTGACCTTTTTACCACAAGGACATTCTGCACTGCCAAGTCATTATAAGGAAGCATGTGTCCCAGTTTGGGTCGAGTACGATTAACCAAACATGATATAACACAGAAAAGTTGAGCTACCGACGACATGGAAGGTATCACAATAGCTCGTTTTACTTTATAAAGTTGAGCATCACCCTAGCCTCCCTTCCACGTAACACAACATAAGACAAGAATACATCTAGCTAGTCTCCCTTCCACGTAACACCATATAGGACAAGAAAACATCTCGCTAGCCTCCCTTCCACGTAACACAATATAGAACAAGAATACATCTCGCTAGCCTCCCTTCCAAGTAACACAATATACAACAGAATACATCTTGCTAGCCTCCCCTACACGTAACACAACATAAGACAAGAATACATCTCGCTAGTCTCCCTTCCACGTAACACCATATAAGACAAGAATACATCTCACTAGTCTCCCCTCCACGTAACACAATATAGGACAAGACTACATCTCGCTAGCCTCCCTTCCATGCAACACCATATAAGACAACAATACATCTCACTAGCCTCCCTTCCACGTAACACAATATAGAACAAGAATACATCTCGCTAGCCTCCCTTCCGAGTAACACAATATAGAACAGAATACATCTTGCTAACCTCCCCACCATGTAACACCATATAAGACAAGAATACATCACGCTAGTCTCCCTTCCATGTAACACCATATAAGACAAGAATACATCTCGCTAGTCTCCCTTCCACGTAACACCCTATGGAACAAGAATACATCTCGCTAGCCTCCCTTCCACGTAATACAATATAGAACACCTTTACAGAATACATCTCACTAGGCTCCCTTCCACATAACACCATATAAGACAAGAATACATCTTGTTAGCTTCCCTTCCACGTAACACAATATAAGACAACAATACATGTCGCTAGTCTCCCTTCCACGTAACACAATATAGAACAGAATACATCTCGCTAGCCTCCCCGCACCAAGTAAATCCATATAAGAAATGAATACATCTCGCTAGCCTCCCCGCACCAAGTAAATCCATATAAGACAAGAATAAATCTCGCTAGGCTACCTTCCATGTAACACAATATAAGACAAGAATCCATCTTGCTAGTCTCCCTTCTACGTAGCACCATGTAGGACAAGAATACATCTCGCTAGTCTCCTTTCCACATAACACCATATAAGACAAGAATACATCTCGTTAGGCTCCATTCCACGTAACACAATATAAGACAATACATCTTGCTAGTCTCCCTTCCACGTAACACCATTTAGGACAACAATACATCTCGCTAGTCTCCCTTCCACGTAACACCATATAAGAGAAGAATACATCTTGCTACCCTCCCTTCCATGTAACACCATATAAGACAAGAATCCATCTTGCTAGTCTCCCTTCTACGTAGCACCATGTAGGACAAGAATATATCTCGCTAGTCTCCTTTCCACATAACACCATATAAGACAAGAATACATCTCGTTAGGCTCCATTCCACGTAACACAATATAAGACAAGAATCCATCTTGCTAGTCTCCCTTCTACGTAGCACCATGTAGGACAAGAATATATCTTGTGACCGAATTCAAGCTACTTTCTTTATTCTTATTGTGATAATCATAATATTTTAACAACATGATAGTGTTGTGAATCGTGTTAATTGCAAATGGCGACCATGAATATAGATATTTGCAATGTGAGTGGTTGCCGTAATGTTCATCTTAATCATCCAAAAATCAGTCCGATGTATTAAGATCAACCTGTCCTGCCACATTATGAGTAATCAAATTAAAGTTTTGTAGTTCTCATGGAGAAGATACCATTTGAAATGAGGGAATGGAGTTATATGTTGAGACATTTTCTTTACTTCTGGGATTTAAATTATGACACAACTATCAGAAATTGTTCAAATCTTTATGCACATCATGTGTGCACATGTATGTACCTTGTAAGCATCCATACCAGGTAGATTACCTGCAGTTTTGATCTGATCTTGCGGGATGGTAGTTTCTGCCACTGTGACGTCATATCTCGGTCCGACCGAGCCCCCAACATGGATAATCTCACCACCTGGCCCAATTATAACACTGCCCTTAATCTGTGTAGCACTCGCAATGCTCTGCGCTGCAAACAAACAAAATGCAGGCAAAAAGATTATCAAAACATAAACAACAGCTTCCAGAACAGGAGGAACTGACATACGAGTCGCACCAGGTTGTGGATACTGCAGAACAAGAGAAACAATTCTGTCAAGATAAATCTACCTTTGTTAAGTCACAAGTACTTCCATTAAGTCACAGGGCTTGTCAGTAAGGCACAGGTACTTCCATTAAGTCACAAGTCCTGCCATTATGTGATAGGTGCAACACATAAGTCATAAGCCCTTGCACAGATAAATTCCTCATATTTCAATCTCAGGACAAACAAACAGTAAAGCTGTTGAATATTTTGAAATTAATATGACTGGAAGTCATTGCTGCAACAGCACCCACCCAAATTAGTTTCAAAATATTCAACAGCATGTTTCTTAAATAGCAAAAACATACAATTCGTATGTGTCTCAATCATTGCATAACAGCGCCAATTAAATTACCTGGGCTTCGCTTTGACGCATTACTCTTCAAGCTTTGGCCGCTACCCTTCCAGGCTGGCTTCATCATGCCAGCTGGGTGTGATGCACCAGGACTACCTTGATTCAAACTCTCCATGCTGTTGTATCGCGATGATGCACCACCCATAAACTCACCACCTACAAAACAAGGAAATATATAATCTGCAAAATTAACCCTTTAACGCTTATAGCAGCCAAAAAATGGCTTCTGCCTTAGGCAACAACAGCACCCAGTCAAATTAGTTTCTAAATATTCAACAGCTTACCTGTGTAGTTTTTTTTAAATTGATAGTCAGGGTGTTCAGAGATCGATCGATCCCAACATGAGTGAAGTGTGGGTCGAGCTTAGCTAGAGATGGGTGGGTATAGTGAAAACCGGAAAGGTCCACTGCAATCCCACCTACCCCACCTGTCTATAAATGGTATCGGATAGGATAGGCATGAAAATAATGTAAATTTCTTTTTTAGGAAAATTTTTTAGATAAAACATCTATTCCTACGTAACAGAGATATTCAGTAAAAAAAATGTTGAAAATATTGAACAAGCAACATAACTAGCTCAGGTGAAAATGGGTGACATAAGTAGCTCAGATAATACTAGCAGCTCGCTCAGAGTGAAAAAAGCCTACCCTTTCAGACAGTATGTTGTTTTTGTGCTCTACTGATTTGCAAAACATTTTTGAGGTGACTAGTGAAAATATAACTTAGTTTTTTATCTGTGACTTACATGTAAGGAAACATCATACGTCATATAGGCATATACTGAGTCATAAGAGCATTGCACAAAGAATGAGGGGGGGAAGCGCTCATTGAAAACATTTTCGTGTGGAATATAATATTATAGATAGAGGGCTCTAAAAAAGTGACCTCTTGAGACTTCTTCTACACCTCTTTCCAAATGTAAGGTTAGTAAAATTTCTCATCCAGAAGAAGATTGACACCCATGCCATATGTAATTAGTTATTTGACTAAATCTGCTATCTTAAAACTTTAACCCAGAAATTTGGTAATTTTCTCATAGAAAGTGTCCACTTGCAGAACAGATTATTTTTGAAAACTTACCACTGGAATGACTGGCTTCAGATATTGAGTCAGTCATTCCACTATTTTCAAAAATAATCTCTGTTCTGCAAGTGAACACTTTCTATGAGAAAATGACGAAAGTAAACAGTTTGGCGGCATGTAGCAAAAAACATTCCATTGATACATTTTCCAAAAACAGTCTTCTCATAGTCTACAAATTGACATTTCTCATGACGACTGCAGAAGCCATTATTGGCTGACTTGAGTGCTAAAAAGTTAACCCTTTCACTAAGAAATGCTTCCATTTAAATTAATTCCAAAATATTCAACAGTTTTCCCATACGTTTGGCTTGAAAATGAGATATGTGGGAATTCCTCAGTGAAAGGGTTAAGGCTGCAGTATTACCAAACACGGAATCTCCACCAATACTGATTAAACTCTGCAACGATCCTCTCTTCTCATCACTGTGACGAGACTGATCCTTAAGTCCTGCTTCATCCTCACCATGACCTGCCAATCAAACACAAACTAAGAAAATAATCCTCATTCATGATCTGCTCGGGTGACATAAGTAGCTCATAGAACATTTTCAAGCATGTGCGTGCATGCATGTGTGCGAAGTGCATGTGTGTGTGCATGTGTGTGCATGCGTGTGTGTGTGCGTGCGTGCGTGCATGTGTGCGTGCGTGTGTATATGCCTGCACATGTGCATGCATGTGTGCGCACACATGCATGCACATACGTGTGTGCATGCATGTGCATGTATGTGTTCATGCATGTGTGCATGCATGCATGTGTGGTTTGGGCATACATGCGTAAATACATGCATTTGTGTTTCCATGCATACGTGCATGCGCTGTGCGCGCATGTGTGCATCTATGTATGGTGTATGTATTTTCTACCTCTGGCAGATTTTCTGGCTGATAAGACACGTTTGGATTTCCTGCTTCCAGAATGTAAACCCTTCGTGATCGTCTGACGTGGAATCTGTGGCAGCTCAGTCAGTATTGAATGCTGTGGTGTGGGTGGCTCCACATTAACTGAAGGTTGATCTACATCAAATAAGAACAGAATTACATGATGGATCTGTCTGCACTTTTTCTGGTATAAACACAAGAATGTATGTATCTTATCAATGTTATGGTTGGTTTCATATCACCTCATACAATGCACCACTGATCACCACTACACTTGACCATCTGACTCCAGTGGCGTCGTGCCATAGGTGCCCGGGATACTAAATATGTTCTTTTATTAGGTATAATTTAAGCAATTGCCTCTCTGAAGATTTATTTTTCAAAAATGTTCGAGTGAGGATACTGAGACCAATCCCTTGGCCATATTGGGGAGAGAATAGTTATGGTTGACGTGTAGATTATTTCATACAATAAACGAAATCTAGGATTTCTTTTTTCACGAGAGAGTTGATACTTACCTCCCTAATACTTTTGATATTGCTAAATATTGGCTTTCACTCAATAAACACTCAGATTAAAACAGTTAGGTGCCCCTACTGGGCAGGGAGTCAGAGCGTAGTCTGGCGGATGCCAGCCCCACCACCGCGCATGCGCAGACTAGCACTTCCTCTGACTAGATTATTGGCTGACACACATGCAACTATTAAGAGCCTGAAGACCGAGCCTCTGTGGGGTGGAGAGGCCGGGTCCGTATCTAGGGAGGTAAGTATCAACTCTCTCGTGAAAAAAGAAATCCTAGATTTCGTTTATTTCACTTCAAGAGTATACTTACCTCCCTAATACTTTTGATATTGCCAGAATTCGAAAGTGAATCTGGCGGGAGGGAGGCGAGGTCAAAAGACCAGCTCATCCCTATACGCTTTTCTGCGTTTAAGGCACTTAAACTTCTGAAACTGTAAGAAAAAACAGTCAGGATTTGACTAACCATCGGATAACACCACCGATGTATGAGAGATGACCGAATGTCATATGCGCTCCCCCCCCCCTCCCTCCTGGGAGGAAGAGTCGACTGACCTCAATGTCCTATACGCTCTCTACGTACAAGTGCCATGTACTACAGGACAGAGACGAAAAAGCTCCATTTTCGTAACTCTCAACAATGAACCACACAAATACACAAACCATCACCATATTAATAACGGGTAATCGTGACAATACAATCAACAACGGACAACACATGAACAAGACTGACCTTGTTGAAAATGGCTGCTGACATCATCTTCCCATCGGTAAAGACTGATGCAGGCCCAAAAAAGTGGGTGTTTCCATAAATTAATTGTGATATATATAAGTAATGAGGAAATCACCTCAAAAAATATAAACCGATTTATTTTTTCAAAACCGACAAGGCGAGAGGATTAGAGGTGTCACGGAGATAATGGTCTGTAAAACTTGACTCACAGTGCCACTGAGCCACCGACATAATATCATCCACAGGGACCCCATTAAATAGGGCCGTGGATGTCACTACGCCGCGGACACTGTGAGCCTTGGCCACGTCAACCTGCTTCCCGGTGGCGGATTTATGGCAAAACTGAATGCATTCCACAATCCACCTGGAAATGGTGTCCTTAGAAGCCCTCCCATGGGGTTCAATATATGACAACCATAACGCTGACTGGTCGGTGCGCCATGCCGCCGTACGTTGTTTGTACCGGCGCAGCGCCCGGACGGGACACCATGCTTTAGAATTAGGATCATATCTAGTTAAAGCAGGCAAAATAATAGGTTGACCTGGATATTTCAACGACTGATTTTTAGCCAAGAAATTAATCCTAGGTAGCAGCTTAAGGCCTTCCCCTGAAACCACAAAACGGTCATCCTCGGCTGATAAGGCATGAATCTCACTCCTACGCCTAGCCGAGGCCGCAGCAATTAAAAACACAGTCTTCAGTGTTAATAGTTTCATAGAAATGGAACTAAGTGGTTCAAAAGGCTTATCACCTAGTACTTGAAGCACTAGCGATAAACTCCAAGACGGAATCACAGGAGGATTCCTTGGTCTTAGATTGCCCATGCCTTTAATTAATACATTCAATGTATTTACTTCATCACTTCCCCTCTTAGCCAAGCAAGGAATAACAGACATTAATGCTGACTTATAACCAGCAATAGAGTTAGGCTTGAGGCTATAGGCATCATAGAGGTGACAGAGGAAATCAGCTACTACTTGAATAGATGAATCCATTGGATCAATACATCTTTTTGAGCACCATTCTGCAAATCTGTTGATTTTATAATTATATGCTCTGGAGGTTGACCCCCTCCTGGCTTTGGCCATAAACATGGCTGCTTGCTCAGAAAAGCCCTCCTTAATTCTAGATTCCTTGACAACATCCACGCAGTCAATCTGAACATTGACGGATTGTTGTGAAGGGCCTTGCCCTGGAAGATAATATCGTCCATCAGAGGCAGAGGAACCGGATTGCAGACCAGAAGGTCCAGCAGATCCGTATACCATGATCGGCTTGGCCAATCCGGGGCGATCAGAAGCACTTGGCATTCCTCTTGTCTGATTTTCTGAAGAATTTTTGGAATCAGGATTGCTGGAGGGAATGCGTATGCATACATTCTCCCCCAGCTGATAGCTAACGCATCTGTTGCGAAAGCGCTTGGATCCGGAATCGGAGAGACGTACGTCGTCATCTTCGCATTCTTCTTCGTTGCGAACAAATCGATGTTGGGTTTCCCCCAATGGTCGAACAGACGATCCGCCACACATTGATTTAGTTGCCATTCCGTGGGTAAAACACTCATCCTTCGGCTCAATGAGTCTGCTAGCAGGTTTAACCTTCCCGGAATATGAACTGCTTTCAAGGTAATCTGGTGATCCAGACACCAACAAAGCAGTTTCCATGTCATCATACAGAGACTGGGCGACTTCGTTCTGCCCTGGCGGTTTATGTAAGTCACAACTGTTGAGTTGTCTGAACGAATAAGAACAATCTTGCCCTGAACTTTCTGTAAGAAATGTTCCAGGCCCAGGACTACTGCTCTTAGCTCTAGTAGATTTATATGTTCCTGTGACTGTTCCAGATTCCAAAGCCCTGATATCGTGGATTCTTCCAGGCAAGCTCCCCAGCCCTCCATCGATGCATCTGTATACACAGTCACCTGAGGGTGGGGAGGGGTTAGCAAAACCCCCGGCAAGAGATTCTCTGTATTCAACCACCATTGCAGGTGGTGAATCAGAGGCGCCAACACTGACACATTCGAGTCCAGCGAACCTGTACTCTGGGTCCATTGTGTCATGAGAAACAACTGGATCGGCCGCCTGCGTAAGGCGGCCTGAGGAATGACTGGTTCCAACGAAACCATCAACCCCAGCATTCTCAAGTAAACCCGTGCCAGGACATGACGACTGTCGCACACTGACTGAATCAACGAGATGAGTATTTGAACTCTCTCCTGAGTAGGATAAACATATCCTGTCTCTAGATCGAAGAACATCCCCAGGTAAACAAACTTCTGGGATGGAGTCAGCTCTGATTTTGGAAAATTGATCATCCAGCCCAAGTCTGTGAGAATTTTCAAAACAATCTCCAGATTGGCGGACAAACTTTCCCGGGTGTGCGCTTTCAACAGCCAGTCGTCTATGTACGTGTGGACTGCTATGCTTCTCCTGCGGAGGTATGCTGTGATTGCAAGAACCACACGGGTGAAAACCCGAGGAGCCGTGGAAATTCCGAAGGGCAACACCCTGAACTCCCACTGTCTGCCCTGGAATGCAAATCTCAGGAAGCGACAGAAACTCCCGTGGATGGGGATGTGGAAATAAGCGTCCTTCAAATCTATTGACGCCGTCCACATCCCCCTCTCCAACCCCGCCAACACCGAGCGCACCGTTTCCATCTTGAAACTGGGCGTCTCGATGAACTTGTTCAATGGCTTGAGGTTGAGAATCGGTCTCCACCCTCCGGTGCGTTTTGTTACTAGGACAGGGTTGAATAGAAGCCCGGACACCTCTGTGCCGGCTGAATAGCTCCTTTCTGTACGAGGGAATTTATCTCCTCCTCGAGACACAACCTTTGATCTGGATCTCTCGGAATGGGAGTCCAGACTGGCACCAGAGACAGTCGCGACGGCGGGCCTGTCATCCACTCTGGATGATACCCCACGGAAAGCCATCGCAAGACTAAACGGTCCTGAGTTAACCGTTCCCACTCTTGCATGTGGTCGGCTAGCCGGCCTCCCACCGGTCCACCTAGGGACCGCGGTGGACACAAGGCATGCAAGAGCGGCACTGTCTCCGTCACCATACACACCGGCGTGGTCCTTACCGCGGTAAGCGCCCTGTCAGGAACGATAACCACGCCCAGATCCTCGCGCGACCCGCCCCGCCCCGCGCGCACCTCGGTGCACGGGCGGCTGCCTGGCTGACGGCGGCTGAGGAGCCTGCGCCCCCCTCACTGCTGGCCGAATCGCACGCGGCCGAGGCCGGCGCTGCGACGGCGGCTGGCCTCTGACTTGGCCAGCACCACCTCGAGCCTGCAGGGGACGATACGCAGGGGCCGCGGCGCGAACGTTAGCACGACGCAGCACCTCAAACTGTTCGCGCAGCGCCCTCTGGTTATTCACCAGGGTGACCGTCTCCTGGAGGTGGCGACATCCCTCACCTCCAAAAAGACCAGGACCCGTCATAGGCGTACGGAGTAGCCTATTATACAGGTCCTGAGACGGGCACAGATTGTCCAGGGCAAATGTGCGTCTTGCCCGGACACTCCTGGTCACCGCCCGCGTCATACAGTCCAGCGCCAGGTTAATACCATCCTGGATGGTTCGCTGGACCGCGAGCGGGCCCGGCTGGCGCGATGCGGATGCCGTTACTACCCCCTGTAACAGCTGGGAGACGTGGGACAGAGCGGCAATCGAAGCCCTCCCACTCTCCTCCGCATCACGCAACGCGGTATTCGCCGAACGCAACGCGTTCGCGCACAAGACCCCCGCGTCAGAACGGGAGCCTGGCCGCGTATCCTCACCCAAAGCCGCGCGGTCATCCACGCTGGGCTTGGGTACCACACCGTACCGCTGGTAGTCCAGGGGCACGATGCGACAACGCCTGGCCACCTCGCGAGGGGCCTTCGCGAGACGTCCACTCGTGTTAATGGACGACTCCGCCGCCTTGAACATGTCAACGACATGCTCCGCCAGCGGCAGAGAAGGCATAGCGTTAGCAGTTGGTTTCCCAGCTAACCACGGCGTGTGAACACGGTGGCTAGCCGACTGCTCCACGGGCAGATCAGGCCTAACGCTCACCAACCACTGGCAAGCGTCATACCAATCCTCCTCCGTGGCTAACTGCGAGCGCTCTACAAGACGGGGTCCTTCGTCTTCCTCCTGAGCGCAAGCAGTACTTGACGGCGGGTACGCTGATACACCTGGCAAGCCAGGGAAAACATGCGGGCCTGACAGCACCGGCATGAGAATATCACTGGTTTGACCAGGAGCAGGCACCGCGGTAGAGCGCGGGGTATATATAGCCCCACCACGGGCCCGGCCAGCACCAGCTACACGCTCGGCAAGCCGAGGTATGCGGTACCGCTGGCCATCAGCAGCGCCCTGGGCCACCATCTGAACCGCGGACCTTACTCCAGGGTGAGTAATACCGTGGAAAAAAGCGCCTGTATTCCCCGCGAGGGGTGCACAAACGTCTTCATCCATGTCCACGTCGTCAGACGGCGACCCTAGCAGGTAATCCTCGTCACCCTGGTCAGAAAGATTAGACCCCGGGTCAGCAAAGAGAGCTAACCCGGGCTGACCAGGAACGGTGCCATAGGAGGTACTGGCCACCGCGGCGTGCGGATACCCCTGGACTGATAAGCAGCCAGCGGGTTCCAGCGACAACCGTCCACGGTCCCCTATCGGCGCGGCAATAAGCCTGCTGCCAGGGCCGTGGAACGCCCCCTCTAATGGGGCCACCTCTGAATCGTCGGACAACGGAAGCGGACTAAGGAAAATCGATCCAGAGGCGGGGATTACCTGCTCCGAAGCCGATGACGAGGACAATAAAGGATCTGGTCCAGGAAGCATGCCACGAAGCAACCCTGGAACCAAATCTTTTATTGTCCTCTTCATCTCTCCCAACATCTCGGTCCGGAAGGTCTCCATATCCACCGCGGACGAGACCTTCCCCTTACCCTTCCTACTTACAACCTCTCGTTTCCGCTTCTTCTTCTTCTCCTCCTCTACCACCTTGTCCGTCGCCTGTAAGCAGCACAAGAATTCGGACATTAACTCGCCCCCCCAGTGCTTACATATGTCACAATTAATCAAGGGACCACAAGGGCTACATCGATAACACAGATGCGGCCAGAACTTTACATGCATAAAACGTCCACAGGATGCGCAACCCGGTCCCTGAAACAGGCCAAAGGACAAGGAGTATGAGCAACTAGTTAAGCTTAGAAACTGAATCCAACTCAAAGAGAAGGAAAACGATCATAAAGATCAATATACATCAGAAACCAGCATAGCGCTTGAATTGCTGATAAATACATAGCCAGGCTGATTATGACGTCATTAATCCCGTGACAGGAAAAAATCGATCCCAACAAAACATCCAAGTGCAAGGACGAATTGTATGCTGAATGGATAAGTTGACTACACAACCATCAGATACATATAGATAACTCTTTTCTGGCAAAAATGTTAATTATCTCCCTTTGTTTGTTTACAATAATTAACATCACCACATTATCAATAACTAGATACCTGACACTTTGTATAGACAAACCATCCAACGTGACGAACCGGAAACTCCACCATCTGCACACCTCTTAACTCTCTCCACCTCATGGGGAAGGAATTGGATCAAGAGGGCAAAGTGAGAAGACCTTTATACCAGGCCTCCAACTCACTGGACATAATTTTTCATTTGGTTAGATAACCTAACAGTGTTAGTAGGAAATGGAACCATGGTGGAGAGAAAACTAATTCTCTGGTACTGTGACGTCACCACCTAGCGTCATACAGACCTGTGGACATAAACAGAAAGAGAAATTAGTCCTAGGTAGCACCAAGTTGATATAACCCAACCAACCAAGGCGCTTATCACGGTAAACGCGAGTCCCGGAAACACAATACACCGGGAAGAAAACTCGCTAATTTTACTAGAAGTCACCTGATTTAAAGGTCCTCCGTCCTCCTGTGGCGACGTATTCCTATCCGCCATCCAAAAAAGTGACTAACACTCCAAACAAACACCACTTAAACAGTTTAAGAGAGCGAAAAAGCTATTGAACAAAAAAACATGTGTGATCTCTTTGCCAATAATCTAGCAAAGAGGAAGTGCTAGTCTGCGCATGCGCGGTGGTGGGGCTGGCATCCGCCAGACTACGCTCTGACTCCCTGCCCAGTAGGGGCACCTAACTGTTTTAATCTGAGTGTTTATTGAGTGAAAGCCAATATTTAGCAATATCAAAAGTATTAGGGAGGTAAGTATACTCTTGAAGTGAAAAGCATATTTAGTTCAGCGCACGAACCTGTTTGTGAATAAGAATTCTGCCTACAACTTCATACCACATGTATATATTTCATATTATATATAATGACGTTCTAAAACTATTATATCGATATTTACCATGATTCTGTGGCATAATATGCCTATGTACTATAATAACTCACAGAATTCTGCACACGGACATACATTTGTGGCTGTTTTAAGGTATACGATTTTAGTACACATTAGAGATTTTAAGCACTGCCGAATCTTAATTAGAGAAAAATTCAAACCTCACTCTCTATAGCTGAAATACTCCATTTTTTACAATCACAGGTTTCATGATCATACATAGCATATTTCCACACAGACATGAAATGATAGGAAAAATTGCACAATTTATTCAGTTTTATTTTGGATCCACAATCTTACTTATACATTTGATTGCCTCACTGTCTGAATACAATGGCTTATTACCAATGTATTTTGTAAAGCAAAACCAAGTTTACAAAGATATGTATCACAGTTCATATTGAAGAAGCTGCCAGGCTTATTGAAATAACCCATCTGTTTGTCTGTCCATTCAGATAGTTTCTCCAGAACCATTGGGTGGAATTCAGCTAAATTAGTTATGTCAGTTAACCATATGACTGGGTATTGCGAGACGGCATTTAGATTGCGCTCCGCCCACTCAGGGGTGGGGGTGCAAGTGCTGTGTGTTAAGGTTAAATTTTGTGGAAATTTGGGTATTTACGATGGCGTGCCATTGTCTTACTTTACTTTATCCTCTCGTTTGAACTGGTGGGTATCGCAGGGAGATGAAGCTTTCTGTCCGCTGCCAGATGGGATGCTTGGAGGTTGATAGACCAAGGTCCTGCAGAGTTTGTCTCAACACCAATCCATCTTTTTTTTTTGATCTTGTGTTTGATTTGAATCCTGAGCAGCGCATAGTGTATGCTCTGAATGCTGGTTGGTTTGTAGTCATTCTGTTCAAGTGTCCGATCCACTTGACCCTTTGCTTTTCTATGTGATGGTGGATTGGTGCTGTTCCTACCATTTCCCTAATCCTGTCTCTTCTGGTCTTATGTACTGCCCTTCTCAAACATCTCATTTCGGAGGTGGTGAGCTTTCTTTTGAGGTTTTTGCTTAGAGCTTATGTTTGACATTGGTATGTTATGATAGGTATACTAATGGTATTTATCAGCTGCACATCCATGTCAATTTTTGTGGGTCAATGGGGTGTGCGTTGTGGATTCTGGTCTCCATCTCCTCGTCTATTCGTCCGTCTTCTGCGAAGCTGCTTCCCTGATACTTGAATTCAGCCACTTGTTTGAGTTGTGTGACATTGATGTTGATATTCAGCTTTCCAGGCTTTCGACTTAATAGCTATAATTATAATGTCGCTGTGGGTTGCTAACATGATCTTCTAAATTTAGACAACTATTTCTCTTGAGAAACCAAGAAAAAAACATGATAATTTTTCAGTCAATGGTAAGTCAATATTTCTGTCTGGAAATGCAGGATCGCCTCATCAGTGAGAGAATCACCATTTTAAAATAGTTTTTAGTGTGTGGGGATGGGGTGGGTGGGGTAAGACCTGATGAATAGCCATCTGCTTGGTTCTGACTATTAGATAAACCTCTTTATTTTAACATGGCATTTATGTCACCTGGACTAGTTCCTATCTGTGTTCCCACAAATTTTGGTCTTGCACGATGGCCCTGGTCTCTAGATAAGCTCCACCCACACTTTGTATATTGGGATCGATTGATCCCTGTACTCTCTCAATCTCAATTTCCAGAAAACTATACACACTTCCTATGGCAGCAACAGCGCCAAGTCAAATTAGCTTCAAAATATTCAACAGCATCTTTATTAAATATTGTTCAAATTAGTGTCCCGCTTTGACATTTTAGTCCACCAAAACCCTCTGACAATAAATGGTCGTAAATATTGGTAGACTGTTTTAATTTTATGATTGCAGTGAGAAAAGTAGAGATAACAGTCAGAAGGGCACCAAAGAGCGGATTGCAAATATAACCAATGAAATTTATGTACAGCATCTACTTAACAATACCCACCTCCACCATCACCAACGGATGTATTTGCCATTATAGAGGGCAGCACAGGGTATGCTGAGCCGACAATAGAAGGCGGCATGGTAACTGTCTCCATGGATTCATGCGTACTGTCTGGTAATGAACCCCTCTTAGAAACAGGTGATAGCTGTTCGGTCGATTGTGTTATTTTCTTAGATGATGGCTCGACTGATCTGTGTGATGCTGGCGGACTGGTGGTCTGAGACATGGGAGGTAACTCCATTGGTCTATCTGGCAGTACTGGGAAGTGTCCATCAAGTGGTACTGTATTGCCGAAGGGTCGACCTTTTGGAGCTGTGGAGAACATATTCAAGAAATTAATCCTTGAAATTTCCGTATATCTGTTTCAAGACAGGAGAGCTGTTGGATATTTTGAAACTAATTTGACTGAAAGTTTTTGGTTCCATAGGCAGTAACATCTCAGTTAACCCTTTAGCACCTAAGCCGGCCAAAAACGGCTTCTACCATGGCTTGGCCTTTGGAAATGTACATTTGCAGACCAAGAGAAAACTATTTTTTTTAATTTACAACTGTAAAGACTGGCTCGATAACTAAATTTAAAAAAAAAATAGTCTTCTCATCGTCTGAAAATGGAGATTTTCTGAGAAAATTGAAATTTTCCTGAACAAATTCGAGGATTAAAGGGTTAAACAAGTTATAAATTATACAACAGAAATAATGCAACATTATATAATACGACATCATACATCATAAAGAATTTATTATTATAATCCTTTGATCAAAGGATTATAAAAAGAAGCAATTACTTTTGGACCTCTCTTTAGAGGAGCTCTTTTATTAGAAGATTATTTTGTAATACATGAGCTCTGCATAATACCCCGCCATGATGACAAACCAATGAATGAGAACATTCAAAAAATATTTATTTCTTCTACAGACCTCGTCTGACCACCCTATGATCCAATAAACGGGAATGGAGTTATCATCCGAAAACCAATTTTCAAGATGGCCACTGGTGGCTGGCAGATATCTTCGGATCACTGTCAATTTTGATAGGTTTGTTCTCCAGATCTAGTCCAACCACCCTATTAAGTTTCCAAGTGATCCAACAAATGGTAACCGAATTATCATCCAGAAACCAGTCTACCGGCCATGCGCGCCAGACCGCCCGTACCATCACAAAATTTTAAACCGTCAAATTTTTTTGGCAGGGTATAATAATCAGTCGATTACATTAGTTGACCAATAATTATTGATTATGATAACATTCACTTCAAGAGTGAAAACAGGTGGCACAATTGCCTAATGACACCAAGCTGACAGGCTGAACATAAGCATTTAACCCAGAAATGACAAAGAGGTTCTTATCATAACCTATGATTTCCGCAATTTTGTCCTGATTAGGATCTAGAGACCCGGATCTGGATCAGATAAAATGCTACCCTATATTATGATTCCTCATGTTCGGTCTTGTCCATTGGAAAAATTGAAAAGAACCAAAACATCCAAAATGGAAAGACCTGTGACAGAACTGGAAGGATGATGGTCTGAAATCTCTGATCATGCTTGTTTAACTGTCTCACTGCTACAAGCCACCAGGCATTATTTTAATGGGCAATAACTCTGGCCATACTGAATATTTTTTAAACAATTTGACTGAAAGTTGTTGGTGGCTTAGCCACCAACAACTTTCAGCCAAATTGTTTTCAAAATATTCAGCAGATTCAGAGTTAAACCACATGGAAAATGTAATCTCCAGAAGTTCAGCGGGCAGATGGTTCAATTGGCATACAACTAAGCAGACAATCGTAGCTAACACGCATTACTGGATTGGGAAGATAGTGAAACAACATTAAAACACCAAAACAGGTTATTATTAATTCCCACTATTTTACTGTTAGACATAGAAAGTTCCACCCTAAGCCATCATCTCAATAGCATGAAGAATTAAACAGTTTATGAATTTATATTTTGCATAATTATATAAAGATTTACTCAAATAGTGGAAATATACGCAAAGAATATATATGCTTAATAATAATAATAATAATAATAATAATAATAATAATAATAATAATAATAATAATAATAATTAAATCCCTTACTTTTTTAACCCTCAAATTTGTTCAAGAAAACTTTAATTTTCTCTTAGAATGTCAATTTGCAGACCAACTGAAAACCATTTTTGAAAATTTAGCATTGAAATCAGTCATTCCAGTGGTAAATTCTAAAAAATAGTCTACTCTTGGTCTGCAAATAAGACATTTTCCAAGACATTTTTAGCCAGCTTGTGTGTTAAAGGGTTAATGGCCAAATTTGGTCAACAAAATAAAAATGTTTGCTTATTAAATGTCCATTTCCAGGCCAACTAAAGACCATTTTAGAAAATTTACCCCTGGAATTACTGGCTTGGGTATCGAGTCATTCCAGTGCTAAGTTTTCTAAAATAGTATTTTCTTGGCTCCCCAAACTGACATTCCTCCAGATCACTACAGAGGCTTCACCATGAAAGGGTTAATTAGCGAACACTGTGCTCAGGTGCAATAACACTTTACATACCGTAACTGTGACAACATTGAAACCACTGTAACAGCAAAACCATAGCAACAGTAAAACCATGGCAACAGTATGGCTACCATGAAAAGACTGGAATGCATTAGAACTGCATCAAATAACAACAATGTTACCATGACAACAGTGAAATTCCGGAAGCAGAGTACACATGACCACAGTTAAACTGTCACAATACTGTAACTATGACAACACCAATGTAGAGCAATCATAAAAGCAGAATAGCCACGACAATCCCATGATAACTGGGTAACCATGACAACAGAATAACTGTAACAAAATAAAAACCATCACAACAGTAGGCTTGCACTATATTGTCTTAGGGGGTATAGCGATATATTGTGGTGAAAAAATCGCGATATTTCGATATATCGCATAGCCTATTCTAAGGTACACCGTATATGAATTCACGGGTTGAATTGGTCTTGGGTTGAGTTGGACTGCGTGGTGTGGCTTATGTAGCCATATCGGTTTCGCTGAGTTTTCATATCAGTTTTAGCCGGATGACTTCTAATTGGTAAATTTCAACAAAAACTTGAAATCCAGTCGCCAAGATGCTTAAACTAAAACCGATCGTTAATAACATGAAAATAGGACACAATTAATAATTTCCTGCCACCTTACCCCTTGGCTTAATGTATCCCATATCCAGCATTGCGGGAGTGAAATTATTACATTGGACAACCTAAATATTGAGTACTCTGTTAAAATCATCGTTTATTACACGAAAATTATGTTTAGATCTGCTCCGCATTTACCGAGTACCCGGTTAATAATAATAGTTAGCCTTCAGAAACATCTTGGATAGTTCACCTTGCTTGCTAAAGCGTGTATATTATCTCATTTAGCTATCACATTTGTGAACGCGCCACCCTCGCCTCCAAAACCAGGAGAGCGAGCAATATCACATGATTTATATATTTTACTAATAATAGTTAGCCTTCAGAAACATCTAGGATAGTTCGCCATGCTTGTTAAAGCGTGTATACCATCTCATTTAGCTAACACATTTGTGAACACACCACCTCTCACCTCCAAAAACAGGAGAGCAAGTAATATCACGTGATTTATATATTCCCGCGACGCGATTTAATGTCAAATTTTGGATTACTTTTGATTTTATAAACCATGCTTATTACAAAACATGCAACATTTATACCTTCCCAGGTAATAATTTCACTCCCGTGATCATGGTTTTGAGGTATACAGTAAGGTGGCAAGAAATTATACCGGTAGATTGCATTGAATTTTCGTATTAGTGTCCATCTTTTAAAGCAATTTTAGAGAATGAACTTCAACCTTTTCTTTACCTATTCCTAGTAGAATCCCACCCCTTTCTCAGAGATATTGGTTTGGAAATAAATTGAACAGCTTGACGTAATAGACACCTATGCTACAAATAGACAGAATACGGCATAACAGTAATATTTAGGCGATATTTCGATTTTTTTCAAAATCACATCGTAAGAAATCGTGGCTGAAAAAAATTATTGTGATTTTCGATAATATCGGATAATCGTGCAAGCCTAGGCAACAGTATAGCAGTGTCAACAGTATAACCGTGACAACAGAATAATGTCAACAATAGTGCAATCATGAAAGCGGTATAACTGTGACAACAGCATAACAATGACAAGAGAAATCTGTAGACAATAGTGCAATTTTGAAGACAGTATATCTATGACAATAACATAATGCCAACAACAGTTTCACCATGACAACAGTGTAAACATGTGCTCGGTGATGTAGACATGACGACAAAGTGACTTTGACAGTGCAGTAGAACCATGACATCCGGTACATGTCACACAAGATAAATAATATACCTTCATACAGACGGGCTGAATGTGAGGGCACAGTTTTGCCTCTAAGCATTCCTGACATATTAGTATGAATGCTATGAGATGGCTTACTTCTTGCCAGACTGTTTAACGACAAGTCACCATCTATGATGTGTGGAGCTTCTGATGTCTCGAGGAGTGTCTACAAAACAAAAATTATTAATACTAGAATGACCCGATCTATTACTCAAATATCTAACATTATAATCAAATAATCACCTATTAGCTGACATTATAATCACAAAAATCGAAGTCTGTTATTAAAGTGTATCAATTGTATGTTTTTGATCAATTTACAATTTAATAAACATTCCATTGAACTAATTTGACTGCCATTGGGAGAAACTGCTCCCAGTCAAATTAGTTTTAAAATATTCCAGAGTTTACCTGCATAGAAACCTTGAAAATTATAATCTGGGTATTTAAGGTTTGAAATCTATTACAAAACACGTAAAAAGCATAGGAAGCTTAGCTAGAAATAAGCTGCGCATGGCTAGAAATGAGCAGAGCTTAGCCAGAAATAGGTGGAGTATAGTTAGAAATAGGCTGAGCATAGCTAGAAATGAGCAGAGCCCCCCCCCACATGAGCAGAGCATAGCTAGAAATAGGCTGAGCATAGCTAGAAATAGGCTGAGCATAGCTAGAAATGGGCAGAGCATAGCTAGAAATGAGCAGAGCTTAGCTAGAAATAGGTGGAGCATAGCTAGAAATAGGTGGAACATAGCTAGAAATAGGTGGAGCATAGTTAGAAATAGGCTGAGAAAAGCTAGAAATGAGCAGTGCATAGCGGGAAATAGGCGGCGCATAACTATAAATGAGGGGAACATAGCTAGAAATGGACAGAGCATAGCTAGAAATAAGCCGAGCATAACTAGAAAAAAGAGGATAGATAGAAATGGGTGGAGCATAGTCAGAAATGGGCGGAGCATGGCTAGGAAAAGGCTGAACATAGCTTGAAATGAGCTAAGCATAGCCAGAAATAGGCGGAGCACAACTAGAAATGGATAGAGCATAGCTAAAAATAGGATGAGCATAGCTAGAAATAGGATGAGCATAGCTAGACATGGGCGGAGCATAGCTAGAAATAGTTTGAGCATAGCTAGAAACGGGCAGAGCATAGCTAGAAATAGGCTGAGCATAGCTAGAAAAAGGCTGAACATAGCCAGAAATTGGCAAAGCATAGCTAGAAATGGGCGGAGCATAGCTAGAAAAAGGCTGAGCATAGCTAGAAATGAGCAGAGCATAACTAGAAATGGGCAGAGCATAGCTAGAAATAGGCGGAGCATAGCTAGAAATAGGCGGAGCATAGCTAGAAATAGGCGGAGCATAGCTAGAAATAGGCGGAGCATAGCTAGAAATAGGCGGAGCATAGCTAGAAATAGGCGGAGCATAGCTAGAAATAGGCGGAGCATAGCTAGAAATAGGCGGAGCATAGCTAGAAATAGGCGGAGCATAGCTAGAAATAGGCGGAGCATAGCTAGAAATAGGCGGAGCATAGCTAGAAATAGGCGGAGCATAGCTAGAAATAGGCTGGGACATAGCTAGAAATGGATCACATCTCTTCTTAACCCTTTAATGGTCAAGCTCGCCAAAATTTACTTGTGCTCTTAACACGTTAACCCTCAAATTTATTCTAAAAATATAAATTTTCCTTATAGAAAATGTCCATTTGCAATACAATTTTTGAAAATTTATCTCTAGAATGACTGGCTCAGCTATCGCGCCAGTCATTCAAGTGATAAAATTTTCAAAAATAGGCTTCCCTTGGTCTGCAAATTGACATTTACCAAGACCACTACAGAAGCCGGTTTTATTAATAGGGGTCTATTGCAAGCAAAAACATCTTTGTGATTTTGCGCTTGCGAAAATTTCAGGGCTTCTAACATATGATATATTAACTGTCTGCCTGCAGAAGTTCTGTAGACGACATCTTCCATGGGGTTTTGCTCTGGATATGCTGAATATATTTTGAAAACAATTTGACTGAAAGTTGGTGGTTGTTTTTGCCACTAACAGCTTTCACTCAAATAGTGTTCACAATAATCATCACATCCAGAGTCAAAGACCAGGGAAATTATTGTCTGGTGATTTGCAGCACTTAGACCATTAAATGGGCATTCAATGAGCAATAATCAATATTTTCCTGATCAATGTTAATACTTTAACACTTAAATTTTTTTCAAGTAAATTTCAATTTTCTCATAGAAAATGTCCATTTGCAGATCAAGAGAAGACTATTTTTTTTAATTTACAACTAGAATGACTGGCTCGATTAGTCATTCCAGTGGTAAATTAAAAAAAATAGTCTTCTCTTGGTCTGCAAATTGACATTTCTCTAGACCACCGCAAAAGCCGTTTTTGGCTGATATGAGTGCGAAAGGGTTAAGTATAAAATAGTTTAGAAAAAGGCTTAAAAGCAGACAAGACTAGATATTTGATAATCAGATTAGTATGTTTGCTAATGGAAGCAGCGTCGCATTAGCAAATGCTACTAGCCCCGGACATTTGATGCCCTGCACCCAATGAAGAAAAAAAGCTTACAAATTCAAAACATCACAGACATTCATATTTAATAGTAAATATGTCTTTGAAGACTAGTATATTATTAACCCTATAGGCCATTCTTAAATAATAGTTTGGTTGTCCTCTCCCGACCGACCCTAAAAAATCCTACCAACTAAAAATCTTTTTTTGGAGTTTCCTGTGAAGAATTTCTTTTATTTCCTGATGTAAGTTCATTGGGATATTGAATTGGATCTTTTCGTCAAAATGGACTCTTATAACCTTTAGAAACTGTTTGCTTTATAATTTCTGTTTCACGCTCAAATAAAAACCTTCAAGTTTTGTTCTTTAAATTCAATTTCAGCAGGTCAAAAAAAAAGAATTTCCCTACCTACCTACCCTACTCAAACCACCAGGGTCGGGAGAGGACAACCAAGAAATCTTTTAAGGATAGCCTTATCAAGCCAGCCAAAAAAGTGCTTCTGCAGTGGTTTTGATAAATGTCCATTTGCAGATCAGGGGAAGACTAGTTTTTAAATTTTACCAGTGGAATGACTGGCTCGATAACCAAGCCAGTCATTTCATTGATAAATTTTCATAAATAATCTCCAGGTCTCAAAATGGGCATTCTTTTAATGAGAAACTTGAAATTTTCTTGAAAAATATTTTGCGTTAAAGGGTTGAGGGTATTACAGTGAAATGTCCAGACTTTGTCAAAACCTGAACTGCAAAACCAGTACCTAAAGATATTTGCTTGAGGGGCTCCATTGAGGGGTGAATGATACTTGAGAGGGATAGAGAGCTTCTCAAACACTCCACTTTATGTAAGGGCAAGCATTTTTTGCAACATTTCTGGAAAAAGATTTTTTGAGGGAAATAACTCTGCCGATTATGGTCAGATTTTGCTGAAATGAAACCATGTTCAAAACATTGGAGATCTGGATCAGTCAAGAAAATGTTGATGAATATTAAGGTTTTCAAGAGAGATAACTCCGCAGTCATATGGGTACCACACATTCCAAATTTGGTTGAACATTTATGAGCTGGGGGGAACTGCATAACCCCATTCTTTCTTCGAAAGACCTGAGGATAATGACACAGACTGGATGTAATGATGGATTAAATGATGACTTAAAATACAGACAGTATTATCATTATCTAGAGGCCTGTATCATATCAACCCTTATAACCCTGGTGTCAAAATTTTAAATTTTCAAATTAAATTAAATGAGAAACTGGTGTCCATTTTTCAACAATTTTGGTTGGAGATGTTGCTGTCATTGACAGCAACATCTTCCACCAAAATTGTTTTAAAATGTACACCAGTTTCTTTGATAGTGACGCAGTAAAAGATAGAATATTGATACCAGAGTGGTAAGGGTTAGCCCACTCAATGACAAATCCCTGAGAAAGTACATTTTTTACAATATAAAACTTACTCCATCGAATATTTTGAAATTAATTTGACTGGAAGCTATCAGGCAGCAATGTCTTCCAGTCATTTTACTTTCAAAGTATTCAACAATTTCCCTGTTTGGTTGCCTTCAAAATGAGATATGGATGAATTCTTCGATGAAGGGGTTAATTAATTCAATGATCTACTCAGCATTATACCTAAGAGGACACTCATTATCTAGCATCATTAAATATTGACGCTTAGTAAATACAGGTGTTGTATTATACTTCTGTATTCATGACGTGCCTGTTGATAATTAATTAACATTTGACCAGTGTACCGATGTCATTTCTATCATTGATATAATCTGTTGTCTATGTACAAAAGTCGCTAATAGCGGACAGGATCTGAGAGTTGTAGCAGCCAGGTTCGCCTGGCAATTAGGAAGACAGAGTTAGTTCAAAGGTACCGCTACGCTTGAACCCGGTTTTCATAATTATTTATAATGATCTCGCTCAAATTTAGCTTTATAAACAAATGTTCTTATTTCACACTACTGGTCACTATTGGTCAACAGCTAAAACCTCCCTACTGAAAGTCCACTTGCGGGTTGGTAAGAAAGAAGTGTTTTTAAAATTTACCACAGGTATAACTGGACCATTGCAGTGGTAAATTTTAATAAATATTCTTCTCTTGATCGGCTAAAGGGCATTGTTCAGGACCCATGTACAAAAGGATTTTGGATGGATTTCCTATTGAATGGTTAACTACATTCCTATTGAATGGTTAACTACATTCCTATTGAATGGTTAACTTCCTTCTTATTGAATGGTTAACTACATTCCTATTGAATTGTTAACTGCATTCCTACTGAATGGTTAACTACATTCCAATTGAACGGTTCACCACATTCCTATTGAATGGTTGACTACATTTCTATTGAATGGTTAACTACATTCCTGTTGAATGGTTAACTACATTCCTATTGAATGGTTAACTACATTCCTATTGAATGGTTAACTGCATTCCTATTGAATTGTTAACTGCATTCCTACTGAATGGTTAACTACATTCCTATTGAACGGTTCACTACATTCCTACTGAATTGTTAACTGCATTCTTATTAAATGGTTAACTACATTCCTAGTGCATGGCTAACTACATTCCTATTGAATGGTTAACCACATTCCTATTGAATTGTTAACTGCATTCCTGTTGAATGGTTAACTACATTCCTATTGAATGGTTAACTACATTGCTATTGAATGCTTAACTACATTCCTAGTGAATGGTTAACTAGATTCTTATTGAATGGTTAACTATATTATTATTGTATGGTTAACTGCATTCCTATTGAATGCTTAACTACATTCCTATTGAATGGTTAACTACATTCCTGTTGAATGGTCAACTGCATTCCTAATGAATGGTTAACTACATTCCTTTTGAATGGTTAACTGCATCCTATAATGCTTTGCTCTGAAGTTAGCATTGTATCTGAACCTGTGAGGGCATGTTGAAGATTGTGTCACTGTAACCTGGTGTTTTAAACGAAATCATAACAATGATAGAGTTTGTGAACATCTATGAACTCGTTTCTAATTTATAAAATATGATAAAAACTTATAATTTTGCGTTTTATATTGAAATCTACTTCTCGGCTGTGATATTCTTTAACCCTCATATCAGCCAAAAATAGCTTCTGTGGTGGTCTTGAGAAATGTCCATTTGCAGACCAAAAGAAAACCGAGCCAGTCATTCCAGTGGTAATCTCTTAGTCTGCAAATGGACATTTTCTATGAGAAAATTAAAATTTTCTTGAATAAATTCAAGGGTTAAAGGGTTAACGCTTTCACTGATGAATTCCCCATATCTCACCTTTAACACTACCATACAGGAAAACTGTTTCAATATTAAAGATTAATTTGACAATTTGAACATATTCAACAGAATAAGTTTTATATCATAAACACATACTTTTACATGGATTTGTTGGTGAAATAGTTAAGTATGTAGCGCGTATTTGTAAAAGACAACTCGCCTGCAACTTAAATTGCATTTTAATTGCCACCATAAGAATGACTTGTCTCACAAAGGCACTTGATTGCTCATCTATCCTGGTTTGGTCAAAAAAGATAGTTTGTCTCTATAGATAGACAGACTATATCTATATAGAGTATTGCGTACCTGTACAGCATCCATCATGTTGAATTCTGGGAGCGGAGGTGTTGCAGTACGATTAATGGTACGATCCGCGGCATGAAGCTCACCCACAGCAATGCCATGACCTGTCAAGCCATGAAGAGACACGCTAGCATTTGATGAGATATCCTTACTCTCAGACGGATCCGCCACTTTGCGATCAAAGAACTCCTGTAGCAAAAAATATATTAAAAATGGTTATACTTGATGTCCACGTTATGAACATAAGCAATTAGTCATAATTGATAGGCGGCGTTTTAACCCTTTAACAAGATGCCCAAGGGCCTGTGGCGCTCACCTGGACCATTGGCATTCAAACCATTATAATTTAAATAGACATGATGGATGATTTTCGGAAAATCCAAGATGGCCAAATGGATTTTCGTTTAATATGTTGAAGAAACCTACCGTCATAGGATCGTTCCAACCAAGTTTTGTTAAAATCGGGCTATTGATTGAAGAAGTACCATATTTAAATGGTTCTGGAAAACTTTTAGAAAATCAGAGATTGCTGCCAAAACATTGACCTACAAAATTCTGAATAGAGTTTTTTAGAGGCTACGACATTAGGATTCTTCCAGCCAAATTTGGTTTGAAATTGCCCAAGCGATTAATGAGGAGTAGCATTTTATACGAATTCCCATTTCCCATTTGATGGCCACCATCATAACAAAGCTGTCAAAATTCTGTATACAAGTTTTGAAGCATAACGGCCTAGGGTTCTTCCAGTTGAGTTTGGTTGAAATCGGCCAAGCGGTTAATGAAGAGTAGCCGTTTAACTGATTTCCCAAAATGTTCAGAAAATCAAAGATGGCCGTCGGAAAAGATGACCGACCAATCAAAATTCTGTATGCAAGCTCTGAAGCATACCACTTTTGGGTCTTTCCAGCCGAGCTGGTTCAAGCAGTTAATGAGGATTAGCCTTTTAACTGATTTCCCAAAATGTTCATAAAATCCAAGAAGGGCGCCGGAAAAATTGAGCAATCAAAGTTATTTATACAAGTTCTTAAGCATACTATACTAGGGTTCTTCCATCCAAGTTTAATTGAAATCGGCCCAGTGGTTATCGAGTAGGCTTTTAAGTGATTTCCAGAAATTTTCTGAAAATCCACGATGGCTGCCGGAAAAATTGACGAATAAAAATTCTGTGTACAAGTTCTGAAACATACTAGCGTACTATCCTCGCAGCTAAGTATGGATGGAATTACCCACGCAGTTAATGAGGGATAACATTTTAAACAATTTCCCGCCATTTTTCGGAAAATTCAAGATGGCCACTGAAAAATTGGTCAATCAAAATTCTTTATACAAGTTCTAAAGCCTATCCCCATAGGATTATTCATGGCAAATTAAATTTAAACCGGCAAGTGGTTAATGAGTACCATTTTTAAGCAAAAGTTGACGGCCGGACGCCGGACGGTCTCCATGGGATAAGCTCACTTGGTCATTCTGGCCAGGTGAGCTAATGATCACGCCATCAATAAAAGGCTTCCTCACTGGGATAATCGAGCCAGTTAAATTCCAATGGTAAAAATTTTAAAATAATCTCTTGGTCTGCAAATGGACATTTTTTGTAAGCAAATTGAGATTTTCTTAACTTGAGGGTTATGAAAATAACCCAAGTTTATGTTGGAGAAATACAGTTTAACCTGTCTAGAGCGACCGCCCAGGAACAGCCAGGTGGTCCTCTTAGACAGGTTCGAGTTTACACACAGAGTTCAATATATCAGTCTGTGATATAGATATAAACTAAGAGGTCCTTGTTTGTTAGGGGTGACTTGACACAGACTTTTATCTGTAGATAAGGCCAAATACGAGCTCGCCTGATATTTCACTCTTTAGTAATGCGCAATAGAATTCATACACGCTTTTGCAGTTGTGATAGAAGTGATGTGGCTAATTACAATATAGTACGCCAGACGTTTTCCTTGTCATGCGAGTTAAAAATCTAGTTTGTAAATGCATATTTATTGATAATCACGCTTATATTTATTAAAAATTTTCAGAAATGTAGAGCAGAGTTGACAATTTGCGTCCAATACTTTATTAGTGTCGGTAGTTTCCAGGAAACTTGCGGGATTGTGGCTAAAGACGCTGTATTTGTTCCCGTTTCTTTGTCTAAAAAAAAATAATAATAATAACTGACATGGCGGAACTGGAATGACTGGCTAAGTTATCGAGCCAGTCATTATGCTGGCAAATTTTCAAAAATAGTCTTCTCTTTGTCTGCAAATGGACATTTCTCAAGACCACTGTGTACAAGCCATTTTTGGGTGATATGAGTGTTAAATGGTTACTACAGCTAGTAGACAAATAAACTTATTATCCCCCCCTTTTTTGTCAATTTAACCTTTAATGATCATCCCTGTCCAAAAGTGATCCTGTAGTGATGCACCTTCACAATCTTGAATCTGATTCAGGTATCAGGTTGGTCAAATAGATCTGATAAAGTGGTCAAATATTATTGGCAGCCATCTTGGCTTTTGGGCTATTTTCCAGCTACATGTACAATTTGCATTTTTATAACAGATCTCTCTCTCCGTTCATATCAAATTCTTTAAGTCACTATTTGCAAGCCTTGATAGTTCACATAGCCATCGTGGATTTTCTGAAAGTCTACGTGAAATCATATAAAAGCATTATATACAAAAATCTCACTAGCCAATGTGCCAGGTGAGCAATGCTCTTGTATTATATAAGCTCGACCATTAACCCCTACCACAGTGATGTCCAAATTTAAAAAATTTCAAATTAAAGTAAAAGAGGAACTGGTGTTAATTTTTCAACAAATTTGAGCCATAGTTCCCTAAATTCTAGCCAGAGTGCGCAAAATAATTAACCTAGAGGGTTAAGATTTTTAATTTCGTCGGAAAACTCTTCACGCAAAGCCATACATGTGCACTTTAGCCAATGACAACTCGCCTATACAATGTTAGGCCATTGAAACCGTGCGTTATGTAGCATTCAATGTAGATGGAAGTGTTTGCATAGAACTCTTTGTTTTGTTTTTTGTAAATAGAACTTGCAACTCGGTACTAGGCATATTTTAGTCGACTCTTCGAGGTGCTTTTGAACACAGGAGGAATATACGATTCACGAATATGAATACGAACACAGTCAATTCCAATAATTTGATTGGACCAATCGGGAAATGACATAAATTATGAATTAAAAAATGGTCAATAAGTGAAAGTCGATCTACGATATTTACAAGTCATGCATAGATTCCAAACAAAAAAAAAGTCAGAGCCTATTACCAAAAATCAGCCAGCCACTGAGGCAACATTGCTTGATATCAGCCATGCTAATGGAGATGATACTGATATTGCAGTATCGATCGAGAACTTGGCAAATGAAAACGCAACAGTTTCAGTTAATGATAAATCACACAATAGTGCTGTGGTCAGTGGTCAGTGGTCAGTGGTTACTGCGATTGAGGACCAGATCTTTCAGGAAAAGTGCACAAAATTATTTTCATAGTTAAAATATGATAAAGAAATTGTGTGTCCCCCATATTTTGCCAATGTCCCCACGTTTCGGATGGCATGGGCCATTTGTCCCCACATTACATATCGTTACCCTAGAATGAACACTTAAGACACCAGAGCAGTAATGGCTAAGCGCCTGCTGTGAAAACATAAGTGGAGTCAACAATCATTTTCAGTCATATCGTTTTCAAAATGTTTCCATAAGTTAGCCATTTTGATTTCTGTGAGCTTGGAATGAAATTAGTTATAGCTAATTAGTTATAGCTCGAGATTAACTCTTTACTGGCCAAGCCGGCCAAAACCAGCTTCTGCACTCGTCTTCAGAAAGGTTCATTTGCAGACCAAAAGAATAACTTTTTTGTTTAATTCCACAAGTAATGATGGGCTGGATAACCAAGCTAATCGTTCCAGTGGGAAATTTTCAAAAATAGTCTTCCTGGTCTGCAAAATGGACATTTATCAAGCTAACTTCAGAACCCAGTTTTTGCCGGCTTAGTGGTTGCTAAAGGTTAACAATGCGAGAAACAATCATTGAAAGATTTGAATCATGAAACTCTGGGACTCTTTGACACCCTCTAGTGTTGGGAATTGGTACTATTTTTGTGATCGATGATTGGTTTTATATACTAACTGATGATTAATTAATGATTGATCATAATAGGTTCTCATTTTTTATCCATTTTGAATGCAGTAATTATAGCAAGTTGAAGAATAATTACCCCTTTTAAACCAAGTCGCAGGTAAGACTGATTCTTAATAATTTGCCTAAGGCAGAAACAGCTTCTAGTCAAATAAGTTTCAAAATATTCAGCATGTTGTTGGTATGGTTGCTTTGAAATTAACATACTATTTCAGTGCTGGCAGAATTAATGTCTTAGACTAAGGAGTAATATTATATAGTTGTAACAATTAAATTTAAATTTTCTAGCTTGACCAGTTAAAATATATTAATAAAGTAAATTTACAAACAACCAAAATCGATTTCTGAAATCATGATCGATCGCTTGGTTGAACAACACTAACACCATCTGTTATATTATATCACATTATGAACATACAATGTTATTGTATATCATTATTATTGTTATGCCTGACAGTGATATGTATGTAATTATACCATGTGATGTGACGTACATATAGGAACTAATGTCTACTCCTACGCACACCACTAACATATGAAACATATATACCATGAAAATTGAAATGATTACCGGTAAAGTCAGGTTTATGCCAAACAAACAACACAAGATTGCATTTAAATTTGCGCATTTATTAGCTCACCTCGCCAGAATGGCCAAGTGAGTTAATGCCACGGCAACCGTCCATTGTCTGTCTGTTGCCCGTATGTCACCTGTCCGTCGTCCATCAACTTTTCCTTGAAAAGACTTCTCAAGAACCACTGGGTGGATTTCAAACAAATTGGGCAGGAAGCATTCTTAGGGCCTAAAGATCCAAATTTGTTCAAAGGAAGCTGATTGGTGGATTTGGGTAGCAAACATCTTGTTTTCGCAAAAGTCTTCTCCAGAACCGCAGAATGGATCTGGCCAAAATTTGGGAAATATGATTACAGTCTAAGCGCCATTAAAGTATGTTCAATGGAAGTTGATATATATATATATATTTATTTATTTATTTATTTATTTATTTGTTAATTGGTATGGCGATGTCAAATTTACTTTCGAAATTGTCAGATAAGCCGCTTAGTGGCACTCCTGGGTTTTTTTCCTACCAAATGCTCTGTAGGAAAACAATGGGAAATTTTAACTGTTTAAATGATGGAGTTCAAACAAAACTGACAGGAAGCATCATTAGTGCATAGAGATGCAAAATTGTAAAACGTAAACCGATTATTAAATTTATCTAGTGGACATCTTGAATTTTATTTTTCTGCCAAAATGCTTTTAGGAAAAGAATGTGAAGCTTCAAGTGACATTTTCTAAGATGCACTCAGGCGATTACGAGTAAATTTGTCAGGAAGCCTCTTCAGGTGATCGAGCCCCAAGATTGTTCATATGAATCTGATTGGTCGATTTGTACAGTAGCTACTTTGAACTTTGCACTAATTTTAAAGAAAGTTAAAAAATCTCAGAAACCACTTGGCCATTCAAGAACCTTCATCTAGGGCAAGTCCTAAATGTTGCAAGTTTGTTCAACAGAAACTAGTTGGTTGATTTGTCTAACGGCTGTCTTGGATGACATAGTTTTTGCAAAAACAGCTTTTTTCGGAAAACCTAACAAATTGGGCCAAATTTGGGCAATATTGTTAGGGATATTAAAGTTTATTCAAGGGAAGTTGATACCTAAAAAGTATGGCTACTAAGGACCAATCAAAATACTTTTAATAATTTACAACTGTTAAAATTCTGACCAAAAAATCTATTGGGCTCTACATGGAGAACATTGCCTTCCTACGTGGAACATGATTGACAAACCTAAGTTTTAAAAAAAATAACTGAGGAATGGCTGAAGGAAGCAAGCCAAAACTTTCCAATCCGCCACTTAACCCTGACCACTCTGATGTCAACATACTATCTTTTACCGTGTCAATTGCAAAGAGACTGGTGTACATTTTTCAACAATTTTGGTGGGCGATGTTGCTGTCTAGGAATTCATCTTTTAATTTAATTTGAAAAATTAAAATTTTGACATCCAAGTGCTAAGGGTTAAGCATTTGTCACTATAATCAATATGCGTCACTCGTTAACTGATGTCACACTGAAAAGAAGTATATTTAATACGCAGTTGGCAAAGGTTTGACAGTAAGCATATGAATTGTTGGTGCTGGGTGAAGTTACAATTTAATAAACATTCTGTTGAGTATTTTGAAACTAATTTGATGGGGAGCAGCTCCCAGTTAAATTTGTTTCAAAATATTCAACAACATAGCGGCATAGTAACATTTAAATTGAGATTCTGCGAATTCAGGATTGGATTTAATTATTCGGTACGTATTGGCAGCAAAAACTCCCAGTCAAATTAGTTTCAAAATAATGAATAGAATATTTATTAAGTCATAAATTCATCAAAGTTCATAGTAGTATGACTGATGGAATTTCTATAATATTTGACCCTTTGACTCCCCCCCCCACACCTGCCACTCAGGGGGACAATTTCAATGTAAATCTCATCTGGCAATCTAGAACCACATGGTTAACTCACATAATAAATTTGGTTGAATTCTACCAAACAGTTTCTGAGAAGATAGCGTCACAGACAGAATTTGTATAATATTTTATTTTTTGACTGCATGTTCTGATGGCGGAGCTAAAGAAAAGTGTCATTTCGCAATCCACAATGATATTGGTAACACATAAAACACATTTATCGAATTCCAACTATGGGTCTCACATGAGATAGCATCATAGACAGAATTTGTATAATATTTGACATTGTGATCTTACGTTCTGAGCACCCAGTAGCTGGAGACGAACAAAAATGTCATTCTGCAATAGAAAATGGTATGAAGAAGATAGCTGGAGAGACGGATGGAGGTGATAGCAATATCACAACCTCTTTTTTCAAAAACAGGTGGGGATAACTAAATCTACATTATATAAAGTGCGTTACAAGATCATTGACATATCGTTAGCAGGTTATTTACACAAGAGGCCCAAGGGGCCTGTGTCACTCACCTGGAGCACCATCGATTTTTGTCAAAATTGTTGGTGGGTGTTTTAGCAGTCTTTTAAATGAGTTTGTGGACATTTTTGCAAGTGCAACATGGCCGCCAAACACACCACATTTTGATTGCCCCATGGCGACCATGTTTTTTTGATGGATCAACTTCCTTTGAACAAATTTTAATGGCCCAAATTTCGGCCCGATCCCTTCAGTGGTTCCTGAGGAGTCATTTTCGTGAAAACCAGGTCATCCAAGATGGTCGCCGAACCATTTGGTCAATCAAGTCCTCTTGAACAAACTTGGCTTACCTCTTGGCCTAGATGAAGATTCCCCAAGTGGTTTCAGAGATTTTTAAAGACATTTCCTGAAATCGGCCAAAATCCAAAATGGCCGCTGGGCAAATTGGCCGATCGGGTTCATTTGAACAAACTTGGATCCTCATTCCCTAAGGATGCTTCCTGCCAAATATAATTGAAATCGGCCTGGTAGTTCTCAAGAAGATATTTTAAATTTCCCATTGCTTTAGCATGGGAGCTTTTGACGAGAAAATTATCCAAGATGGCCACCAAACTGTTTATCGGACAGTTTCGAAAATTGCAAATTTGAGCTCAGAATACCCAAAAAACATA
>CM067359.1:31147306-31214916 GCA_034401795.1 Chaetoderma sp. LZ-2023a
ATATTGGCTTCTTCTAGGCCAGGAAATGCTACAACTATGTTCTGAATATTAAACCTTTAGGGCATACACCTATTGCCTCTGCAGTAGCAGTAGTAGTGCTAGTAGTAGTAGTAGTAGTAGTAGTAGTAGTAGTAGTAGTAGTAGGTAGTAGTAGTAGGTAGTAGTAGTAGGTAGTAGTAGTAGTAGTAGGTAGTAGTAGTAGTAGTAGTAGTAGTAGTAGTAGTAGTAGTAGCAGTAGTAGTAGTAGTAGTAGTAGTAGTAGCAGTAGCAGCAGCAGCAGTAGTAGTCCACATGGCTGATTGAATACATTATGACTCTAGAGAGGTCCCGACACCCAGACCCCGAAGCAGTTGCACGGTCCACTAACTCCACAGAACAAACATTTGTGACCCATAAGCGGCTGCCCCGATCATCTGGTGTTTCTGGTGGTCACCTTTCTACTCTGGCACCATTGAGACCAGTGTCCTGGCCTGGTTGTGGACAGGTACAAAATGCCCATTCAGCAATGTTTCTGAGTCTACTGACATTAGTGCCAGCTATCTTGTGGTAGCATGGAGAGACACTAGCTTAGAGGCGATTCAGATAGCAATAAACACAGCAAATTATAACAGCAGCAATAAGACCAACCACGGGTGTCCACAAAGTGAACAAGTAACCAAATGCTAGGCGCAGCAGGGTGTAACCATGAGTATAGGCGGCACACAACAGCTGAGGAGACTTAATTAAGCGACAACAGCCAAATCATTTAAGAACTTTTGAATTTGAATGCGCAAGCCATACTATAACAAAAACATTGAGGCAATAAGAAGTCAATGGCTTATGCCTCGTAAAATGGTGATGATAATGGTGATGATGATGATGATGACTTTAGAAACCGATGTGAATCTTTATAAAGGAGTTAATCGCCATAATTTAAAGTTATCCTGAAGCATTAAAAATAACATTGAATCTTTATAAAAGTGCAGTGACGACTATCTTTGAAGCCGCCATTTTACACTGACACTGGCAGCCATCATTATTTGGAATTCTATTATCTTCGCTGCTGCGCAATGCTCAATATAAAACTATTCCAGTAGCACCAATGAAATTCATTGTGCTGTTGACTTTCAAGATGAGCTGACCTGCCTCGATAGCATATAGATATGGTATCCTAGTTCAATACTATTGTGTATTTCTGATGGTAGGCCTACAAGTGAAACGGGCATGGTTAATTATTTTGAGAACAAGTTGACTGAAAATTATTGCTGCATGTAGCAACAAGTTTCTATAAATTTATTCTCAAAATAATCAGTCGACAAGACCAAGTATCACAGCTACAGTTTTGGTAGTGATTGGAGTGGAAATCATTGCTGCAATAACCGTCAACCAAATTGGTTTTTTCTAAATAATCAGCAAGACTTTCAATATTATTTAATGACCATTCTGACTAAAAATCAGCGTCTTATGGTCTTGCCAAGCCAGTCATTCCAGTGAGAAATTTTCAAAAATTGGATTCTCTTGGCCTGTAAATGGACATTCAATAGGCAGATATTTAAATTTTCTTGATCAAATTTGAAGGGGTTAACAAACAAATGTATGTAAAAGATTACCTACCGACTGATAGGAAACTGAAAACAATGGACCTTTCCATTTTTAGCTATGCCCCGCCCATCTCTAGCTAAGCTCCACCCACACCATGCTCGTGTTGTGGTCGATCAATCCCTGAACTCCCTGACTATCAATTTCCAGAAAACTATGCAGGTAAGTTGTTGAATATTTTGAAACTAATTCGACCAACAGCATGTTTATTAAATATCAAAGACATACAATTCGTACAACGTATCGGACTATTAAGCTATTAAGCGTTAAAGACGTAAAATTTGGAATCATTCCTGATGTCATGATTATGAGGTCATCCTATAGATCACTTAGTTGATTATGACATCATATGATGGCTGGATAAACTGGAAAGGTGAATTCTACCAGCTGTTCCTACCACAGATCAGAAATACCGTAATAACCTTACATCACACTGGAGCTGAATAACGTACTAAGAACTAACAAATTGTGCATACATTTATTTTGTTAGCTAACAATATTGAAAGCTAGGGACTAATTATGCGGAGAACAATTTGACAAAGCTTTTGCTGTCTTAGCAACAAATGAATAGAATCTTTTTTAGAATAATTTGATAAAGTTATTGCAGCAATGATCTTCAATCAAATCATGATCAAAGCCTTAGGTCATACAAATTCCTAACAGCATAGTCAGAGCTGAATTTAGCCTATTTGGGCCCAGGGCTATTAACTTTATGGGGCCCCATTGTTCAGACACCCTTCAGACTACAGGGGCTGATCTAGGATTGTGTTAAGAGGGGCATTTGGGGAAAATTTGAAATCTATATACTCTCAGGTAATGATTATTGGTCTATTTTTCAAGTCAAGGGGTTGGTTCTAACAGCCTAGATGCGCCAATGGACTACAGTGATGGAACAAGAGTTGGGACATGATAGTGATAGTGACAATGGCAACTAGGCAACCCATCCATGCTGGCTCCATTTCATGATTCCAAATTTTCAATGAAGTGAAGGAACTTCTCAGTGATTAAAGAATAAAGTTACAACACAACACAATGAGGGGCTGAGGGAATTGGCATATTACCGGTATATGCATTATATATATACTACTACTACTACTACTACTACTACTACTACTACTTACTACTACTACTACTACTACTACTACTACTACTACTACTACTTTCAATTAAAGTTACATATTGTTATAAAATAATTAAAATGGTTGAAAAAAAATGTTTTATTGCAACCTTTAGGGGGCCCCGGGGCTCTAGCCCTTGCTTAAAACCAGCTCTGAGCATAGTCAACTATGTAGTCAAGTTTAATTTCAATTAATCTTACTAAAATACACTTGATGAATCCAGTTTCTCAGTCAATCATATCCCGTCATCATCAACTACATCACATGAAGGCTGGCATAATAATCAATTATGTTATGAATCACACGATTTAGTCGTTAAACGCTTAATAGTCTGTCAAGCGGTACGAATTGTATGTCTCCTATTTAATAAACATTCTGTTAAATATTTTGAAGCTAATTTGACTGGGCGCAGTTGCTACCATAGGGAGCAGCAGAACTCAGTCAAATTAGTTTCAAAACATTCAACAGCTTACCTGTATAGTTTTCTGAAAATTGAGATTTTGGGAGTCCAGGGATCGATTGATCTCAACATGGAGCTTAGTCAGAGATCGGTGGGGCATAGCTATACGTGGATTTATCAATTGTCAAGCTAAATACATGTCATAGTACTAGCAGGACCCACTTAAATAGTTCACTGGAAGGTCTTGTCCATGGGAAATAAATGTGTCATCTTCCCCGGAAACAGCATACATTCTATAGTATATACTGCCACAAGTTAGTTTTGAAATTTTTACTTGTCAGCGTTTTGTAACAGTAGAAGACCTCAATCAATGATTTTTGGAGTAACATTTTATTGTAGGTCATTAAATAATTTGTGAAATTATAATAATCAACATGATTTTATGTCATAAATCATATCACAAGTTTGACAGTGAATTTGAGATAAACCAGTATAATATTGCATAGAATAATATTAAAAACAGATAAAATACTGTATAAGAAAATAATCAAGGCTTATGAAGATAAGTCAGGTTTATATAGAGAACAAGTGGCCCAAGGGGCCTGTGGCGCTCACCTGGACCATTAGCATTTGAACCATTTGCATTTAAATATATATGATGGATAATTTTCGGAAAGTCCAAGATGGCCACCCAACAAATGCGCCAATCAAAATTCTGAATAGAAATTCATAGGGTCACCCTAGCCAAATTTGCTTGAAATATGTTAAGCAACTAAGGAGAAGCAGCGTTTTGAAAATTTCTGGTAAATTTTTCATAAAATCTGATTTTCACCCCAAAAAATGGATCAGTCCGAATTCTGAATAGAATTTCTAGAGCCTACCACCATAGAATCCATTAGTGAAATTTGGTTGAAATATGCCAAGCAGCTAAGGACGAGTAGCAATTTTACAATTTCCTGTACATTCTTCGTAAAATATCAGATTTTCAACCAAAAGATTTATGAATCAAAATTCTGAATGTAGGTTCTGGAGCCTACAACCATAGGGTCCTTTCAGCCAAATTTGGTTGAAATCGCTCAGAATGGTAAGGAGATGAAGCAATTTGACAATTTCCGGTACATTTTTCATAAAATCCAAGATTTTCACCCAAAAAACTGATGAATCAAAATTCGTAATGGAAGTTCTGGAGCCAAACCCAATAGGATCAGTTGACCCAAATTTGGTTAAAATCTGTCTATTGGTTAAGGAGTAGCGTTTTAAATCAAAAGTTGACGGACGACAGATGGCATAAACTTCGGGCCAGGCGAGCTAAAAATGCATCAATATCATAAGAACTGTTTAGCGGCGTGCATGGATGGCATGCAATTAAAACTCCCATATACCAGCAACGGTACAGAGGAGTGATGCGGTTCATTAACATAGTTCGATAGTCAGCCATTAGCTGTTTACAAATTTGCAAAGTATAGTCAGTTCACAGTGCCATTACTAAATTAAAATTTTTAATAATTGAAGTCACTAAAAGTTTTTCTTAATGTCACATTGTTGTAGGCGGACGTCTCTGCTAGTCACAGATATATGTTATATTATCGGGCGAATTGGAGGCTATGTAGAGTATCGGGCGTTTAATTTGTAGAAACAGGCATTCAAAGTTTACCCTCCTATTTCATATATATATATATATAGTAGTAATATGAAATAGCAGGGTAAACTTCAAATCCCTTGGTAAAAGTATGTAGTTTAATAACAAAGAACTTTCGAAATGGATGATCGGCCAAGTAGATCACATACGAGAGCAACGCAGTGGGATTCTTCTAACCCAACAAACTGGACCGTTACGAAACTACAACAAGAACTAATAAGGTTAGGAATTAAAGTGCCTAATAACACATCCAAAACTGTACCAAAGTCACTATGTTTGGAAAATAAACCTAGTTCATTTCAAAAGGAATGCTTTCACAAAAGAGCCAGAAACAGAAATACCTGAGCTTGAAATTAAGCAAATGAGTGAAGATTTCCACGATGCAAGATTTACAATGGCGGAAGTGATGAAAATATAGAGAGATTGTGAAGAACAAAGCACCAGGCCCAGATGGAGTCCATCCAAATGTAATCAAGGAGCTGAGAGAGGTGCTCTGTAAACCTCTGACACTGATCTTCAACAAATCACTGGTAGAGGGAATAGTACCAGAAAGGCGGAAAACACATAACATAACAGCACTTTTCAAAAAAGGGAAATAAATCAGAACCTGGGAACTACAGACTAGCTTGACTAGTGTTTTACGTAAGCTTAAGGAGAAGTTAGTTAGAGCGAAGATTACCACATGACCAGAAATAAACTGTTTAATAAATCCCAATTTGGATTCCTGCCTGGAATATCAACTACCTTACAATTATTGAAGTTCATGGAGGACCGGACCAGATATAGTGAAGGCAGCAACATATCATTTTGCAGATGATACCAAGATATACAAAGAAAAAAAGGGTGCCGATGATGAGGAGATGCAAAAAGATTTAGATGCTCTTCAGAACTGGACAGATAAATGGCTACTGAGGTTTCATCCAGACAAATGTAAAGTAATGATAATACAGAGACAAAACACTAGGAGGAAATAAAGAGATTATCATTTTTTATAAACAAGAGGCCCAAGGGCCTGTGACACTCACCTGGACCATTAACATTTGAACCATTTATATTTAAATAGACATGGATAATTTTCGGAAAATCCAAGATGGGCACCAAAGAAAATAGACCAATACAGATTCTCATTTGACATTTTGAAGCCTACCATCATAGAATTGTTCGACCAAAGTTTTGTTGAAATCGGACCATTGATTAAGAAGTACCATCTTTAAATGGATCCGGATAATTTTCAGAAAATCAAAGAATGCCACTAAAACATTGACGTATCAAATTTCGGAATAGATTTTCTAGAAAATCCAAGATGGACACTGGAAAGATTTACCAACAAATTCTGTATAGATGTTCTGAATCCTACCGCCATAGGGTTCTTCCAGCCAAATCTGGCTGAAATTGGCCATGAAGGTAATGAGGAGTAGCGTTTCAAACAATTCCCCCCCCAGTTTTGGGAAAATTCAAGATGGCCACCAAAAAATTGTCCAATCAAAGTTCTGCATATAAGTTCTGAAGCATACTATTCTAGGGTCCTTCCCACTGAGTTTGATTGAAATGGGCCCAGTGGTTAATGAAGAGTAGGCTTTTAACTGTTTTTGGGAAAATCCAAGATGGCCACCGGAAAAATTGACCAATCAAAATTTTGTATACAAGTTCTGAAACCTCCCACCCTAGTTAGTATCCTTCCAGCCAAGTCATGTTATATAGTTTTCAATGCAATAATTGGATTGAATTAAATTGAATTTCCTTTATACTAGCTCCATTAATCTGTTGTGGGTTAACCCAACACAGCACCAAGAACAAGGATTATGAATAAAAACTATGCTTAAAAAAGAATGAGCCTTCACATGAAGTTTCGACAAGATAATTCAAGCAAAGGTAGTTATCGAACTACAATGCAAAATTTGAATGGATGGACGGATGAATGATGAACTGAGAGATGGATGGATGGATGGACTGAATGATCCATAAAATAAGGTGCGTTTCCTTCATTTCATTACAATAACTCAAGCAAAAGTAATTTGGTTGAAATCGCTCAGAATGGTAAGGAAGAGGCAATTGACAATTTCCGGTACATTTTTCATAAAATCTAAGATTTTCACCCAAAAAAATTGATCAATCAAAATTCAGAAGAAGTTCTAGAGCTTACCACCATAGAAACCATCCAGCCAAATTTGTTGAAATATGTCAAGCAGCTATGGAGGAGTAGCATTTTGACCATTTCCGGTAGATTTTTCATAAAATCTAAGATTTTTCACCCAAAAATTGATCAATCAAAATTCTGAATAGAAGTTCTAGAGCTTACCACCATAGAATCCATCTAGCCAAATATTGTTGAAATATGGCAAGTAGCTAAGGAGTAGCATTTTTACCATTTCCGGTAGATTTTTCATAAAATCTATGACTTTGACCCAAAAAATTGATCAATCAAAATTCTGGAAAAAAATGGCTGTTAGGTACCACCATAGGATCCTTTCAGCCAAATTTGGCTGAAATCGGTCAAACCGTTAAGAAGAAGCGAATTGACGGACGGGATGGATGACAGACAGGCCATGTGAGCTAAAAATCACATGGGAGGAAATGCTGATTTTCAAGGGCTTTTCAAGGCGGATGGGTGAAATTCCAGTACTTTTCAAGACAAATTTCAAATTCAAGGCCGTCCTACATAGATTTTTTCATACATACTATTTTGCATTCATGTAGATTTCACTCAAGTTTACTATATATCATGGCTGCTGTCATGAGAACTGAACACAATTGTACTGCTGCCATCGTGTAGATGGGATGCAGATTTTCTATATATCATGGCCGGCGTCATGAAGATTTTTACAAGTTTACTATATATCGTCGCCGCTCTCATGCGTCATGAAGACTTCAAGTTAAATATATATCATGGTTACTCACATTTATGGTATATCATGGCTGCTGTCATATAGATCTACTACTGCACATTTGATCTATATTACGAATGCTGCCATGTAGAGTTCCTAACAGGCCTAAGAGCCTCAATTACAATGATTGCCTGGAGTTGGATTAGCCCGGATATAATGTTAATAATAATAGTATTATGTCGATTCCTTAATATCCTGTGTTACATTTATGTATCTATGTAATAATGCCTGTATAGTTAAGTACGTTTGGAGTGCCTGTGAGACCCTACAGACGTTTCCAAATTGAAGTCGGGTGCCAAGGGTAGAGTCGAGAGTTAAATGCAACAGCTTCGGCATCATTATTTTCAAAAGGAAGGGGGCCTTTTGTAGATTTTCAATAATCTGCTGTACTTTACTGACAAGATTCCAATCATGCGGGGTCCTGATGACATGTGTCCGGGGGGGGGGGGGGGGGGGGGGGGGGGGGGGGGGGGGGGGGGGGGGGGGGGGGGGGGGGCCTGAGTTTGCCCTTTCCCCAAATTTGTTAGATAGATTAATAAATCATTGAAACTACAAGTTAAGAGTATCAAACATATGATAAATTCTCCAAGGTAATAGGCATATATAAGAAGCACAATTACCTCCCCTTCACATAAAACAAAGCATATGACCAGGTATTAGTCTATGGTGGTGGGAGGCATGATGGGTAGATTCTAGAGGGGTCGTGCATGAAGGGTAATTTATTGAAGTGTGAGGCGTGATGGGTAATTTCTGGAGTTGTGAGGAGGGATGATTGGTAGTTTCTAGACATGTGAGGCATGATGGGTAAACCAATGAATGGCCCAGGAGAGATAATCCCCCTGTAATTTCTATTTAAGAACAGCCGTTATATCTGCTGAAGCATTCCATTATTTACTCATGGTGCACAACATTTCTGAAGAGAACTACTGACAGATGTCTCATAGTCAGGGACGATAACTACAATTTTTAAGCAAACCAAGACAATCATTTCGCATTAACCCTCTCAACAATATATAATTGATGCAACACATTCTTACTTAATTTTACTGACAGAGAAATTATTTTCAAAATATTCAAGGGCTTACAGAGTTTGGGAAAAGGTTTAACATGAAGAACCTGTGGAAATGGGAAAATATTACAAATCCACACTAGTAGTGATGAAGAGTGCATCTCTGCATAGCGTAGAGCAATCACTCAAATCAGAAGAGCAAATGTTAAAGGTGCATATTCACAGCAAAATTACTGAAAATAAAATTGTTTATAGTGTATACTTTTAGAAGCTTAAACTGTATATGTATTGAAACGTATGTAATGTTTTGTAATGTATGTAATCCATATGTAATGAAACGATATAAATCTTAACACATGATTTCATTACGTATAAATTAATATAATTTTTTAAGTTGCGAAATTGAAATAGAGGCTTGTGCATCTATTTCAATTTCGGAACATAAAAAATTATATTAATTCATACGTAATGAAATTATCATATGTTAAGATTTATATTGTTTCATTACATATAGGCTCACAGTTTAAGCCTATAAAATAATACATTTTTAACAATTTTATTTTCAAGCATTCTGGTGTGAATATGTGCCTTTAAATAATATGTCTAAAACCCGCCAAAACACACATCGATAATGATGATGATGACCATAAGGAATGCTTCAGGCAGAAGAGATAATAAATAATAAGCAGGCCGAATAACAGTGACAGGTAATAAAGCAGATTTAAACTGTATATACTTTCAAAACATGATTTTGTTTTAAGAAAATAATAGAGACCTGATCTGTCGCTCAAGTATCTGACGCTATAATCAGATATGTCACATATTAGCTGACACCACAATCAAAATGACATAACTCTGACATGAAAATCAATAAGTCTGTCACGGAAATGTGTACAAATTGTATGCCACTGGTGAACTTACAATATAATACAGTATTTTTAAACTAATTTGAGTGGGAGTTGTCGTAGCAACAGCTCCAAGTCAAATTAGTTTCGAAATCGTCAACAGAATGTCTGTAATTACCTCGAAATTTAGGTTGCAATGTTTCAAATCATTTCCAACACACGTACAAATTGGGTGGAGCTTAGGGAGAAATGGATGAATCCAGTTATAGCTATGCACCGCCAATTGCTAGCTAAGCTCCACCTACGCTTTTCCCATGTTGGGATCGATCGATCCCTGCACTCCCTGAATCTCAATTTCCAGAAAACTATACAGGTAAACTATTGAATATTTTGAAATTAATTGGCCAGCAACAGCGCCCAGTCAAATTAGTGAGAAGTGACGAAGTTGATTATGACATCATATGACTGACCAAGCAACTGGATTCCTCCATTGGCGGGCATAGCGAGACATGGATCCCCATATTGATAGGGATGAATAAAGTGACATTCAAAGTAGATAAATCCCACACAGACTGGCACTAATAAACTAAATGTCCATAGCAACCTGAACACTCCAAATATTAAATTTACATTTCAATAAATATTCCGTTAAAATATTTATTTTGAAAGTAATTATACTGTAAGCTATGAGAGTATCAGGTTCCAATGAAATTAGTTCCAGAATCTTTAACAACTTTCCTGACAGTCTGTATGATTGGAATAAAGAGATTCTGGCATTTCACGCATCAAAGGGTTAAGATTGATACAGCATTGTTTAACAAGAGCAATCTCTCAGCAGACTCTCGCATTCCACCTTTTGTCACATTGTAAAAACTTTTTGGCTTTTCTGGATTTTTTCACAATTTCTGGATTTTTACTGATTTTCTTATCTTCTCAGATCACGCCCAAAGATGTGGAATTCTAGTGTATGCTCATGTAAGGTTACATCATTTGTTGTGTTAAAATGTGACACAAATCCAACCAGTAGTTTCCGAGACATCCATAGATCCAAAAGTTGATCCGATCCCAATCAGATTTCTCTCATCCGGATCACGGCCAATCTCTGCTTGGCATAAATCCTCTTGCAGGGCTTTAACACTCCTTCGTTGTGTTAAAATTTGAGACAAATCGGATCAAAAGTTTTTGAGATACATCTCCAGACAAACAGCAAGGCAGGTGGGCAGATGGAAGGGCGGGCGGGCGAACAGACGCACACACATGCACAGACAGACCTGATCACAATACCCTCTTTCTCTCACATAGCAAGGATAACGATAGAGTATATTTTAATAAAGTAAAATAAATCACAGATATAGTGTATATATGATATAATACGGCTTATAAATAAGTCAAAAAATTGTCCAAAATAAAAAACAGAAACATGCTAATTAATAAGAAATGTTCTGTTGAATATTTTGAACATAATGGACCTTTCCAGTTTTAGCTACGCCACTCCCATCTCTAGCTAAGCTCCACCCACACCTCGCTCATGTTGGGATCGATCGATCGCTGAACTCCCTGAAAATCAATTTCCAGAAAACTATACAGGTAAGCTATTGAATATTTTGAAACTAATTTGACTGGGCGCTGTTGCTTCCTATGGCAGCAACAGCGTCCAGTCAAATTAGTTTCAAAATATTCAACAGTATATTTATTAAATAGTGGCCATCCAATTCGTACAACCTGTCTGCCTATTAAGAGTTAAAGACCATTATAGAATCATTTATGACATAATGATTATGACATCATCCCACACGCCACTCAGCTGATTATGACATCACATGATGTCACTACTCTGGAAAGGTCCATTGGATTGGAAAACATTGCTGCTGTAGGTAGCAATCTCTTTCAATCCAATTATGTTCAAAATATTTAACAGTACATTTTATTTGTTTTGAAAATATGAAGTTATTTCTAAGTTGTACTGTAATATGGCAAGTGCATTTAGTGTAAAGTTGTGGTCTAGTAAGTTAAAAAAAATATCACAATCTTAGATAATACTATTCATTACAAGGACGGATTTAAAATGGTAAAAAAAGATTTAAATATAAAAATAATGACTACCTAACTGTATTAGAATACGCAGTACATTGATATAAAAATAAAATAACATATATAATACTATATTTAGATATAGATTTCATGGTATGTTTTTAAATTATATTTTTTAAAATCGCCATTTTCCCTATGGGTGTTAACGTTCATGTTGGCTAGATGGGTAATGCAAAGACCTGTATCGCTGACCTCAGATTAAATTTAAATCAGGAAGATAAAACATATGACAATTTTGGGTTACAAATACAACCATTTCTGTAGGAAACGAAGAAATCTAAGATCCAAATGTGAAAAGTCAGGAAACAAGAGTATTTACGTCTTAAAGCAATAAAGGAATTTGGGTCCAAAATGCAAAGTCTTTGTGGTCCAAATCAAAAGAATTCATGATTACCAATAAGATTGAGTCAGGGACTTGATCGACCAATCAGATTGAGTCATACTAATCAGTAATAATTACTCCTTTAATTGTCAAGAAGTCAAAATGTTTGCTTATTTGAATGTCCATTTGCAGGCCAAGAGAAAATTATTTTTGAACAATTACCATTGGAATGATTGGCTCAGTTATCGAGGCAGTCATTCCAGTGGTACATTTGATGAATTACGCAGTAAATCCCGTTTGAATTGTCATAAAATTACTACTGCTGAAATACGGTGATCCAGTCGGATCAGCTACTGTCCTAAAGCACTGATCCGTTGCTGATCCATATGCTAAAAATGCCTACGGATTACAGGATCAGTGGTTAATTTCTAACCCCATTGTGACCATTTTACGTGTCACAATCGATCAACTTGCAATAGCACTCTTGATTAGTTGATGGTGGCCATCTTTTTTCATGTATTATTTTGTTTTGGAGAGACGTAAAAGACATGAGTACTAATCAGCTCAATCCATTTAGTCATTTTTTGTGACACATATGTCATCCAAGATAAGCACCAGACAAATCAACAAATCAGGTTCTCTCAAACAAACTTGTTTCAAACCTTGGCCTAGATGAGGTTTCTTGAGTTTAAAATCAATTAGCCATGCATCGAAATTTACATTTTCTTGAACAAATTTGATTGTTAAAGGGTTAGTGGCAAAGTTGATAATGAATGGATGGATTGACAACAGATAATGTATGGTTGCCATGGAATAAGCTTAATCTCAGGTAAAATATCAAAAACGCCTCGTCTCTTCATCTGCACATGGACATTCCTCAAACCCCCTTCAAAGATCACTTTTGTCCAACTTGACCATTAAACGGGTAATCACCCAGCGATCCATACACTAGCTGGTAACTATGGCAACAAGATTCTATTCCCCTTCTCCACCATCACCAGGTTCCTCTTCTTCAGTAACGGTTTCTCCTTTCTTCATCTTGGAAATGACCTAGAAATAAACATACAGGTCGTTAGTCGCTTATTTTTTATGGACATCATTGTAGAATATCCGGTTAATATTTAAATTGTGTCTATAGGGAATGGTCACTAGCCAGATAAATTGAGAGGTAGACAGACAGACAGATGAATGGGTGGATGGATAGACAGACAAACAAACACATGACAAAGACCACACTTTTTACATCATCGCCAGACAAATGAGTAAGTTAGCCCTTTACCCATTGCCATGTCAGTGACTCAGTTTCAAGACATCTACTGGCATGACAGGAAAGCTGTTGAGTATTCTGAAACTAATCCGACTGGAAGCAGTAACATCTCCCAGTCAAGTTAGTTTCAAAATATTCAACAGAATATTCCTTACATCATAAAGAATAAAATTTGTTATTTCAGGTATGTAAGGGTCAGCATGTTAAAACTGAAGTTTTTTAAGAAAGAGAGAGAGAGCGATACTTACAGCTTTGAGTCTGGCAATCTCTTTGTTGTCCGAATTCTTGGATGCATCATTAGTGATCAGTTTGACCCGTGATGCGTACCTGTGAAGAAGCACAACCGACTAAATACATAGAACCTCCAATACCACTTACACAGCAACAACCCCCTCACTCATAGCAAGAGGGCCTTATATACACAGAAACCCCTCAATCACAGCAAAAGGGGCTTATATACAGAAAACAACCTCAGTCTCTCACTCACAGCAAGAGGGTGCCATATACACAGAAACACCACACTCACAGCAAGAGAATGCCATATACATAGAAAAGAGGCCCAAGGCGCCCGCGTCTCTCACTTGGAGCACCATCAATTTTTGTCCAAATTGTTGGTGGGTGGTTTAGCAGTCTTTTAAATGAGTTTGTGGACATTTTTGTAAGTGCAATATGGCCACCAAACACACTACGCTTTGAATGGCCCATGGCGCCCTGGTTTTTTTGATGGATCAACTTCCCTTGGAACAAATTTTAATGCCCCAAATTTTGGCCTGAACCCTTCAGCGGTTCTGGAGGAGTCGTTTTCTGGAAAAGAAGGCCATCCATGATGGTCGGCGAACCATTTGGTCAGTCAAGTCCTCTTGAACAAACTTGGCTTACCTTTTAGCCTAGATGAAGATTTCCCAAGTGGTTTCGGAGAAGACTTTTAAAGACATTTCCTAAAATCGGCCAAAATCCAAAATGGCCACCGGGCAAATTGGTCGATTGGGTTCATTTGAGTAAACTTGGCTCCCTATGCCCTAAAGGATGCTTCATGCCAAACATAATTGAAATCGGCCTAGTTGTTCTCAAGAAGACATTTTAAATTTCCCATTGCTTTAGCATGGGAGCTTTTGACGAGAAAATAATCCAAGATGGCCACCAACCCGTTCATCCGACAGTTTAAAAAATGGCAAATGTTAGCTCAGAATACCCAAAACCACATATAGAACCAATTTCAGCCTCAAAATCCATCAAATAAAAAAATCCAATATGGCTGCCCAACAGGCTACATTTGATTGGCCCACGGCGGCCATGTTTTTTGATGGATCAACTTTCCTTCAACAAATTTTAACGGCCCTTAGTCCCTGATCATATCTCCCAAATTTCGGCCTGATCCCTTCAGCGGTTCTGGAGAAGTCGTTTTTGGAAAAACTAGGTCATCCAAGATGGCCACCGAACCATTTCGTCAATCAAGTCGTCTTGAGCAAACTTGGCTTACGTCTTTCCCGAGATGATGTTTCATAAGTTTTGAATCGATTCCCCAAGCGATTTCGGAGATCTTTAAAGACATTTGCTAAAATTCGCCAAAATCCAAGATGGCCGCTGGCCAAATTGGCCGATTGGCTCCATTTGAACAAACTTGGATCCCTATGCCCTAAAAATGCTTCCTGGCAAATATAATTGAAATCGACCCAGTGGTTCTTGAGCAGAAGTCGTTCAAAGGAAAAGTTGACGGACAGACGGCGGATGAACACACGACGGACGGTCGCCACGGCATAAGCTCACTTGGCCTTTCAGGCCAGGTGAGCTAAAAACCATCACTCACAGCAAGAAGGCACCATATACACAGCAACAACCACCACTCACAGCAAGAGGGCTTTATATACAGACAACACCCTCACTCACAGCAAGAGGGGTTTATATACAGATTCAAAAAAGCACCCGCTTTTGTTTCTACGAGAATTCTTAATACTTACCAGATGTACTATTATGATAATGCCTATTATCTAGTCTAGCTCAAAATAAACAATTAAAACTCCGCACTCTCCTGGTCCTGCCTATACTGTGTCCGGGAATTATCATAGCCGCAAGTACCGAGTCAATTCCCAATCACAGTCAGATTCGTCTTATATTTGCCTTGACAAACAGCGAAAGCAGCTCAGCCTCAACTCAGCGGGGTGGCTGAGGGAGGGCCATAGTACATCTGGTAAGTATTAAGAATTCTCGTAGAAACAAAAGCGGATGTTTTTTTATTCCACTTCGAATAATACTTACCAGATGTACTATTATGATAAACAGCCAAGAAATACCGGTGGGAGGTGAGGCTCGGACCAGCACTCATCTACCATCCGACTGAGAAGGTTGTGAAGAGACTAGAACCCTGGCATACGCTTGGGCTTTGCCATCTGACTCATAGAGTGCTAAACTTCCATAGTCTAGACCGCGCTCCCCACCCCCCACCCTTCATTTGTCCGCACAAATTCCAGAGGGCTGTCAAAATGGGGAGCAACACCCACCAGACCCGTGTCAGCCCCAAGTCTCAGATAGGGCGGTCCAGTAGAGTGCAAAGAAGCTACTACAACTTCTAAATTTTGAAAAAAACTATCAGTATATCGATTAGATTTTCAAATTGGAATGAGTCTAATGTCTGCAAAAGAATAAGATGTTCTTGTCCAGACTATTTACTTAGATAGTCTGGTATTTCGACTATAAGTAAACTTAAAATTAGTCACTTAATTAAGGCAAACACTCACCATTTTTGAGTGCTTGGTCTTTCTTGTTCATCACAGGAGCTCGGTCCAATCCACGGTCATTCTCGGGTCATGTGCATGGCCATTGTTCAGTGCAAGTGGAAGAAACTTGTGATGTGTGCGAAATAGTGGTCGGATGTGGCTTAGTTCAGATTCGATAAATTGGCGACGGCTACCAGATTAAGTGCGCTGGAGATGTCGCGAAGGTAGAAATCAGTGAATGACGACTCGGCATGCCATTGTGCTACAGACATCACCTCCTCTAATGACACACCCTTAGGCCGATGCTGCTGCTAGTGCTCGGACCTGATGGGCATTCGCACGATCAATCTGCTTTCCTGTAGTGATTTTGTGCGACATCTGAATAGCATCGACTATCCAACGAGAAATGGTATCTTTCGAGGCGCGCAAATGAGGAGCTTTGAGACATAACCACAGAGATTTTGGGTCATTTCTCCACTCCTCAGTATGTTTCCTATACATTTTCAGACATCTGACAGGACACCAAGCAGAAGAGTTTGGGTCATGTCTAATTAAACATGGCAAATTGATCGGCTGTCCTGGATATTTAAGTGACTGATTCTTTGCCAGGAAACAAAGATGTGGAATTAGTCTTAAACCTTCACCCATCACGACAAAACGGTCTTGTTCGGCAGAAAGCGCATGTATTTCGCTTATCATTCTCTCTGATGCTGCTGCAACCAAGAAAACTGATTTAATAGTTAACAGTTTAATATCTATAGATCTAATCGGTTCAAAGGGAGCATGCCCTAAAACCTGTAGAACAAGAGATAGATTCCATGCTGGGATAGGAATTGGCTGTCTAGGTCGCAGATTGCTCATTCCTTTAATATCTTCATTTAAAGTGTCATTCTCCACTCCTTCAATGGCCAGACTAGGAATGACTGAAGCTAATGCAGACTTATATGCTGCTAGGGTTGAAGGTACAAGTTTGTCAACTTCGTATAAATGACAGATAAAATCTGCTACGTGTTGAACAGATGCAGAAAAGGGATCGATATCTCTTCCCTTACACCACTATGCAAATTTGTTGATTCTATAATTATATGTTCTTGTGGTTGACCCTCTTCTGGCTGAAGCAACAAACTTTGCTGCTTGCTCAGAAAAGCCACCCTTAATTGCACGCTGCTTGATAACATCCATGCAGTCAATTTGAACATTTCCAGTCTGTCGTGGAGATACAGACCCCTGTTCTGAGAGATTAGATCTCTTCTGTCTGGAAGAGGGATTGGATTGCAGACCAGAAGGTCCAGCAGATCCGTAAACCATGATCTGCCTGGCCAATGAGGGGCAATCAGTAGTACTTGGCACATACCCTCTCTTATCTTTGCCAGAACTTTTAGGATGAGAATCGTTGGAGGATACGCATACGCGTACATTCCCTTCCAACTTATCACCAGTGCGTCTACTGCTAAAGCCAGCGGGTCCGGGATCGGTGACACGTATGTGACCATCTTTGCATTCTGTTTTATCGCAAACAGGTCCACATTTGGCTTGCCCCAATGTTTGAATAGAACCTCTGCTACCGATTGGTTGAGCTGCCACTCCGTCAGACGGCAAACCATCCTTCGACTGAGAGCATCTGCTAAGATGTTCAGTCTTCCTGGAATGTGTGCTGCCCGAAGAATAACATTCCTCTCTTGGCAACACAGCAGAAGGTTCCAAATCATCATACACAACTCCAGTGATCTCGTCCCGCCTTGGCGGTTCAAATAAGACACCACTGTTGAGTTGTCTGTCCTTACTAGGACAATCTTGTCTCAGATTAAGCTCTCAAATTTTTGCAGTGATAATGTCACTGCTAATAATTCGAGAACATTGATATGTTTCTGGGCATTGGTCCGATCCCATTCCCCTGACACTGACTGATCGTCCAATACCGCTCCCCAACCCGTCGTTGATGCATCTGTGAAGATGGACATCAGTGGTTGAGGAAGTTGTAGAGGAACACCTCACAGGAGATTCTGTTCTGATACCCACCACTGAAGGTGGAATATCAATGGTTCTTTTACTGGAATTTTCAGAGATAACGGATCCATTCTCTGAGACCAGAATGACATCTGAATTGGCCTGCGCCTGAGTGCCGCATAAGGAACCACTTTCTCCAGAGACACTAGTAAACACAGTATCCTGAGAAATTGGCGCGCCATCAGAAAGGCTCCTAGAGAAACTGACTGCAGTACTGCAATCAAACTCTTGACTCTGCTCTCCGCCGGAAAAGCTACGCCGTCCCGGAAGTTGAAAAATATTCCCAGATAAACAAACTCCTGGGATGGAGTCAATTCTGATTTCTCTAGATTCATAATCCATCCTAGATCCTTTAGTAAGGCTAGGACTACCTGAAAATTGTTGCGCAGAGTGACTGGATTCCCCGCCTTCAGCAGCCAGTCGTCTATGCAAGTATGAACAGCTATGTTTCTCATGCGAAGATAAGATGTCATGGCGAGAACCACTTTGGTGAAGACCCTCAGTGCTGTGGTCAGGCCGAATGGAAGCGCATTGAATTCCCAAACATTGTCTTGGAATGCAAAGCGAAGGCATTTCTGAAAAGGAATTGACATTGGAATATGAAAATAAGCATCCTTCAGATCTATCGACACTGCCCATATGCCTTTTCTCAGCCCTGTCATCACCGCTGCTACAGTCTCCGTCTGAAACTTTGGAGAAAGAATAAATTTGTTCAACGGTTTGAGATTGAGAAGTGGTCTCCAACCTCCGTTACATTTCGGAATGAGGAACATCTTCGAATAGAAGCCTAGGGAGGACTGATTGCGAACTAGATGAATCACGTTCTTCCGCTGAAGAGCTTCGATTTCTGAGCAAATGGCATCTAGACGATTGGATTCCCTTGGAATGGGAGTCCACACTGGAGTCGATGTTAACGGAACTAACGATTGATGGATGAGCCAGTCTGGTTCGTAGCCATTTCTTAACCACTGACAGACTAAACAATCTCGCACGACCCGTTCCCATTGGCTTGAGAACAGTTGAAGTCTGCCTCCGACGGTAGGAATCTGCACACAGCTGGCGGTCGATATTGCACGATAAGATGCTAAATCGCTTGGGTGAAGATTCTCGACTCCCTTCGTTCCTGACGTCACCGGAACTGATTCCGCCAGAAACCCGCCAGGACTGACCTCAATGGCCCCCCTGCGGTTTCTTGGAGTATGATGGTCCAGGACCGCCGCCACGACTATCTTTATGATAACCGCCGCGACCCGAACCGCGACCCGAACCGCCACCCTTCCTGTCCTCCTCATACGTCCTCTTATTAGAGAACTTGTATGAGGATGAACGGCCAGGTCCCTGCGATCCGGATGCCCAATGGACATCACGGCCAGGACGGAAGGGTGATCTCTGGCACTGCCTCTGTTGCTCATGCTGTTTTTAGGACTGCTGCGGCTGTGTCATCTTAGTCGACTTCCACGACTTGCCGACTACTTCCTGCTCAGCGACCATTGACACGACTTTGGATAAGGCTTGCCGTGCTGAGCCGCTGAACAAGCCTGGACCAATGAAAGGCGCAGAAGATAACGCAGCCCTCATCTCAGGTCCTGGTTCTACACAATCGAGAACCATTCTCTTACACTCCGCCAATGATCTGGTGATCACCCTGGCCAAGCAATCCTGGGACAAGCGCATGGTGTCCCGGACAACTCCGGGAGCAGCCTCTGGCACTTCCCCACCTTCCGCCGCGCAGGTCAGCATACCCTGCAGGACGGAACATCCATGCGAGTGCGCAGCCATGGCTGCCCTCGCCGCATCCTCAATGAGCGTTAACTCATTAAAAGAACCCTTATTCGCCTGGGAAACTAAGGGACGAGAACGACCCTTCGATTTGCCAGCCAACGCCTCTCGCTCCCCGACAGAAAGCTGTGGAACCCAGGCATACTGATGGTAGGCCTGCTCAGGAAAACGAACCCTACTCCTTATCCCCTTCGGGGCCTTGGGCATAGTCTGGCTGAACCAGATGATACGCCGCAACCTCCAACATGTCAGAAGTCTGCGTGTCCAAGGGGAGCATCGGCATGGCCGAATAGCCACTTGACAGAGTGCTAGCCGCTTGCTCTGACATCCGTTCCATCGCCGGATCGCGCTGAGATCCCTGATCCGATGCCAACCTGAGATGGCCTGTCATCCAGTCAAGGACCTGCACCCATTCAGCTTCAGTGCAAAAAGAGGACTCGTCCATCAATGGACTACCGTTCTCATCTTCCTTCTCACCCTTGGATGAGGTCACCAACGATCCATGCTGAGAACTATGGCCCGCACTTCTTCCAACATGAAGTGCGTCCATAGCCCGACTACTAGCGGCACCAGTGTCCAACGAATCGCCGGACACGGATTCACCACAGTCCATCAGCTCCGGCACGGGAGCCGGGACTACAGTGGCTTTCACCACGGTAGATGACGGAACTCCGAGAGGAGCCGCACCTAATGCCGCCGGGATGCCGCTAGGAACCACAAAACATGGCTCCAATGACAACGCGGGTTGAGCGAAATCCGGGTGAAAAATGCCCGACGGAACGTCGACATCACCACACGCTTGGCAAATGCGTACAAATCCCGAGGGAGATCCCTGGGATGTAACTGGTTGAGCCGTTAACAAAATATCCGGCATGCCAGAATCTTCCATAAGCAGATCTTCCTCCTCCGCCGTCGGCTCGTGAGCCAAGGTCGGAGAGAGGACAGGTGCTTGTCCCTCCGCAGAACTAGCCGGACCACCGAAAGGTTGCCCTGCACCAGCCTGCATCGTCGGGATCGTGGACTGCAAGGACTCAAACATTGCCTTAAACTGGGCTGCCCATACGCCCAATGCTGAATCCATTCGCTCGTTCAGACGCTCTTCCAGTCCCTTCACTGACGCCTAATCCAGCTTGGCCGCCTTATCCCTCGCAATTCTCTCCAAACGCGCACATCGGTCACGATCGAACTCTGCCACCAACTCTGACGACCACTTCGCGCACACGTCACAAGGACTTTGTACTTCGCGTAAGCCACACGGTGATGACCATTGAACTTGCGCTTCATGAACCTGTTACACTTTTGACACAGTGTCCTGGTTCTTGGTCTTCTGCGAACACAGAGAAGAATTAAAACGTTGCACATGACATACGATGACGAGCAATACGCACAATTGACTTAATTGTAAGATAAAATTACTTAGAAACATTAACTTTCTCTTAAATTAATGATAATCAAGCCTTTAGGCAGGAAATATTTGAAACTTTTTAGAGTGAAATTTAATAAACACAACTTGGAAATTAACTAACGTTAATAACACCAAGAAATAAATGTCAATCGCTACAAACACCCTCGACAATGAAGCGAGAGCTAAAGATCGGCATAAAACAGAGTGCATAGACACGCCAAGCCAAAACGAAACATTAATCATGGGCACCGCCATCTTGGCTAAGGGCGCATCCATCTTGGAAGGAACCGAGTCGCACGAGAAATTAACCGAGTACCCGGATAAGATTAAACAGTTAGCGAGTACCGGAGCGACTTCAACAATGGCTACCATTTTAGAATAATGTGCCAATTTAAGAAATTTTCAATCAGTTATTACGGCACGAATGTATAAATTCTAGATTGATACAACCAGCCCTGTGATGACTTTCCTTTTCCTTCCATGATGCCAGCAACGAATAGATGAGAGCACGCGTAAATTCAAAAATTTGAGCAAATTTTAGACTAGAAAAAAACATGCAACTTTCCAAGTCAGCAAAATAAGCGAATCTGACTGTGATTGGGAATTGATTCGGTACCTACGGCTATGATAATTCCCGGACACAGTATGGGCAGGACCAGGAGAGTGCGGAGTTTTAATTGGGTTTTTTTTAGCTAGACTAGATAATAGGCATTATCATAATAGTACATCTGGTAAGTATTATTCGAAGTAGAAAACACCCTCACTCAAAGCAACACAGAAGCCCATCACTCACAGCAAGAGGGCTTTATATACACAGAAACCCATCACTCGCATCATGACAGCTTTATATACACAGAAACCCTTCCCTCACAGCAAGTGGGGTTTATATACAGATAACCTCTTACTGACAGCAACAGGGATTCATATATACACAGAAACACCTCAATACCAGCAAGAGTGGTTCATATAGAGAAACCCATCACTCACAGCGCCTCGTTCACAGCCAGAGTCCCTCATTCACAACAAGAACAGCTCACTCACAGCAAGAATGATTCCTATACACAGAAAGCCCTTATTCATAGCAGAAAGCCAACAATCATAGCAAGAGGGTTCATATACACAGAAACCCCTAAATCATAGCAAGACTGGTTCAGAAACACAGAAACCCCTAAATCATAGCAAGACTGGTTCAGAAACACAGAAACAACTCAATCATAGCAAGAGGGGTACATAAAGAGAAATGCCCCACTGACAGTAATATGGCTTCATATACACAGAAAGCCCTCACTCACAGCAATGGGATGTTTTATACACATAACTCCTCATTTACAGCAAGAGCCCATCATTCACAGAAAGAGTGCTACATATACACAGAAAGCCCTCACTCACAGCAATGGGATGTTTTATACACATAACTCCTCATTTACAGCAAGAGCCCATCATTCACAGAAAGAGTGCTACATATACGCAGAAAGCCCTCACTCACAGCAATGGGATGTTTTATACACATAACTCCTCATTTACAGCAAGAGCCCATCATTCACAGAAAGAGTGCTACATATACACAGAAAGCCCTCACTCACAGCAATGGGATGTTTTATACACATAACTCCTCATTTACAGCAAGAGCCCATCATTCACAGAAAGAGTGCTACATATACACAGAAAGCCCTCACTCACAGCAATGGGATGTTTTATACACATAACTCCTCATTTACAGCAAGAGCCCGTCATTCACAGAAAGAGTGCTACATATACACAGAAAGCCCTCACTCACAGCAATGGGATGTTTTATACACAACTCACAGCAAGAGCCCGTCATTCACAGAAAGAGTGCTACATATACACATAAAGCCCTCACTCACAGCAATGGGATGTTTTATACACATAACTCCTCATTTACAGCAAGAGCCCATCATTCACAGAAAGAGTGCTACATCAACAAATCAACAACGCAGCAAAATCGGCACTACGGAAGTTCAGTTAGTTGACAGCGTGATCCCGGCAACTACATCCGCTAGGAACTTGGGCGTGTATCTAGACCAGGCTATGAATATGGATGCACATGTAAGCTCTGTGTGCAAATCTGCGACTTACCATTTGCGTAACATTAATTCCATCAGAAATGTGCTGACATATCAGACCACAGAGACACTTGTTCACGCGTTTATCACATCACGATTGGACAATGGAAACAGTCTCTTATATGGCATCACCGAAAAATCCCTTGATAAACTGCAATATGTGCAAAATGCTGCGGCTCGTCTGGTAGTCAAGGTCGAAAAGCGTCATCACATAACACCAATTTTGAAAGATCTTCATTGGCTCCCCATCCGGAAACGGATTGAGTTCAAGATTCTGCTCTTGACTTGGAAATGTCTAAACAACAACGCTCCCGACTATTTGCAGGAACTTCTCTTGACATATGATCCATGTCGCAGACTTCGTTCTGTGGATAAGCTATTGCTCCAAATTCCGTGATCGAATTTACGCTCCTGTGGGGACAGAGCCTTCAGTGTTGTGGCTCCGAGACTATGGAACCAGCTACCTGTCCACATCAAATCCATCCAATCAATTAATGATTTCAAACAAAAATTAAAAACACATCTCTTCACAAGCGCCTTTGAAAATTGACATTGACACATGGCGCTTTACAAATGCTGTATTATTATTATTATTATTATTATTATACATATACACAGAAAGCCCTCACTCACAGCAATGGGATGTTTTATACACATAACTCCTCATTTACAGCAAGAGCCCGTCATTCACAGAAAGAGTGCTACATATACACAGAAAGCCCTCACTCACAGCAATGGGATGTTTTATACACATAACTCCTCATTTACAGCAAGAGCCCATCATTCACAGAAAGAGTGCTACATATACACAGAAACACTTATTCACAGTAAGACATGTTTCTATACACAGAAAGCTATCACTCACAGCAATGGGGATTCATATACACAATGAAACCCCTCACTCATGGCAGGAGCCCTTTTTCACAGCAAGAGGGATTCCTATAAACAAGTATTCCACGGAATTAAATGTCTTGTCTGTCTCCTGTTTGTCACAATGGCATTGATGTTTGACCTTGTGACCTCTTGTTTTATTATGCTGATTCCAAACATTATAGGTAACCATCTATTCAATTTTAATTCCAATAGGATTAACCAATCCTGAAATACAATTGATTTGCTGAATGGAAAAACCTAAGGTTGAAAAAGCAGAGGGCAAATAGCAATATTAGAATAACCATGAACTTTGACCTGGTCACCACCATGTCACCATCTTGTATCCTCTTGGTATAAGCAACCATGTAGCCAAGTTGTGTTCCATTAGGGTTAAGCAATCCCGAAATATAACATGATAAGATTTGCTCAGCCTAAAAACTTAACATTGAAAAATAACAGTTTGGTAGAGGTTAGAATGACCTTGACCTTCGACATTGTGACCCCAACATCATTATGGTGCTTCCTAACATTATAGGTAACAATGTATCGAAGCTTAGTTTCAATAAGATTAACCAATCCTGAGAGATAAGCCGAGAAGCTTCGCTAAACGCAAAAACTTAATGTTGAAAAAGTAGAGTTCTGTATCAAGGTCACAGCGACCTTGACCTTTGACCTTGTGACCCCAACATCATCATGGTGCTTCCTAACATTATAGGTAACCATGTATCCAGGTTCAGTTGCAATATGCTTAACCAATCCTGAAATATAAGCCGAGAAGTTTTGCTAAACGCAAAAACTTAATGTTGAAAACGAAGAGTTCTGTATCAAGGTCACAGTGACTTTGACCTTGTGACCCCAGCATCATTGTGTAGCTTCCTAACATTATAGGTAACTATGTATCCAGGTTCAGTTGCAATAGGCTTAACCAATCCTGAAATATAAGCTGAGAAGTTTTGGTAAATGCAAAAACTTAATGTTGAAAAAGCAGTGTTCTGTATCAAGGTCACAGTGACCTTGACCTTTGACATTGTGACCCAGCATCATCATGCTCTCCTTGCTGTTATAATCAGACTGTGCATGATACATACGTTAGTGATATAATGCTTTCCTTGATGTTATAATCAGATTGTGTGGGATACATACGTGAGTGATATAATGCTCTCCTTGATGTTATAATCAGACTGTATGGGATACATACATGAGTGATATAATGCTTTCCTTGATGTTATAATCAGACTGTATGTGATACATATGTGAGTGATATAATGCTCTCCTTGCTGCTATAATCAGACTGTGCGTGATACATACGTAAGTGATATAATGCTCTCCTTGCTGCTATAATCAGACTGTGTGTGATACATATGTGAGTCATATAATGCTCTCCTTGCTGTTATAATCAGACTGTGTGGGATACATACGTGAGTGATATAATGCTCTCCTTGCTGTTATAATCAGACTGTGTGGGATACATATGTGAGTGATATAATGCTCTCCTTGCTGTTATAATCAGACTGTGTGGGATACATATGTGAGTGATATAATACTCTCCTTGCTGCTATAATCAGACTGTGTGGGATACATATGTGAGTGATATAATACTCTCCTTGCTGCTATAATCAGACTGTGTGGGATACATATGTGAGTGATATAATACTCTCCTTGCTGTTATAATCAGACTGTGTGGGATACATATGTGAATGATATAATGCTCTCCTTGCTGTTATAATCAGACTGTGTGGGATACATATGTGTGTGATATAATGCTCTCCTTGCTGTTATAATCAGACTGTATGTGATATATATGTGTGATATAATGCTTTCCTTGCTGTTATAATCAGACTGTGTGGGATACATACATGAGTGATATAATACTCTCCTTGCTGTTATAATCAGACTGTGTGATACGTACGTGAGTGATATAATGCTCTCCTTGCTGCTATAATCAGACTGTGTGTGATACATACGTGAGTGATATAATGCTCTCCTTGCTGTTATAATCAGATTGTGTGTGATACATACGTGAGTGATATAATGCTCTCATCCATGTTATAATCTGCTGGAGAGATATTGACGAACATGAGTGTCTTAGCGTTTCCACCCAATGAGTCTTGCATAAGCATTGTAAGTTTGTTGTTTCTATATGGGATGAATGATTGGTCGGACGACAGCGCAGAAATAACATCTCCCAGAGCAGATAATGATTTATTGATAGCCATAGCTTCCTGAAAATATGAAGGTAGTATTATTAGTCTCCGTAGATGAAATGTTATGAGAATATTGAGATAGCCCTCTCTCTGTCTGGATGTTTGTCTGTATGTCTGTCTCTGTCTCGCTATCTGTCTGTCTTGCTGTTTGTCTGCCTGTCTATCCGGCGTTACAATAACACATTCCACTAAAGGGATTGTAACAATACTTGGATGGCAGGTTGCCCTTGGGGTCTCAAAAGACTGCATTGATTTTGAGGTCGACGGTCAAGGTCATATGAAAAAGTGAGATGGCAACTTAATATTTACAGTAAGTAAAGCAAAAGGTGATTATTTTGAAAACAATTAACCTTAAAGTTATGGATGGCGAGAGCAGAGGAAAATGACATCTTTCAGTCAAGTTTCCATACATATTCAGCTAAGATCCTCTTTGCTATGAATTCAGACTCAAGATGCATAGGTTTAACCCTGCTATGATGCCAATAATATTCTGTCAACTATTTCAACAGATTATTATTATTATTATTATTATTATTATTATTATTATTATTATTATTGTTATTTCAATGTCATACTTTGAGCTGTTCAGCGCCAGCTCCAGTTTTAGCGGCTCTTTCACTTCCAGCCAGATCTACAATACTCAACTGAAAGAAAAACAGACATATCATAAACACTACAGAACACACAAAATCCAAGGGAGGTAACTCATTCTATTATCGGAAACACAGATCTCAAGGGAGATCATTCATATAGAACGCTTTCATTAATATCCTGGACGCTCTAATTAATCAGTCATATCATGATAACAGTGGGAAGTTTAGAGACATGTTCTGATGAGACCTAGCCACTTGCTCAAATTTAAAGGTCGACATTTGACGATTTTTAACCTTTTAATGGTAAATTATTAACAAGAGGCCCAAGGGCCTGTGACGCTCACCTGGACCATTAGCATTTGAACCGTTTGCATTTAATTAGACATGATGGATAAGTTTTGAAAAATCAAAGATGGGCACCAAAGAAATTGACCGATCAGAATTCCCATTTCATATGTTGAAGCCTACCACCAAAGGATTACTCCACCCAAATTAAAGGAATAGCCTTTTAAATGGTTCTGGAAAATTTTCAAAAATCCAAGATGGCTGCCAAAGAATTGACCAACCAAAATTCTGAATAGATGTTCTAGAGTCTACCACTATAAAATCCTTAGAATTAAGTAATTAAATTTGGATAAAATCCACTAAGCGGTTATGGAGGATATGCATTTTTGGTCCATGGGGAATTAAAATTAGATGCTCTGAACGGCCATCTCCTACATTCTGAGTTGATCAGTCAGTGCTGGATTCAGATATGAGCAAAAAACATTCTCAAGTACTTTTCAAACCAAATGTCAAATTCAAGCACTTTCAAGAGTGAAATTAAACTTCAAGTACTTTTAAAATTTGAACGAGCCCTGTAACATATATACCCCACCAATGAGCTGGATAACCCATAATGATGTCATGAACCAATGCCATTCAATGCCAGCTATGTTCCGCCCATTTCTTGCTAAGCTCCGCCCACTTTTTATGCATGTTAGAATTTCAAGGTGACTAGATGCAGGTCAGATGTTGAATATTTTGAAACTAATTTGACTGGGAACAGCTCCCAGTCAAATTAGTTTCGAAATATTCAACAGAATGTCTATGAATTGTAAATTCATCAAAGACATACAATTTGCACGCTTTGTAACTGACTTTTCGATGTTCATGATAGAGCTAGGTACAGCATTATGATTGTGATGTCAGCCAGCATGTGATATATACAGTATCTGATCACATTTCATATTACTATTATCAAATTAGTAAAAAATTATCGCATTGCACGACCTATAGTGAGTGCAATATGATAATTTCTATGAGGTTGATAATAGTGATATGAAATGGGAACGAGCTTGAGATTCTATTTATCATAGAAACGGATATTTTGACAAATTTTCCAAAAAAGTCAATCACTGAAACCCGATTGAACGCACCGTTTTGCACGGTTCATTTTCGTCGCTGTGACGCATCACAAAAAAATAATGACAAACAAAACATCATTATTTCGGACTTGAAATTACTTTTAAGCCAACTTTTAAAATCTCTGCCTCTAACCTTCAAATCTACAAACGTATTTCATAACTAGGTAGTATATAATTACAGAATCTTAATCAATAACATAACATATCCAGCTGTGTTTACATTTCCTTTGTTGTCCAGGTGAGATGTTCCTTACATGTTCTTTAAATACGTGTCCAGATGAGATGTTCCTTACATGTTCTTCAAATACGTGTCCAGGTGAGATGTTCCTTACATGTCCTTTAAATACGTGTCCAGGTGAGATATTCCTTACCTGTCCTTTAAATACATGTCCAGGTGAGATGTTCCTTACCTGTCCTTTAAATACATGTCCAGGTGAGATGTTCCTTACATGTTCTTTAAATACGTGTCCAGGTGAGATGTTCCTTACCTGTCCTTTAAATACGTGTCCAGGTGAGATGTTCCTTACATGTCCTTTAAATACGTGTCCAGGTGAGATGTTCCTTACATGTTCTTTAAATACGTGTCCAGGTGAGATGTTCCTTACCTGTCCTTTAAATACGTGTCCAGGTGAGATGTTCCTTACATGTTCTTTAAATACGTGTCCAGGTGAGATGTTCCTTACATGTTCTTTAAATACGTGTCCAGGTGAGATGTTCCTTACATGTTCTTTAAATACCTGTCCAGGTGAGATGTTCCTTACCTGTCCTTTAAATACGTGTCCAGGTGAGATGTTCCTTACATGTTCTTTAAATACCTGTCCAGGTGAAATGTTCCTTACATGTTCTTTAAATACCTGTCCAGGTGAGATGTTCCTTACCTTTCCTTTAAGCACCTGTCCAGGTGAGATGTTCCTTACCTTTCCTTTAAGCACCTGTCCAGGTGAGATGTTCCTTACCTTTCCTTTAAGCACCTGTCCAGGTGAGGCGTTCCTTACCTTTCCTTTAACCACCTGTTCAGGTGAGATGTTCCTTACCTTTCCTTTAAGCACCTGTCCAGGTGAGGTGTTCCTTACCTTTCCTTTAACCACCTGTTCAGGTGAGATGTTCCTTACCTTTCCTTTAAGCACCTGTCTAGGTCAGACTCAAAAAAGCATCCGCTTTTGTTTCTACGAGAATTCTTAATACTTACCAGATGTACTATTATGATAATGTCTATTATCTAGTCTAGCTCAAAATAAACAATTAAAACTCCGCACTCTCCTGGTCCTGCCCATACTGTGTCCGGGAATACCATAGCCGCAGGTACCTAGTCTACTCCCAATCACAGTCAGATTCGTCTTATATTTGCCTTGGCAAACTGCGAAAGCAGCTCAGCCTCACCTCAGCGGGGCGGCTGAGGCAGGGCCATAGTACATCTGGTAAGTATTAAGAATTCTCGTAGAAACAAAAGCGGATGCTTTTTTGATTCTACTTCGAATAATACTTACCAGATGTACTATTATGATAAACTCCGGATTTCGACAGCCAGGAAATGCCGGTGGGAGGAGGTGAGGCTCGAACCAGCACTCATCAACCATCCAACAGAGAAGGTTGTGAAGAGACTAAAACCCTGGCATACGCTTGGGTTCTGCTATCTGACTCATAGAGTGCTAAACTTCCATGGTCTAGACCGCGCTCCCCCCCCTCTTTTGTCCGCACAAAACCAGAGGGATGTCCATGGGGATGCAACACCCACCAGACCCGTGTCAGCCCCAAGTCTCAGCTAGGGCAGTCCAGTAGAGTGCAAAGAAGCTACTACAACTTCAAATCTTTGAAAAAAACCATCAGTATATCGATTAGATTTTCAAATTGGAATGAGTCTCATGTCTGTATGAGAGGATAAATATACTCTTGTACCAGACTATTCACTTACTCAGTCTGGTATTTCGACTGGAAGTAAATATATTTATAGTCACTTAATTAATGTAAACACTCACCATTTTTGAGTGGTCGATCTGTTATTGATCATCACAGGAGCTAGGCCCAATCCACGGTCGTACTCAGTCATGTGCATAGCGCTTGGTCAGTGTAGGCGGAAGGCTTTTGTGATGTGTGCGAAGTAGTGGTCGGACGTGGCTTAGTTTAGGTTCGACAGATTGGCGACGGCTACTGGATTAAGTGTGCTGGAGATGTCTCGAAGGTAGAAATCAGTGAATGACGACTCGGCATGCCATTGTGCTACAGACATCACCTGCTCTAAAGAGACACCCTTATAAAGGGCCGATGATGCTGCTAGTGCTCGGACCTCATGGGCATTCGCACGATCAATCTGCTTTCCTGTAGCGATCTTGTGCGACATCTGAATAGCGTCAACTATCCAACGAGAAATAGTATCTTTCGAAGCACGTAAATGGGGAGCTTTGAGACATAACCACAGAGATTTCGGGTCGTCTCTCCACTCAGAAGTACGTTTCTTATACATCTTTAGACATCTGACAGGACACCAAGCACAAGAATTTGGGTCATGTCTAGTTAAACTTGGCAAATTGATCGGCTGTCCTGGATATTTAAGTGACTGATTCTTTGCCAGGAAACAAAGACGTGGAAGTAATCTTAAACCTTCACCCGTGACGACAAAACGGTCTTGTTCGGCAGAAAGCGCATGAATCTCGCTTCTCCTTCTCGCCGACGCTGCTGCAACCAAGAAAACTGATTTAATAGTTAACAGTTTAATGTCAATAGATCTAATCGGTTCAAAGGGAGCATGCCCTAAAACCTGTAGAACAAGAGATAGATTCCATGATGGGATAGGAATTGGCTGTCTAGGTCGCAGATTGCTCATTCCTTTGATAACTTCATTCAAGGTGTCATTCTCCGCTCCCCCAATGGTGAGACTAGGAATGACAGAAGCTAATGCAGACTTATATGCTGCTAGGGTAGAAGGTACAAGTTTGTCAACTTCGTATAAATGACAGATAAAATCTGCTACGTGTTGAACAGATGCAGAAAAGGGATCAATATCTCTTCTCTCACACCACTGTGCAAATTTGTTGATTCTATAATTATATGTTTTTGTGGTTGAAAATCTTCTGGCCGAAGCAACAAACTTCGCTGCTTGCTCAGAAAAGCCACCCTCAATTGCACGCTGCTTGACAACATCCATGCAGTCAATTTGAACATTTCTGGTCTGTCGTGAAGGTACAGACCCTTGTTCTGAGAGATTACATCTCTTGTGTCTGGAAGAGGGATTGGACTGCAGACCAGAAGGTCCAGCAGATCCGTAAACCATGATCGGCCTGGCCAATAAGGAGCGATCAGTAGTACTTGGCACATCCCCTCTCTTATCTTTGCCAGAACTTTCGGGATGAGAATTGTTGGAGGATACGCATACGCGTACATTCCCTTCCAACTTATCGCCAGTGCGTCTACTGCTAGAGCTAACGGGTCCGGGATCGGTGACACGTACGTGACCATCTTTGCGTTTTTCTGCATTGCAAATAGGTCGACATTTGGCTTGCCCCATTGTTTGAATAGAACCTCCGCTACCACTTGGTTGAGCTGCCATTCCGTCGGACGACAAACCGTCCTTCGACTGAGAGCATCTGCTAAGATGTTCAATCTTCCTGGAATGTGTGCTGCCCGAAGAATAATATTCCTCTCTTGGCACCACAGCAGAAGGTTCCAAACCATCATACACAACTCCGGTGATCTTGTCCCGCCCTGGCGGTTCAAATAAGACACCACTGTTGAGTTGTCTGTCCTTACTAGGACAATTTTGTCTTGAACTAGACTCTCGAACTTCTGCAGTGCTAATACCACCGCTAATAGCTCGAGCACATTGATATGTTTCTGCGCATTGGTCCGATCCCATTCCCCTGACACTGACTGATTGTCCAATACCGCTCCCCAACCTGTCAATGATGCATCCGTGAATATGGACATCTGAGGTTGAGGAGGTTGTAGAGGAACACCTCGCAGGAGATTCTGTTCTGACAACCACCACTGAAGGTGGAATATCAATGGTTCTCTTACTGGTATTCTCAGAGATAACGGATCTGTTCTCTGTGACCAGAACGACATCAAATACATCTGAATCGGCCTGCGCCTGAGCGCCGCATATGGCACCACCTTCTCCAGAGATACTAGTAAACCGAGTATTCTGAGAAATTGACGCGCCGTCAGATAGGCTCCTAGAGAAACTGACTCCAGTACTGCAATCAGGCTTCTGACTCTGCTCTCCGCCGGAAAAGCTACGCCGTCCCTGAGATTGAAAAAAATTCCCAGATAAACAAACTCCTGGGATGGAGTCAGTTCTGATTTCTCTAGATTCACAATCCATCCTAGCTTCTTCAATAAGTCTAGGACTACCTGCAGATTGCTGCGCAGAGTGACTGGATTCCCTGCCTTTAGCAGCCAGTCGTCTATGTAAGTGTGAACAGCTATGTTTCTCCTGCGAAGTAAAGAAGTCATGGCGAGAACCACCTTGGTGAAGACCCTCGGAGCCGTGGTCAGGCCGAATGGAAGAGCATTGAATTCCCAAACTCTGTCTTGGAATGCAAACCGCAGGTACTTCTGAAAGGGAATTGACATTGGAATATGAAAATAAGCATCCTTCAGATCTATTGATACCGCCCACATGCCTTTCCTGAGCCCTGTCATCACCGCTGCTACCGTCTCCATCTGAAACCTGGGAGAAAGAATAAATTTGTTCAACGGTTTGAGATTGAGAATTGGTCTCCACCCTCCGGTACGCTTCGGAACTAGGAACATAATCGAATAGAAGCCCAGTGATGACTGATCGGCGACCAGGTGAATCGCCTTCTTCTGACGAAGCGATTCTATCTCTGACTGAATGGCAACTAGACGGTCTAATTCCCTTGGAATAGGAGTCCATATTGGAGTCGAGGTTAACGGAACTAACGATTGATGGATGAGCCAGTCCGGATCGTAGCCGTTTCTTATCCACTGACAGACTAAATAGTCGCGCACGACCTGTTCCCATTGGCTTAGGAATAGCTGAAGTCTGCCTCCGACGGAAGGAATCTGCACACAGTTGTCGGTCGAGATTAGCCGACAAGACGCTAAATCGCTTGGGTGAAGATTCTCGACTCCATTTGTTTCCAAAGCCGCCGGTATTGATTCCGCCGGAAACCCGTCAGGAACGAGCCCCACGGCCGCCCCGCGGCTTCTTGTGGTATGACGGTCCGGAACCGCCGCCACGACTATCCTTACGGTAGCCGCCACGGCCCGAACCGCCACCCTTCCTGTCGTCCTCATACGGCCTCTTACTAGAGGGCTTGTATGTGGACAAACGGCCAGGCCCTTGTGCTCCGGATGACCCATGGGCATCACGGGCAGAAGGACGGAAGGGCGATCTAGGACGCTGCCTCTGCTGCTCCTGTCGGTGTTGACGGTAGGACTGTTGCGGCTGAGTCCTCTTGGTCGACTTCCACGACTTGCCGACCACCTCTTGCTCCGCCACCATCGATGCAACTTTAGAAAGCGCTTGTCGTGCCGAGCCGCCGAACAAGCCTGGACCTATGAAAGGTGCGGAAGATAACGCTGCCCTCATTTCCGGTCCTGGTTCCACACAATCGAGAACCATTCTCCGTCGCTCTGCTAAAGTTCTCGTGATCACCCTGGCCAGGCAATCCTGAGACAGGTGCATGGTGTCCCGAACAACTCCGGGAGCAGCCTCTGGCACCTGTCCGCCTTCCGCCGTGCAGTCCAGCATACCCTGCAAGACGGTACACCCGTGCGACAGCGCAGCCATGGCTGCCCTAGCCGCATCCTCAATGAGCGTGAGCTCATTAAACGGGTCTTTGTTGGTCTGGGAAACCAACGGACGTGACCGCCCCTTGGCCTTCCCAGCCAACGGCCTATTCAGCGCCTCACGTTCCGCAACGGAAAGCCGTGGAACTCTGGCGTACTGATGATAGGCCTGCTCCGGAAAACGGACCCTACTCCTTATCCCCTTCGGGGCCTTGGGCAACGCATAGTCTGGCTGAACCAGACGATATGCCGCAACTTCCAACATGTCAGAAGTCTGCGTGTCCAAGGGGAGTGTAGGCATGGCCGAAGAGCCACTGGACAAAGCGCTAGCCGCACGCTCTGACATCCGCTCCATCGCCGGATCGCGCTGAGATCCTAGATCCGATGCCAACCCGAGACGATTGGTCATCCATCCAAGGACCTGCACCCATTCAGCCTCGGCGCAGAAAGCGGAATCGTCCATTAAAGAACTTCCGTTTTCATCATCCCTCTCACCCTTAGACGAGAGGGCCACCGACGATCCCTGCTGAACGCTACGATGAACGTCTCTGCCAGGACAGAGCGCATCCATAGCGCGACTACCAGCGGCACCAGTATCCAACGAACCGCCGGATACGGATTCTCCGCAGTCCATCGGCTCCAACACGGGATCCGGGACTACGACCGCCTCAATCACGGCTGGCACGGTCACTCCGATAGGAGCCGCGCCTAACGCCGTCGGGATAGCCTTTGGAACCGCAAACCACGGCTCCGCCGGCATATCCGGTTGCACAAACGACGGATGAAAAATGCCCGACGGAACGTCGACATCACCATCCGCCTGGCAAACCCGTACAAATCCCGAGGGAGACCCCTGGGACGTACTAGGCATTGCCGACATTGACAGATCCGGCATGCCGGAATCTTCCATCAACAGGAACTCTTCCTCCTCTACCGACGGCTCCTCTCATTCAGCCGACCTTCCAGTCCAACCAACGACGCTTGCTGCCGCTTCACTGCCTTATCCTTCTCTATACGCTCCAGCCTCGCCCGTCGATCCCTGTCAAACTCAGCCACCATTGCCGACGACCACTTGGCGCACACATCACACGGGCTTCCGACCTTACACCTCGCACACGCCACGCAGTGATGACCCAGATACTTCCGTTTCATGAACCTGTTGCACTTCTGGCACAACGTATCTGGGTTCTTCGGTTTCTGCGAACACAGAGAAGAATTAAAACGCTGCACATAACAAGTGATGACGAGCAATACGCACAATAGACTTGATAGTTAAGATTTCTTAAACACATTAACTTCTCTTAAATTAATGATAACAAGTCTTAGGCAGGAAATATTTGAAACTTTTTTGAGTGAAAAAATTTTTTTAAAAACACAACTTAGCCTTTAACTAACGTTAAATAACCAAGAATAAATCGCCGATCACTACAAACACCCTCGACAACTAAGCGAGAGCTAATATCGGCGACAACAGAGTGCCTGGACACACCAAGGCAAGAACGACATAATTCATGGGCGCCGCCATCTTGGCCAAGAACGCATCCATCTTAGAGGAACCGAGTCGCAAGAGAAATTTAACCGAGTACCCGAATTAAAACTAAAAGTCAACGGGTACAGAAGCGACTCCAACAATGGCTAACATTATAAAAAATGTGCCAATTTAAGGAAATTTCACACAGTCATTATGGCACGAATGTATAAATTCTAGATTGATACAACCTGCCCCTGTGATGACTTTCCGAGTTCCTCCATAATTCCAGCGATGTAATCGTCCAACACAACTGATTAACTGCTTAAATTGCAAAATTTGAGCACTCTAAAAAACACGACTTTGAAAAAGCGCAAAATAGACGAATCTGACTGTGATTGGGAGTAGACTCGGTACCTGCGGCTATGGTATTCCCGGACACAGTATGGGCAGGACCAGGAGAGTGCGGAGTTTTAATTGTTTATTTTGAGCTAGACTAGATAATAGACATTATCATAATAGTACATCTGGTAAGTATTATTCGAAGTAGAAATTCCTTACCTTTCCTTTAAGCACCTGCCCAGGTCAGATATTCTTTACCTATCCTTTAAGCACCTGTCCAGGTCAGACATTCCTTACCTATCCTTTAAGCACCTGTTCAGGTCAGACATTCCTTACCTTTCCTTTAAGCACCTGCCCAGGTCAGATATTCTTTACCTATCCTTTAAGCACCTGTTCAGGTGAGATGTTCCTTGTCTGTCCTTTAAGCACCTGTCCAGGTCAGATATTCCTTATAGTGGGGCGGATATGTAACAAATTTGAGGTAAGATGTTCCATTCTGGCAGAAAGCATGAAATTTGGCATATAGGTGGTTTACGGTATGCTGAACATAATTAGATGTGGTGCCACATGATTCTACCAAGGGAACCCATTCAAAATGGCGGATTCAAAATGGTCACCTTGCCAGCAGAAAATCTGCATTACTCAAGTTCTAGATGGAGTAGAGGGCTGGAATTGATGTCAAATTAAGGATTTCTTGGGTCACTGGTTATGATTTTACCCATTACAATAGTCTAAATAGATAAACATGCTGAAAAATATATTATTATTGTTGTTGTTGTTGTTGTTGTTGTTGTTGTTGTTGTGGTCGTCGTTGTTGTAACATTTGTAAATTTGTAGCATTATTGCTAAACATTTGTACACACATGTTCCGGGTGGAAAATTTTAGAAACAAGTTTTCGCTACTCAAAACAATTGGTCTACACGTTTTCTCCAGTAAAAGTAATTGTATGCCAGCCCCTCGCTTCGCTAAGCATTATTTCGTTATGGATTTCCATATAATTATTGTAGTTTCCTAAACTCACACTGACTATTTAAATATATCAGGAGAATACATAGGTGCATAGCAATCACGCACACGTGTATTGTGCTCTGCTTACAGACAGAGACAATAGCCTATTATATTCTCGCAGTCAAGTCAATATATCAAAGAAAGTGAAATTAACATCTGATCTCACAGTGGATTTAGCACACACGAACTGGTCCCTGTGTGTTATTTGCCAGCAGTCCACAACGGACCATCTCATAGATCCATGTAGTAACACAAATCGTGACAATGTGATTACGAGTTATAGGTCATTAGCTGATAACATTGATAGGCTACAGCAACTCCATGCCCTTCCACCATACCTGGATCTATGTAGGTTGAATGATGGATCTGGAATTGCGGAGACGCTCATAGAAAACTGTGCTAGGTGGCACAAATCTTGTTCGCATCTCTGTAGCCGGACTCGGGTTGATCGTGCCGTGAAAAGAAATGGGAATTTAGAATCCAGCGAGGATCTCAGGTCACCAGTCATATCTAGATTGAGGTCTAATTTCACTATGCCAAGTATAAATGACCCCACTCAACCACTGTGCTTTTTCTGTGACCAACCGATAGAGCATGACATTCATGGAGCCGCAATAGCAAAATTTTACCAAAACATACGCAAAATGGTGACAGAACTGAGAGATACTAAACTTCTTGCTAAAATGTCATCTGGAGACATGACAGCATTGAATGCTATTTACCACAAGACTTGTTTGACAAAACTATACACACGACATAGATCTGTTTCGAGAAGTGAATCAAAAAAGCATTCGCTTTTGTTTCTACGAGAATTCTTAATACTTACCAGATGTAATATTATGATAATGTCTATTATCTAGTCTAGCTCAAAATAAACAATTAAAACTCCGCACTCTCCTGGTCCTGCCCATACTGTGTCCGGGAATACCATAGCCGCAGGTACCGAGTCAATTCCCAATCACAGTCAGATTCGTCTTATATTTGCCTTGACAAACAGCGAAAGCAGCTCATCCTCACCTCATTGGGGCGGCTGAGACTGGGCCATAGTACATCTGGTAAGTATTAAGAATTCTCGTAGAAACAAAAGCGGATGCTTTTTTGATTCTACTTCGAATAATACTTACCAGATGTACTATTATGATAAACTCCGGATTTCAACAGCCAGGAAATACCGGTGGGAGGAGGTGAGGCTCGAACCAGCACTCATCTACCATCCAAAAGAGAAGGTTGTGAAGAGACTAGAACCCTGGCATATGCTTGGGTTCTGCCATCTGACTCATAGAGTGCTAAACTTCCATGGTCTAGACCGCGCTCCCCCCGCACCCCCCCCCCCCCGCCCTCTTTTGTCCGCACAAAATCCAGAGGGCTGTCGAAAAGGGGATGCAACACCCAGCAGACCCATATCAGTCCCAAGTCTCAGCTAGGGCAGTCCAGTAGAGTGCAAAGAAGCTACTACAACTTCTAATTTTGAAAAAATATCAGTATATCGATTAATTTTTCAAATTGGAATGAGTCTAATGTCTGTTTAAGAGGATAAGTATACTCTTACACCAGACTATTTACCTAAACAGTCTGGTATTTCGAGTGTAAGTAAATTATTTATAGTCACTTAATTAATGTAACACTCACCATTTTGAGTGCTTGGTCTTTTCTTGTTCATCACAGGAGCTCGGCCCAATCCACGGTTGTTCTCAGGTCATGTGCATGGCCATTGTTCAGTGCAAGTGGAAGAACTTGTGATGTGTGTGAAATAGTGGTCGGATGTGGCTTAGTTCAGATTCGATAAATTGGCGATGGCTACCGGATTAAGTGTGCTGGAGATGTCGCGAAGGTAGAAATCAGTAAATGACGACTCGGCATGCCATTGTGCTACAGACATCACCTCCTCCAATGAGACGATGCTGCTGCTAGTGCTCGGACATGATGGGCATTCGCACGATCAATCTGCTTTCCTGTAGCGATTTTGTGCGACATCTGAATAGCATCAACTATCCAACGAGAAATGGTATCTTTCGAAGCGTGCAAATGTGGACCTTTGAGACATAATCACAGAGATTTTGGGTCATCTCTCCACTCCTCAGTATGTTTCTTATACATTTTCAGACATCTGACAGTATACCAAGCAGAAGAGTTTGGGTCATGTCTAGTTAAACTTGGCAAATTGATCGGCTGTCCTGGATATTTAAGTGACTGATTCTTTGCCAGGAAACAAAGACGTGGAAGTAGTCTTAAACCTTCACCCGTGACGACAAAACGGTCTTGTTCGGCAGAAAGCGTATGAATTTTGCTTCTCCTTCTCGCTGACGCTGCTGCAACCAAGAAAACTGATTTAATAGTTAAGAGTTTAATGTCTATAGATCTAATCGGTTCAAAGGGAGCATGCCCTAAAACCTGTAGAACAAGAGATAGATTCCATGCTGGGATAAGAATTGGTTGTCTAGGTTGCAGATTGCTCATTCCTTTAATAACTTCATTTAAAGTGTCTTTTTCCACTCCTTCAATGGCCAGACTGGGAATGACTAATAAAATCTGCTACGTGTTGAACAGATGCAGAAAAGGGATCGATATCTCTTCCCTTACACCACTCTGCAAATTTATTGATTCTATAATTATATGTTTTAGTGGTTGAACCTCTTCTGGCTGAAGTGACAAACTTTGCTGCTTGCTCAAAAAAGCCACCCTTAATTGCACGCTGTTTGATAACATCCATGCATTCAATTTGAACATTTCTGGTCTGTCGTGGAAGTACAGACCCCTGTTCTGAGAGATTAGATCTCTTCTGTCTGGAAGAGTGATTGGATTGCAGACCAGAAGGTCCAGCAGATCTGTAAACCATGATTGGCCTGGCCAATAAGAGGCGATCAGTAGCACTTGGCACATACCCTCTCTTATCTTTGCCAGAACTTTTGGGATGAGTATCGTTGGAGGATACGCATACGCGTACATTCCCTTCCAACTTATCGCCAGTACATCTACCGCTAGAGCTAGCGGGTCCGGGATCGGTGACATGTATGTGACCATCTTTGCGTTTTGTTTCATTGCAAACAGGTCCACATTTGGCTTGCCTCAATGTTTGAATAGAACCTCCGCTACCGATTGGTTGAGCTGCCATTCCGTTGGACGACAAACCGTCCTTCGACTGAGAGCATCCGCTAAGATGTTCAGTCTTCCTGGAATAAACGAAATCACGGATTTCTTTTTTCACGAGACAGTTGATACTTACCTCCCTAATACTCTTTGATATTGCTAAATATCGGCTGTCACTTGATAAAACTCTCAGATTTAAAAAGAAAGGTGTCCCTTATGGGCAGGTAGTCAGAAGTCAGTCAGGTGGATGCCAGGCCCAACACCGCGCATGCGCCGACTAGTACTTCCTCTGACTAATTTATTGGCTGACACACATGCAACATAATAAGAGCCTGAAGACCGAGCCTCAGTGGAGCGGAGAGGCCGGGTCCGTATTAGGGAGGTAAGTATCAACTCTCTCGTGAAAAAAGAAATCCGTGATTTCATTTATTTCACTTCAAGAGTATACTTACCTCCCTAATACTCTTTGATATTGCCAGAATTTGTCAGTGAATTTGGCGGGAGGGAGGCGAGGTCAAAAGACCAGCTCTTCCCTATGCGCTTTTCTGCGATTAAGGCACTTAAACTTCTGAAATTGTGTGAAAACACAGTCAGGAATAGATAGGAAAAAACATCGGCTAACACAAACCGATGGCTGAGAGATGACCAAAAGTCATAAGCACTCCCCCCCCCCCTCCTCTTGGGAGGAAGACTGAATGACCTCAATGTCCCATATGCTATCTACGTACAAGTGCCATGTACTATAGGACATTAAACGAAAAGGCTACATTTTCATATACTCTCAATAATGAACCACATAAAACACGTACCACCACCATATTAATAACGAAGGGTCACGTGACATTACAAAAAACCATGGACAACACACACAAGATTGACCTTGTGGAAGATTGGCGCTGTCAACATCTCCCCATTGGTAAAGACTGATGCAGCCCATAAAATAGATGTTTACATTGATTAAATGTGAAATATATAAAAAATGAGGATACCTCATCAAAATATGTACACCTAGATTAGCTTTTCAAAATCGATAAGGCGAGAGGATTCGAGGAGTCACGGAGATAATGGTCGGTAAAACCTGACTCAGTGCCACTGTGCTACTGACATAATGTCATCCACAGGTACCCCATTAAACAGGGCAGTGGAAGCCACCACACCCCGGACACTGTGAGCCTTGGCCATGTCAACTTGTTTACCTGTGGCGGATTTATGGCAAAATTTAATACACTCTACAATCCACCTGGAAATGGTGTCCTTTGACGCCCTGCCATGGGGCTCAATATATGACAACCATAACGCTGTTGGGGCCGTCCGCCAATCTTGAGTACGTTGTTTGTACCGGATTAATGCTCGGACTGGACACCATAGTTTTGAATTAGGATCAAACCTAGTCAAAGCTGGTAAAATTATCGGTTGACCCGGATATTTCAAAGACTGTTTTTTCGCCATGAAATTTACCCTGGGTAGAAGCCTAAGGCCTTCCCCTGTAACCACAAAACGGTCTGCCTCGGCTGACAAGGCATGAATCTCACTCCTACGCCTAGCCGAGGCCGCAGCAATTAAAAATAGTTTTAAGCGTCAACATTTTCATAGAAATGGAGCTCAGTGGTTCAAACGGCCTATCAGCTAGCACCTGAAGCACTAGTGATAAACTACAAGACGGAATCACGGGGGGGATTCCTTGGTCTTAGATTGCCCATGCCTTTGATTAAAGTATTTAATGTATTTAATTCATCATGTCCCCTATTAGCCAAGCACGGGATAACTGTCATTAAAGCTGACTTATAGCCAGCAATAGAGTTAGGCTTGAGGCTATAGACATTATACAGGTGACAGAGGAAATCGGCTACTACCTGAATAGATGAATCCATTGGATTAATACATCTTTTTGAGCACCATTCTGCAAATCTGTTGATTTTATAATTATATGCTCTGGAGGTTGACCCCCTCCTGGCTTTAGCCATGAACATGGCTGCTTGCTCAGAAAAGCCCTCCTTAATTCTAGATTCCTTAACAACATCCGCGCAGTCAATTGGAACAGTTCTTGCCCTGGAAGATAATATTGTCCATCAGAGGCAGAGGAACCGGATTGCAGACCAGAAGGTCCAGCAGATCCGTATACCATGATCGGCTTGGCCAATTTGTGGCAATCAGAAGCACTTGGCACTCCTCCTGTCTGATTTTCTGAAGAATTTTTGGAATCGGGATTGCTGGAGGGAATGCGTATGCATACATTCCCACCCAGCTGATAGCCAACACATCTGTTGCGAAAGCGCTTGGATCTGGAATCGGAGAGATGTACGTCGTCATCTTCGCATTCTTCTTCGTTGCGAATAAATCTATGTTGGGTTTCCCCCAGTGGTCGAATAGATGATTCGCCACACATTGATTTAGTTGTCATTCCGTAGGTAAAACACTCATCCTTCGGCTCAATGAGTCTGCTAACAGATTTAACCTTCCCGGAATATGAACTGCCTTCAAGGTAATCCTGTGATCCAGGCAACAACAAAGCAGTCTCCAAGTCATCATACAGAGACTGGGCGACTTCGTTCCTCCTGGCGGTTTATGTAAGTCACTACTGTTGAGTTGTCTGATCGAATAGCACACTCTTGCCCTGAACTTTCTGTAAGAAATGTTCCAGGCCCAGGACTACTGCTCGTAATTCCAGTAGATTTATATGTTCCTTTGACTGTTCCAGATTCCAAAGCCCTGATAACGTGGACTCTTCCAGGCAAGCTCCCCAGCCCTCCATCGATGCATCTGTATACACAGTCACCTGAGGGTGGGGAGGGGTTAACATTACCCCGCCAGGAGATTCTCTGTCTTCAACCACCATTGAAGGTGATGAACTAGAGGCTCCAACACTGACACGCTCGAGTCCAGTGAACCTGTACTCTGGGTCCATTGTGTCATGAGAAATAACTGGATCGGCCGCCTGCGTAAGGCCGCCTGAGGAATGACTGGTTCCAAAGAACCCATCAATCCCAGCATTCTCAGATAAACCCGTGCCAGGACATGACGACTGTTGCACACTGACTGTATTACTGAGATGAGTATCTGTACCCTCTCCTGAGTAGGATAAACATATCCTATCTCCAGATCGAAGAACATTCCCAAGTAAACAAACTTCTGGGATGGAGTCAGCTCTGATTTTTGAAAATTTATTATCCAGCCTAAATCTGTGAGTTTTCAAAACTATCTCCAGATTTGCTGATAAACTTTCCTGGTTGTGTGCTTTTAACAACCAGTCGTCTATGTACGTGTGGACTGCTATGTTTCTCCTGCGGAGGTATGCTGTTATCGCAAGAACCACCTTGGTGAAGACCCGAGGAGCCGTAGAAATTCCGACGGGTAACACCATGAATTCCCACTGTCTGCCCTGGAATGCAAATCTCAGGAAACGACAGAAACTCCTCGCTATTGGAATGTGGAAATAAGCATCCTTCAAATCTATTCAAGCTGTCCACATTCCCTTCTCCAACCCTGCCAACACCGATCTCACAGTTTCCATCTTGAAACTGGGTGTGTCTATGAACTTGTTCAATGGCTTGAGGTTGAGAATTGGTCTCCACCCTCCAGTGGTTTTCGTTACCAAGAACACGGTTGAATAGAAGCCCGGGCAATTTTGCGCCGGCTGAATTGCTTCCTTGAGTATGAGGGAATTTATTTCCTCCTCTATATACAACCGCTGATCTGGATCTCTTGGAATTAGAGTCCAGACCAGCACCAGAGACAGTCATGATGGTGGGCCTGTTATCCAGTCAGGATGATACCCGACTGAAAGCCATCGCAAGACTAAACGGTCCTGAGTCAACCGTTCCCACTCTTGCATGTGGTTGGCCAATCGGCCTCCCACTGGTCCACCTAGGGAGAGAGGTGGACATAAGGAGCGCAAGAGTGGCACTGTCTCCTGGTGCAGATGCACTGGGGTAGCTCTTACTGTGGTAATCACCCTGTCAGGTACGATTACCACGACCAGATTCTCTCGCACCACGGCCCGCACAGCGCGCACCACGGTGTGCGGGCGGCTGCCTGGCTGGCTGCGCTGGAGGAGCCTGCGCCCCCTCGCTGCTGGCCGAAGCGCACGCGTCCGTTGCCGACGCGGCACCGGTGGCTGGCCTCTGACTTGGCCACCTCGAGCCTGCAGGGGATGATACGCAGGGGGAGCTGCGCAAACGCGCTCTCTACGGAGCACTTCAAATTGCTCACATAATACCCTCTGGTTATTGACAAGGGTAACCGTCTCCTGGAGATGCTTACATCCCTCACCTCCAAAAAGACCAGGACCTATCATAGGCGTACGCAGCAGCCTATTATACAAATCCTGGGATGGGCACAAGTTGTCAGGAGCAAACGTGCACCTCGCCCGGACACTCCTGGTTACAGACCGGGTTAAACAGTCCAAAGCCAAGTTAATTCCATCCTGGATGGCTCTCTGGACAGTCACCGGACTAGGCTGACGTAATGCGGATGCCGTTACTACCCCTTGTAACAACTGTGAGACATGCGAAAGCGCTGAAATAGATGCCCTCGAACTCTCTTCCGCATCACGTAACGCGGTGTTAGCCGAACGCAATATTGATCAGCTGTAATACGGCACCGCTTTGCCACTTCGCGGGGGGGGGGGGGGGGGGGGCCTTCGCTAAACGTCCATGTGCCTTAATGGACGTCTCCGCCGCAGTGAACATATCAACAATATGATCAGCTAATGGCAAAGATGGTATAGCGGTAACAGTCGGCTTTCCTGCCAGCCACGGGTGCTGGTCCTGTTGACTGGCCGACTGATCCACGGCAAGATCTGGCCTGACGTTGATTAGCCACTGACAAGCATCAGACCAGTCTTCCTCCGTGGCCACCGGTGAATGCTCTACAAGACGAGGGCCTTCGTCATCCTCCTGAGCAATCACATGTGTGTATGTGGCTGGTGGAACTGATATGCCTGGCAAGCCAGAGACAGCATGCAGGCCTGAAAGAACAGGCATGCCAAACTGACAGGCTTGACCAGGAGCAGGCGCCGTGGTATTGCGTGGGGAAAATTTTGCCACACCACGGCCCTGGCCAGCATCTACTACACCATCGGCAAGCCGAGGTGTGCAGTAAAACTGGCCATCAGATCCAGCCCGGGCTACCTTCTGCGCTGTGAACGCTACTCTGCGCGAGTAGTACCGTGGACAATGTCGCCCGTGTTCCCCGCGAGGGGTGCACGTACATCAATGCCCATGGCCACGGCGCCAGAAGGAAAACCCAGCAGATAGTCTTCTTCTTCCTGGCCAGAAAGATTAGACTCCAGGTTAGCAAAGAATGCTAACCCGGACTGGCCAGGAGAGGTACCATAGGAGGAACTGGTACCTGCAGGGTGCGGATAATCCTGGCCTGATAAGCAGGCAGGTTCCAGTGACACCTGACCACGAACAACCGGTGCGGCAAGCCTGCTGCCAGTGTTCTTACCGTGGATTTCACCCTCTATTAGGGCCACCTCTGAATCATGGTAAAAAACTGAAAGGTCCCTAAATAGTACCGATTCAGAGGCGGGGATTATCTGCTCCGGAGCAAATGAAGAGGACAACGAAAGAGTTGGACCAGGAAGCATGCCACGAAGCAACTCTGGGTCCAAATCTTTAATTGTCATATTCATCTCTCCCATCATCTCAATACGGAAGGCCTCCATATCCATAGCGGACGAGGCCTTCCTCTTACCCGTCTTACCAGAAGCCTCTTTCTTAAGTTTCCTCTCCTCCTCTGGAGCCTTCTCGTATGCAATGATAGAAATTCAGACATTAGCTCCCTCCCCCACTTTTTACAGATCTCACATTTAAGCAATGGCCCACATGGGCTGCACTGGAAGCATAAATGGGGGAAGAACTTATCCATCCTACCACATGAAGGACAACCAGGCCTCTGAAACACACCAGAGGACGAAGACAATGAGTATTACAGATATTGAATTAAAACTCAACACGAAATAAACAAGGAGGAACGGGCCATAAAGACCCAAGCTAATAATAATAAATCATCATTGGACAAAACTTATAACTGACAGTAAGGCGCAAGGCTGATTATGACGTCATAACTTCAAGAATAAGAAGTTAAATCGATCTGAAACAAAACCTCCATGTGTAAAGATGAATTGTAATCATATCCAGAATATCCTAACTAGACAAGATAGTTTATAGAGACTATACAAACATGAGATAAACAGTGATAAATGCCAGTAAGATTTTATAAATATTTTCAAACATAATTGAAAAGCCTCATATCATAACTAGAGTACCTGAGTCTTTAGCATAGACAAACCATCTGATCTGATAAACCGGACGCCCCACCAACATTATGACCTATTAACTCTCTCCACCTTAGGGGGAAGGAAGCGGACCAAGAGGGCAAAGTGACAAGACCTTCATCCGAGGCCTCCAACTCACTGGGATTAATTTTGGTTAGAAAACCTAACAATGTTAGTAGGAAATGGAACCTTGGTGGAGAGAAAAACCAACTCTCTGATAATGTGATGTCCTAAACAACCGAAGGTAGATACCTGTGGACATACATACAGAGAGAGATTAGCATTTCATAGCGCCATTTTGAAATAAACTAATTATTTTAGACGCTTATCATGATAAAAGTGAGTCCCGGAAACACATTACAACGGGATAAACTTGCTAAAATATACTAGAAGTCACCTGATGGCTAGGTCCTGGGCGCTCCTCCGGCAAAATATACCGATCTGCCATCACTCCAGGTTGATAAAACACTTCTAATATATTAATTAAACGATTAAACAGCTCAGAAAAGCCTTGAGCAAGAAACATGTGTGACCCCTCTGCCAATAAATTAGCAACGAGGAAGTACTAGTCGGCGCATGCGTGGTGGTGGGGCTGGCATCTGCCTGACTGAATTCTGACTACCTGCCCATAAGGGGCACCTTTCTTTTTAAATCTGAGTGTTTTATTAAGTGAAAGCCGATATTTAGCAATATCAAAGAGTATTAGGGAGGTAAGTATACTCTTGAAGTGAAATGTGTGCTGACCGAAGAATAACATTCCTCTCTTGGCACCACAGCAGAAGGTTCCAAATCATCATGCACAACGCCGGTGATCTCGTCCCGCCTTGGCGGTTTAAATAAGACACCACTGTTGAGTTGTCTGTCCTCACTAGGACAATTTTGTCTCGGATTAGACTCTCGAACTTCTGCAGTGCAAATACCACCGCTAATAGCTCGAGCACATTGATATGTTTCTGCGCATTGGTCCGATCCCTTTCCCCTGACACTGACTGATTGTCCAATACCGCTCCCCAACCTGTCAATGATGCATCCGTGAATATGGACATCTGAGGTTGAGGAGGTTGTAGAGGAACATCTCGCAGGAGATTCTGTTCCGATAACCACCACTGAAGGTGGAATATCAATGGTTCTTTTACTGGTATTCTCAGAGATAACGGATCTGTTCTCTGTGACCAGAACGACATCAAATACATCTGAATCGGCCTGCGCCTGAGTGCCGCATATGGCACCACCTTCTCCAGAGATACTAGCAAACCCAGTATTCTGAGAAATTGACGCGCCGTCAGATAGGCTCCTAGAGAAACCGACTCCAACACTGCAATCAGGCTTCTGACTCTGCTCTCCGCCGGAAAAGCTACGCCGTCCCTGAGATTGAAAAAAATTCCCAGATAAACAAACTCCTGGGATGGAGTCAGTTCTGATTTCTCTAGATTCACAATCCATCCTAGCTTCTTTAACAAGTCTAGGACTACTTTCAGATTGCTGCGCAGAGTGACTGGATTCCCCGCCTTTAGCAGCCAGTCGTCTATGTAAGTGTGAACAGCTATGTTTCTCCTGCGAAGTAAAGAAGTCACGGCGAGAACCACCTTGGTGAAGACCCTCGGAGCCGTAGTCAGGCCGAAGGGACTTCTGAAAGGGAATTGACATTGGAATATGAAAATAAGCATCCTTCAGATCTATCGACACTGCCCACATGCCTTTCCTCAGCCCTGTCATTACCGCTGCTACCGTCTCCATCTGAAATCTGGGAGAAAGAATAAATTTGTTCAACGGTTTGAGATTGAGAATTGGTCTCCACCCCCCGGTACGCTTCGGAACTAGGAACATGATCGAATAGAAGCCCAGTGACGACTGATCGGTGACTAGGTGAATCGCCTTCTTCTGACGAAGTGATTCTATTTCTGACTGAATGGCGACTAGACGGTCTAATTCCCTTGGAATAGGAGTCCATATTGGAGTCGATGTTAACGGAACTAACGATTGATGGATGAGCCAGTCCGGATCGTAGCCGTTTCTTATCCACTGACAGACTAAACAGTCGCACACGACCTGTTCCCATTGGTTTAGGAATAGCTGAAGTCTGCCTCCGACGGACGGAATCTGCACACAGTTGTCGGTCGAGATTAGCCGACAAGACGCTAAATCGCTTGGGTGAAGATTCTCGACTCCATTTGTTTCCAAAGCCGCCGGTATTGGTTCCGCCGGAAACCCGTCAGGAACGAGCCCCACGGCCGCCCCGCGGCTTCTTGTGGTATGACGGTCCGGAACCGCCGCCACGACTATCCTTACGGTAGCCGCCTCGGCCCGAACCGCCACCCTTCCTGTCGTCCTCATACGGCCTCTTACTAGAGGGCTTGTATGCGGACGAACGGCCAGGCCCTTGTGCTCCGGATGGCCTATGGGCATCACGGGCAGAAGGACGGAAGGGCGATCTAGGACGCTGTCTCTGCTGCTCCTGCCTATGCTGACGGTAGGACTGTTGTGGCTGAGTCCTCTTGGTCGACTTCCACGACTTGCCGACCACTTCTTGCTCCGCCACCATTGACGCAACCTTAGAGAGCGCTTGTCGTGCCGAGCCGCCGAACAAGCCTGGACCTATGAAAGGCGCAGAAGATAACGCAGCCCTCATCTCTGGTCCTGGTTCCACACAATCGAGAACCATTCTCCGTCGCTCTGCCAAAGTTCTCGTGATTACCCTGGCCAGGCAATCCTGAGACAGGCGCATGGTGTCCCAAACAATTCCGGGAGCAGCCTCTGGCACCTGTCCGCCTTCCGCCGTGCAGTCCAGCATACCCTGCAAGACGGTACACCCATGCGACAGCGCAGCCATGGCTGCCCTAGCCGCATCCTCAATGAGCGTGAGCTCATTGAACGGGTCTTTGTTGGTCTGAGAAACCAAAGGACGTGACCGCCCCTTGGCCTTCCCAGCCAACAGCCTATTCAGCGCCTCACGTTCCGCAACGGAAAGCCGTGGAACCCTGGCGTACTGATGATAAGCCTGCTCCGGAAAATGGACCCTACTCCTTATCCCCTTCGGGGCCTTGGGCAACGCATAGTCTGGCTGAACCAGACGGTATGCCGCAACTTCCAACATGTCAGAAGTCTGCGTGTCCAACGGTAGTGTAGGCATGGCAGAAGAGCCACTGGACAGAGCGCTAGCCGCACGCTCTGACATCCGTTCCATCGCCGGATCGCGCTGAGATCCTAGATCAGATGCCAACCCGAGACGATTGGTCATCCATCCAAGAACCTGCACCCATTCAGCTTCGGTGCAGAAAGCGGAATCGTCCATCAAAGAACTCCCGTTTTCATCCTCCCTCTCTCCCTTAGATGAGAGGGCCACCGACGATCCTTGCTGAACGCTACGATATACGTCTCTGCCAGGACAGAGCGCATCCATAGCGCGACTACCAGCGGCACCAGTATCCAACGAATCGCCAGATACGGATTCCCCGCAGTCCATCGGCTCCAACACGTGATCCGGGACTATGACCGCCTCAATTACGGCTGGCACTGTCACTCCGATAGGAGCCGCACCTAACGCCGCCGGGATAGCAGCAGGAACCGCAAACCACGGCTCCGCCGGCATATCCGGTTGCACAAATCGCGGATGAAAAATGCCCGACGGAACGTCGACATCACCATCCGCCTGGCAAACCCGTACAAATCCCGAGGGCGACCCCTGGGACGTACTAGGCATCGCCGTCATTGAAAGATCTGGCATGCCGGAATCTTCCATCAGCAGCAAATCTTCCTCCTCTACCGACGGCTCATGAGCCGAGGACAGAGAAGGGGCAGGTGCATGACCCTCAGCAGAACTAGCCGGACCACCTAATGGTTGTCCTGCACCAGCTTGCCTCACCGGGACCGTGGACTGCAAAGAGTCAAACATAGCCTTGAACTGGGCCGCCCATACGCCCAGTGCTGAATCCATCCTCTCATTCAGCCGACCTTCCAGTCCCAGCAACGAAACCTGCTGCAGCTTCACTGCCTTATCCTTCTCGATACGCTCCAGCCTCGCCCGTCGATCCTTGTCAAACTCCGCCACCAATGCCGACGACCACTTGACGCACACATCACAAGGGCTCCCGACCTTACACTTAGCGCACGCCACACAGTGATGACCCAGATACTTCCGTTTCATGAACCTGTTGCACTTTCGGCACAACGTGTCCGGGTTCTTCGGTTTCTGCGAACACAGAGAAGGATTAAAACGCTGCACATGACAACCGATGACGAGCAATACGCACAATAGACTTGCTAGTTAAGATTTCTTAAACACATTAACTTTCTCTCAATTTAATGATAACAAGTCTTAGGCAGGAAATATTTGAAACTTTTTTGAGTGAAAATTTTTTTTAAAAACACAACTCAGCCTTTAACTAAAGTTAAATAACCAAGAATAACTCGCCGATCACTACAAACACCCTCGACAATGAAGCGAGAGCTAAAATCGGCGACAACAGAGTGCCTGGATACACCAAGCCAAGAACGACATAATTCATGGGCGCCGCCATCTTGGCTAAGGCCGCATCCATCTTAGAGGAACCGAGTCGCAAGAGAAAATTAACCGAGTACCCGAATTAAAACTAAAAGTCAACGGGTACAGAAGCGACTCCAACAATGGCTATCATTATAAAACAATGTGCCAATTTAAGGAAATTTCAAACAGTCATTATGGCACGAATGTATAAATTCTAGATTGATACAACCTGCCCCTGTGATGATTTCCCCAGTTCCTCCATGAATCCAACGATGGTTTTCCGAAAAAAACACGCTAAAACTGCTTATTTCAATTAATAAGAGAGCACTAAATACACGCGACTTTCAACAAGCGCAAAATAGACAAATCTGACTGTGATTGGGAATTGACTCGGTACCTGCGGCTATGGTATTCCCGGACACAGTATGGGCAGGACCAGGAGAGTGCGGAGTTTTAATTGTTTATTTTGAGCTAGACTAGATAATAGACATTATCATAATAGTACATCTGGTAAGTATTATTCGAAGTAGAAATGGACTTTCAGTATCCTATGATCGCGTCATGCAGCTCTCGACTTACCTTGTACACAGTTGTGCTCATGCGGTGCAGTGCGTGTGACGTCTGTGAATCATGATTCAACAATCAACAGCATCATGTATAGCCTTGCATACTCTAATAGGATAATTGAACGTATCTATAACGACCATTACTTGGTTCGATATTAAGAAATCAAGTAATTAAAACTATTTCTAGATGCTATATTGCTTTTGTTCTCAAGAGATGGATCTTTTAGATAACACATCTTAAAGAGCCACCATCTTTTAACATCAAGCACAGGTGGTCGCTATGGAAGGATTGATATTTACATATTTAGAGTATTGTAGTGAGTAGAATTATAACGATTGACCCATGAAAGCCCTAATTTGATATTAATCCCATCTCTCTACTCCGTCTAGAGCTTGAGCAATGCAAATTTTCCACTGGGAAGGCGGCCATTTTGAATCCACCATTTTGAATGGGTTCCCTTGGTAGAATCACGTGGCACTGCATCCAATTATGATCAGGATACCTCAAACCACCTATATGCCAAATTTCATGCTTTCTGCCAGAATGGAACATCTTTTTCACATATCTGCCCTACTATTACCTATCCTTTAAGCACCTGTCCAGGTCAGATATTGCTTACCTTTCCTTTAATCACCTGTTCAGGTCAGACGTTCCTTACCTTTCCTTTAAGTACCTGTCCAGGTAAAATATTCTTTACCTATCCTTTAACCACCTGTTCAGGTGAGATGTTCCTACCTTTCCTTTAAGCGCCTGTCCTGTGGATCTGTTTGTACTCTCGATAATTATGGCGAGAACGAGATGTGATCTGGAGCTCTCAGCATTCATCTCTAAACGAGAAATAAACAAACAAACATTCCTGTCAATAGAGGTATCTATTTCTAGCTATTCCACCCCCATTTTTATCTAATGGCCCACCATTTTTAGCTAATAGAGGAATTCAGTTTCTCAGTCAATCACATGATGCCATAATCAACTATGTCACATATACGCTAACATTATAATCAATTATGTCATGAATGACACAATTTAGTCTGTCATAAACGCTTAATAGTCTGTCAAGTTGTACTAATTGTATGTCTTTGCTGAATATTTTGAAACTAATTTGATTGGGGGCAGCAACAGCACCCAGTCAAATTAGTTTCAAATTCTTCAACAGCCTACCTGTATAGTTTTCTGGAAATTGAGATTCAGAGAGTGCAGGGATCAATTGATACCAACACGGGCAAAGTGTGGTGGAGTTTCATCATCATCATCATCATCTGGTATGACAGTAAAGGCTGTTAGGCCAATTGTCGAACTTAGCTAGATATGGGTGGGGAAAAGCTAAAACTGGGTTCCTCCATTCAATGCTAATTCAATGGCATTTCCATGACTTTCCATTAGGGCTTCACGGTATTAGAAAAATGAATATCGGTATCGATATCAATTTTCATACCGGTATACCTTTAATACCGGTATTATTCCGATGGAAAAAATGGAGTGAGGCTTGAGTAGTATGATTCCATATTCAACGTATATCAGCGCTGCTTAAATAGTCCCGCAAATTTCCACAATAACACCAAGAAATTACATGAATTTTGAAATTAAACACTAAATTTGAACTGTCTTCAGTTAAATCATATCCCAAAACGGCTGAAACTCTCCCAAATCACCCCTACAAATGATTATAATTTGCCAGGAAATTACAACTATTTACGTGTGGAGATCGCGAGATACCGGTAACCAATGACCATCTCGTCCCATATAAACTCGCCCAGTTAACATGTGAACAGCTAAAGCTGTTGATATTTGATATTATACAAATATCAATGTTATGAGGCAAACACGCTAGATATGAATGTAAACATACGTTTTACTAATTTTCCTGGCTATCTGTATTGATGTATACCATAACTTTGTGTCTATATTGCGCAGTTTTTTTGCTCATTTTGCTCAAGGCCAGAAGGGGGGGGGGGGGGGAAGGGTATTATGCATTAGTATAAGCTTTTATCATATTTTTGGGCTCAGAATTTTGGGTCAGAACAGCCTCCCCGATATACAATTCAGCCCAAAAATGTGTTATCATCAAAGGCAAACCGCTCTTTCCTCTTTCCTGCTGTATTGCTATAACCAATATTGTGGACTACATTGTGTGTAATAATTGTATTCTATGTAATATTTGTAGATCTTACGTGTATGATTCTTAAATGATGAAATAAAACTCGAACTGACAAGTCATTGTACATGTATTATCGTAAACCAACATAGGATGACCCAAAACAATGTAAGAAATAAAATAAGGTTAGATCCCTTCTTAAGTTGGATGACCAAATTAAAACTCTTTGGTGATTGGAGGCATTCCACTGAACTTTATCTGGAGACCTAAAAAAACCCACCAGATTTTGCAATGTCTCAAATGCCATTATCGCAAATTAATAATAAATATATATACAGAAGATAATGTTTTAAAAACAATTTGAGCAATAAATTCACTATTACCTAATCAGTAAATGTATTCGGCAGTATATTTACTGGCGAGATTTTTGTTCACTTGGCCGATTTCATCCCGGCCAACTTGGTTACATTACATTCTACCGAGTATTAATTGCCGTATTAATCAGCTATCGGATGAGTTTATGCCGTCACTCTCGTAGCTACTCGAAGCTCCCCTCCTATTTGGGGATTGTGCAAGTCTCTAACCGGGTACAACTATTAGCCTCTTCGCGCTACTTGGGTAACAACCTAAACTCGTCCCATAGCCTAATACATCACGTCATTTCTATTTTTTCACGACGCCATTTTATGTCAACCTTTGGATTAATTTTGATGAAATAAACAATGTTTATTAAAATATACGTAATATTTAGGTGGTCCTAATTAATAATTTCACTCCCGCGATGATGGATATAAGGTATACATTAAGCATAGGCGTAAGATGGTAAGAATTTCTACCATTAAGATTGTAGAATGTGTTCTAATTTTGTGTTATTTTATTATATCATTTTTTTCAATTTTTTCTTGAAATATAGAAGTCACCACCCTTTCTCAGAGGTTTGGATTTAAAGAATTTACAGCCCTTGTCCTATTAGAAGCCGAGGCTACTAATGAGCGTTTTACGGTACCAACTTTCATTCGTCGGAAAAAATGTTTTGCAATCTTTCTAAACTGTGACTGCGTGTTATATACCTGTATACGGCTTTATTGGCTCATATTTGGACAAATTTTGCCCTGTATGTTATCTATTAGCAGATTATCTGCCTAACAAAATGTTATATCAGTTTTATCTTATATCTCAATATTTTGGTATCAGCAAAATCATATCGGTATAACTAACGGTATAGCTATGATACCGGGATTCGATATAATATCGGTATATCGTGAAGCCCTACTTTCCATGACATAGGAGGATAAATCCCTTCAATTCCGGACAATGTTTTTAACATAATAAGGAAGAACGGTTACACTTCGTGGATGAGAAAACCACCTCCCCCACCTCGTAATAAACCGCCAGATGTCGAAAAACCTCCACTAGTCGGACTTCCGTACATCCAAGGTCTATCAGAACACCTTGGCAGACTCTTCAGAGAACACCACATCAAAACCTACCACAAGCCTGTCAACACCTTAAGATCACAACTAGTAAGACCCAAAGATAAACTGACCACAGATGAACGCTCTGAAGTCATCTACAAGATCGAATGTGACCAATTTGAGGGGACATACATAGGCGAAACCAAAAGGCCTCTCAGCACCAGAGTTAAAGAACATCTTAAAACCAATTCCAACTCAGCTGTGGCAGAGCATACAGAATCCACTGGCCACGTCATCCCCGCCAGCAGTGCCTCGGTCATCAAGATTGAGACCAACTTATTAAAACGGAAGGTTAAAGAGGCCATAGAAATTTACAAGCATCAACCAACCATGAACAGAGATGAGGGCTACCGTATACCAGCAGTCTACCAATCCATGCTGTCACGTGACTCCACAAGATCTGACCAGAGTGACGATGCCAGCGACCATCAGTTAGTGCTGAAGAAGTGACCGAGATGGTCACGAAAGCTACACTCAAACAATTTCTACATCCCGGAGAGGTAACTAATTTTTCCTTCTTAATAATGATCCTGGGATCAGGACCAACTTTTTCGGAAATAAATGTTTTTAACCTTTTGAACATCAAGTACCAAATTTAATGAAACTTTATTTACAACTTAATAAATATTCCTTTGAATGTTTTGAAACTAGTTTGACTGGGAGCTGTTGCTGCCTAAGGCAGCAACAGCATCCAGTCTATTTAATTTCAAAAATATTCAACAACTTACATGTGTAAGATTGTCTTGCAATTTAGATACTGCCAAATTAATTTTCCATAACTTTTTCATGATTTCTGAGAAATAGTATTGATTTCCACGATTTCCAGAGATTGACCTAAAATTTTCAGATTTTATGACAGTCACTATGACTTCCAGGAATTCAGTACAAACCTTTCCCAAACTCCCCCTGCCCAGCCTCCAACCCCACCCCACCCCTCCCTCACCCCCTGTACACACGTTTACATCGATTTTAACACTTTGAACGCTGAATTCCCAGAATCTCAATTTCAAGAAAATCTATACAACGAAGCTGTTGATTATTTCAAAACGAATTAGTTCATGTCAGCAACAGCTTCCCATCAAAATATTTTCAACATAATGGTTATTAAATTATCAATTCCTCAAAGGCATACAATTCAGACACTTTCATAGCAGACCTTTGCTGCTTTCATGTCTGGCCTACATCATTTCATTGCGATGTCAGATACAAGTGATCTATTTCATAATGACGTCAGATACATGAGTGACAGACTCGATCCCTCCAGTGACTTTAGGGAAAGGAATATATAGTTTGACTGTTTGACCAATGATCAATTTTTAGAGAATGAGCCATATCTGTGGAGTTTACCTTAAAATTTTTCAGGAAAATTTAAATTTCATCATAGAAAGTGTTCATTTTCAGATCTACAAAAATTTCCCCAAAGAAGTTATTACTGGAATGACTGGATCAGTCATTGAGCAAGTGAGTCTAGTGGTAAATTTTCACACATAGGCCACTGTCGAACCCTTCCTCCCTTCCCCACCGACCCACCCTCCGTCCCTCACTCATTCACTCACTCACTCCAATACTCACTCCATAACTCACTCCAATACTCACTCCAACACTCACTCCAACACTCACTCCAATACTCACTCCAATACTCAATCCAATACTCACTCCAACACTCATTCCAACACTCACTCCAACACTCACACCAATACTCACTCCAATACCCACTCCAATACCCACTCCAACACTCACTCCGATACTCACTCCAATACTCACTCCAACATTCACTCCAACACTCACCCCAACACTCACTCCAATACTCACTCCAACACTCACTCCAATACTGACTCCAATACCTCACTCCAACACTCACTCCAACACTCACTCCAACACTCACTCCAACACTCACTCCAACACTCACTCCAATAATCACTCCAATATTCACTCCAATACTTACTCCAATATTCACTCCAATAATCACTCCGATACTCACTCCAATACTCACTCCTCCCTCCCTCCCTCCCTCTCTCACTCACTCACACACCTGCACAAACGAACGCATGTATGCAGAGGGTATACTGCCAGCTCCCGTAAAACACACCTAAATAAGCATGCCCAAACCCACATAAATATTCTGCAGGTACTTGCTACCTGCATGAGCATACATGCTAGACATCTAATACATACAAGCATGTCGACATAACAAGCACTTACTAGTGGATGCTGTATGTCTGTTTTCTGATCCGTCGTCGAACAATGCTTTTAATTCTTTAGGATTTCTTGCTCCTTGTATCACGGAGCCCTGGACAAACACCATCCCCTTCTTATCTTTCTTAATCTCAAGCTTATCCTAGAAAGAAAATAAGCAGTAATAAATAAATAGAATATACAATCACAAACAAGAGCAGTCTATTGCAGACCCTCACCCTGCCGGTTTTGTCACATTTTAAAGTTTCGGGTTGTTCAGATTTGTTTTTATTTTCCAAGGTTTTGTGGATCATGCCAAAAGAAGCATAGTGTTTGGTGCCGACACCCTTTCTATTCATAGATCCAGGATGTGATCGAATTCTGATTCAGGTTATTTTATCAGGATCATGACCAATGACAGGGAAATCCTCTTGCATAGCAAGTGAATGTTCCCATTTATATATATAAAGCATTACATATAATCGAATACAGCCCCGATTCAAAATTATGTATTTGCTACTAAGTATGACATTCAAACTTTAACGTATAGCAAAATTGTTTAAAACTGTACACCAGTTACTACGCTATTGACACAGTGGTAAGGGTTGAACAAATAGATTTCTAGATCATCCAGTAACAACATCATTACCTGTATGTGCCAGACACAGTGACACATAACATTACAAGCAAAGGATCATTTACATATTGTATAAGTAACTGAGAGATCTATTACACGTGAACAGTAGTAACATGTGTTTTATCTATTCATGCTATATTAGCCCTTTAATGGTCAAATTTGGTCAAGAAAATTTAAATATCTACCTATTGAATGTCCATTTACAGATCAAAATAATACAATTTAAAAAAGTTTATCACTGGAACAACTGGCTCAGTTATCGAGCCAGTTATTCCGGTGGTAAATTTTCAAAAATCATATTCTCTTGGCCTGTTTAATGGACATAAAACGCTGGTTTTTAGCCGGCTTGACCATTAACGGTGAAGTAGGAAGTGCAGACATGGAGCTGTTTGAGATGCAGCCAGATTGAGAGGAATAGGTGGGGATGTGGCATTTAAATGAATTCCTCCAGATCATCGTGTCTTGTTATGATAAAGGTGTCTATTAATACAAGATAATGCTACCAGCGGTGGCAGCAGTAGTCGCAGCAATAGTAGTCATAGTAGTAGTAGTAGTAGCAGTAGCAGTAGTAGTAGTAGTAGTAGTTGTAGTAGTAGCAGTAGCGGCGGCAGCAGTGGATACTTCTTGAATGATATCATTTTATTTACATTCTGTCAATGGTGTCCAAGTCGGTGCCCTATAAAAATGTTTTGCAACAACAGAGAAATCCAGTTTATCGAACAATATAAGAAAATTAACCAAACTTCTTTTTCACGAGTGAGATGACATACTTACCTCCCTAACACTCTTGTTATACTAGTATATCGGCTCTAAGTTCAATAATATTCAGAATTATAAAAAGTTAGGTGCCCCTAATGGGCAGGGGATGTACACAGGCATGCACATGACAGACCCCACATACTGTGCATGCGCATACTGGTACTTCCGTTACTAAATATTGGCCGACGTAGAAGCAACTATTCAAATAACCAAAGGACCAGGCCTCCGTGGGGTGGAGAGGTCGGGATCCTGTTAGGGAGGTAAGTATGTCATCTCACTCGTGAAAAAGAAATTTGGTAAATTTTCTTATTTCACATCATGAGAACATACTTACCTCCCTAACACCCTTGATCTTCTTCTTCTTCTCGATCGCTGGTATCACACTTGGAGAGCCGTTCTCAAGATGAAATCTGTGGTTTTCTGCAGTTCTTCCACAGGCCCATACAGCTTTTCAAGAAAGGAGGTTGACAAAGGCCAGATCTCTTCTCTCAGCAGCTGATACATACTGCAACATTGAAGTATGTGCTCTGTGGTCTGTTCTGCTTCTCCACAAGTACAGGCGGGCGATGTCGTAAGGTGGAACCGCCTATACATGTGTTGGTTTAGTCTGTTATGTCCAGCTCTGAGATGAAAAATGGTCACTTGCTCTGGCCTCGAGAAATGATGGTAGGCATCTTCCGATTGAGGTGTTCTATAGAGTGACTTGATGATAGTCTTCATCTCTGTATGCGTAACCATGTTTTCTGTCTGATTCTCTTCTGCACCCACCTTTGCCATCTTGTCTGCTTCCTCATTTCCTTGGACTCCACAGTGTGAGGGGATCCACTGCAATGCTATCCGAAAGCATTTGATGGTTTGTAGTGCTTCTTCAAGTTGTGGCAGCTTAGCTTTGGTGATAGCCTCAAGGACGGAGCAGGCATCATATAAAGACAATCTGTGCAATAGGGTCTGCTGTTCTGCTGATGGTATTAGCTGCATGGACCAGTGCTTCGACTTCAGCTCTGTAGTTTGTGCAGTGTTTGCCTGTCGGTATTGCAGCTGACTCATGTTGTCCGTTTGGATACTGTATGTGCAGTCCGGCACCTCCGCTCCCAATTGCATCTTTGGCTGATCCATCTGTGTAGATCCTTATCCATGTCTCCTGAGGGTACATTTCTTCCAGCATGGCTATGGTCAGGGCCTTCTTGCTCACATCACTGTGTTCATCTTTGGTTGTGAGATGAGGTACTGTGGTGCGAATAGCTATGCTCTCTAGTTTGTTTTCCCAGGGTGGAGGATCAAGGGTGTGGTTTGGATCTTCTATTTGTGCTGGCAACATTTCTTGGTGTTTCCTTTGAAGTGCTTTTGTCTCTTTCACAAAACTTGATCTTTTAAGTCTTCCTGATGACAGCTGTGCTTGCCTGATCTTCATCGGGTGGTTGTTGAACGATTTGAACATTGCAGCTTGGATCAGTGCTTTGCATTCCCTTCCTTTACTAAGTGGGGGAATGCCTGCTGTCTGCTCCATTTTTTCTATTGGTGTTGATCTCATTCCACCAGTGATGATGCGCAGTGCCTGGTTTTGTACTCTGTCGAGGTTCTGTTGATAAGATTTAGCTGCTGTCATCCATGAGCTGGATCCATACTCAAGGTGTGGTCGTACGGCACCTAGGTAGATGGTCTTGAGGATCCTTTCATTGGCACCCCACTTTGTTCCTGCCAGCTTCCTCATGATGTTTAGCTTTCTTCTGGCCTTTGCCTCTGTGTTCTGGATGTGCTCCTTCCATGTTAATCTTCTGTCATAGGTGACTTCAAGGTATGTCTGCTGGTCCTCGTACTCGAGTGGAGTACTGCCCAGTGTCAGATTGCCAACCTTGGTTTTGGTGGACAGTGAGAATAGCATGGCTGATGATTCTTGATAAAATAAACGAAATCTAGGATTTCTTTTTTCACGAGAGAGTTGATACTTACCTCCCTAATACTTTTGATATTGCTAAATATTGGCTTTCACTCAATAAACACTCAGATTTAAAACAGTTAGGTGCCCCTACTGGGCAGGGAGTCAGAGCGTAGTCTGGCGGATGCCAGCCCCACCACCGCGCATGCGCAGACTAGCACTTCCTCTGACTAGATTATTGGCTGACACACATGCAACTATTAAGAGCCTGAAGACCGAGCCTCTGTGGGGTGGAGAGGCCGGGTCCGTATCTAGGGAGGTAAGTATCAACTCTCTCGTGAAAAAAGAAATCCTAGATTTCGTTTATTTCACTTCAAGAGTATACTTACCTCCCTAATACTTTTGATATTGCCAGAATTCGAAAGTGAATCTGGCGGGAGGGAGGCGAGGTCAAAAGACCAGCTCATCCCTATACGCTTTTCTGCGTTTAAGGCACTTAAACTTCTGAAACTGTAAGAAAAAACAGTCAGGATTTGACTAACCATCGGATAACACCACCGATGTATGAGAGATGACCGAATGTCATATGCGCTCCCCCCCCTCCTTCCTGGGAGGAAGAGTCGACTGACCTCAATGTCCTATACGCTCTCTACGTACAAGTGCCATGTACTACAGGACAGAGACGAAAAAGCTCCATTTTCGTAACTCTCAACAATGAACCACACAAATACACAAACCATCACCATATTAATAACGGGTAATCGTGACAATACAATCAACAACGGACAACACATGAACAAGACTGACCTTGTTGACAATGGCTGCTGACATCATCTTCCCATCGGTAAAGATTGATGCAGGCCCAAAAATGTGGGTGTTTCCATAAATTAATTGTGATATATATAAGTAATGAGGAAATCACCTCAAAAAATATAAACCGATTTATTTTTTCAAAACCGACAAGGCGAGAGGATTAGAGGTGTCACGGAGATAATGGTCTGTAAAACTTGACTCACAGTGCCACTGAGCCACCGACATAATATCATCCACAGGGACCCCATTAAATAGGGCCGTGGATGTCACTACGCCGCGGACACTGTGAGCCTTGGCCACGTCAACCTGTTTCCCGGTGGCGGATTTATGGCAAAACTGAATGCATTCCACAATCCACCTGGAAATGGTGTCCTTAGAAGCCCTCCCATGGGGTTCAATATATGACAACCATAACGCTGACTGGTCGGTGCGCCATGCCGCCGTACGTTGTTTGTACCGGCGCAGCGCCCGGACGGGACACCATGCTTTAGAATTAGGATCATATCTAGTTAAAGCAGGCAAAATAATAGGTTGACCTGGATATTTCAACGACTGATTTTTAGCCAAGAAATTAATCCTAGGTAGCAGCTTAAGGCCTTCCCCTGAAACCACAAAACGGTCATCCTCGGCTGATAAGGCATGAATCTCACTCCTACGCCTAGCCGAGGCCGCAGCAATTAAAAACACAGTCTTCAGTGTTAATAGTTTCATAGAAATGGAACTAAGTGGTTCAAAAGGCTTATCACCTAGTACTTGAAGCACTAGCGATAAACTCCAAGACGGAATCACAGGAGGATTCCTTGGTCTTAGATTGCCCATGCCTTTAATTAATACATTCAATGTATTTACTTCATCACTTCCCCTCTTAGCCAAGCAAGGAATAACAGACATTAATGCTGACTTATAACCAGCAATAGAGTTAGGCTTGAGGCTATAGGCATCATAGAGGTGACAGAGGAAATCAGCTACTACTTGAATAGATGAATCCATTGGATCAATACATCTTTTTGAGCACCATTCTGCAAATCTGTTGATTTTATAATTATATGCTCTGGAGGTTGACCCCCTCCTGGCTTTGGCCATAAACATGGCTGCTTGCTCAGAAAAGCCCTCCTTAATTCTAGATTCCTTGACAACATCCACGCAGTCAATCTGAACATTGACGGATTGTTGTGAAGGGCCTTGCCCTGGAAGATAATATCGTCCATCAGAGGCAGAGGAACCGGATTGCAGACCAGAAGGTCCAGCAGATCCGTATACCAAGATCGGCTTGGCCAATCCGGGGCGATCAGAAGCACTTGGCATTCCTCCTGTCTGATTTTCTGAAGAATTTTTGGAATCAGGATTGCTGGAGGGAATGCGTATGCATACATTCTCCCCCAGCTGATAGCTAACGCATCTGTTGCGAAAGCGCTTGGATCCGGAATCGGAGAGACGTACGTCGTCATCTTCGCATTCTTCTTCGTTGCGAACAAATCGATGTTGGGTTTCCCCCAATGGTCGAACAGACGATCCGCCACACATTGATTTAGTTGCCATTCCGTGGGTAAAACACTCATCCTTCGGCTCAATGAGTCTGCTAGCAGGTTTAACCTTCCCGGAATATGAACTGCTTTCAAGGTAATCTGGTGATCCAGACACCAACAAAGCAGTTTCCATGTCATCATACAGAGACTGGGCGACCTCGTTCCGCCCTGGCGGTTTATGTAAGTCACAACTGTTGAGTTGTCTGAACGAATAAGAACAATCTTGCCCTGAACTTTCTGTAAGAAATGTTCCAGGCCCAGGACTACTGCTCTTAGCTCCAGTAGATTTATATGTTCCTGTGACTGTTCCAGATTCCAAAGCCCTGATATCGTGGATTCTTCCAGGCAAGCTCCCCAGCCCTCCATCGATGCATCTGTATACACAGTCACCTGAGGGTGGGGAGGGGTTAGCAAAACCCCCGGTAAGAGATTCTCTGTATTCAACCACCATTGCAGGTGGTGAATCAGAGGCGCCAACACTGACACATTCGAGTCCAGCGAACCTGTACTCTGGGTCCATTGTGTCATGAGAAACAACTGGATCGGCCGCCTGCGTAAGGCGGCCTGAGGAATGACTGGTTCCAACGAAACCATCAACCCCAGCATTCTCAAGTAAACCCGTGCCAGGACATGACGAGTGTCGCACACTGACTGAATCAACGAGATGAGTATTTGAACTCTCTCCTGAGTAGGATAAACATATCCTGTCTCCAGATCGAAGAACATCCCCAGGTAAACAAACTTCTAGGATGGAGTCAGCTCTGATTTTGGGAAATTGATCATCCAGCCCAAGTCTGTGAGAATTTTCAAAACAATCTCCAGATTGGCGGACAAACTTTCCCGGGTGTGCGCTTTCAACAGCCAGTCGTCTATGTACGTGTGGACTGCTATGCTTCTCCTGCGGAGGTATGCTGTGATCGCAAGAACCACACGGGTGAAAACCCGAGGAGCCGTGGAAATTCCGAAGGGCAACACCCTGAATTCCCACTGTCTGCCCTGGAATGCAAATCTCAGGAAGCGACAGAAACTCCTGTGGATGGGGATGTGGAAATAAGCGTCCTTCAAATCTATCGACGCCGTCCACATCCCCCTCTCCAACCCCGCCAACACCGAGCGCACCGTTTCCATCTTGAAACTGGGCGTCTCGATGAACTTGTTCAATGGCTTGAGGTTGAGAATCGGTCTCCACCCACCGGTGCGTTTTGTTACCAAGAACAGGGTTGAATAGAAGCCCGGACACCTTTGTGCCGGCTGAATAGCTCCTTTTTGTACGAGGGAATTTATCTCCTCCTCGATACACAACCTTTGATCTGGATCTCTCGGAATGGGAGTCCAGACTGGCACCAGAGACAGTCGCGACGGCGGGCCTGTCATCCACTCTGGATGATACCCCACGGAAAGCCATCGCAAGACTAAACGGTCCTGAGTTAACCGTTCCCACTCTTGCATGTGGTCGGCTAGCCGGCCTCCCACCGGTCCACCTAGGGACCGCGGTGGACACAAGGCATGCAAGAGCGGCACTGTCTCCGTCGCCATACACACCGGCGTGGTCCTTACCGCGGTAAGCGCCCTGTCAGGAACGATAACCACGCCCAGATCCTCGCGCGACCCGCCCCGCCCCGCGCGCACCTCGGTGCACGGGCGGCTGCCTGGCTGACGGCGGCTGAGGAGCCTGCGCCCCCCTCACTGCTGGCCGAATCGCACGCGGCCGAGGCCGGCGCTGCGACGGCGGCTGGCCTCTGACTTGGCCAACACCACCTCGAGCCTGCAGGGGACGATACGCAGGGGCCGCGGCGCGAACGTTAGCACGACGCAGTACCTCAAACTGTTCGCGCAGCGCCCTCTGGTTATTCACCAGGGTGACCGTCTCCTGGAGGTGGCGACATCCCTCACCACCAAAAAGACCAGGACCCGTCATAGGCGTACGGAGTAGCCTATTATACAGGTCCTGAGACGGGCACAGATTGTCCAGGGCAAATGTGCGTCTTGCCCTGACACTCCTGGTCACCGCCCGCGTCATACAGTCCAGCGCCAGGTTAATACCATCCTGGATGGTTCGCTGGACCGCGAGCGGGCCTGGCTGGCGCGATGCGGATGCCGTTACTACCCCCTGTAACAGCTGGGAGACGTGGGACAGAGCGGCAATCGAAGCCCTCCCACTCTCCTCCGCATCACGCAACGCGGTATTCGCCGAACGCAACGCGTTCGCGCACAAGACCCCCGCGTCAGAACGGGAGCCTGGCCGCGTATCCTCACCCAAAGCCGCGCGGTCATCCACGCTGGGCTTGGGCACCACACCGTACCGCTGGTAGTCCAGGGGCACGATGCGACAACGCCTGGCCACCTCGCGAGGGGCCTTCGCGAGACGTCCACTCGTGTTAATGGACGCCTCCGCCGCCTTGAACATGTCAACGACATGCTCCGCCAGCGGCAGAGAAGGCATAGCGTTAGCAGTTGGTTTCCCAGCTAACCACGGCGTGTGAACACGGTGGCTAGCCGACTGCTCCACGGGCAGATCAGGCCTAACGCTCACCAACCACTGGCAAGCGTCATACCAATCCTCCTCCGTGGCTAACTGCGAGCGCTCTACAAGACGGGGTCCTTCGTCTTCCTCCTGAGCGCAAGCAGTAGAGCTTGACGGCGGGTACGCTGATACACCTGGCAAGCCAGGGAAAACATGCGGGCCTGACAGCACCGGCATGAGAATATCACTGGTTTGACCAGGAGCAGGCACCGCGGTAGAGCGCGGGGTATATATAGCCCTACCACGGGCCCGGCCAGCACCAGCTACACTCTCGGCAAGCCGAGGTATGCGGTACCGCTGGCCATCAGCAGCGCCCTGGGCCACCACCTGAACCGCGGACCTTACTCCAGGGTGAGTAATACCGTGGAAAAAAGCGCCTGTATTCCCCGCGAGGGGTGCACAAACGTCTTCATCCATGTCCACGTCGTCAGACGGCGACCCTAGCAGGTAATCCTCATCACCCTGGTCAGAAAGATTAGACCCCGGGTCAGCAAAGAGAGCTAACCCGGGCTGACCAGGAACGGTGCCATAGGAGGTACTGGCCACCGCGGCGTGCGGATACCCCTGGACTGATAAGCAGCCAGCGGGTTCCAGCGACAACCGTCCACGGTCCCCTATCGGCGCGGCAATAAGCCTGCTGCCAGGGCCGTGGAACGCCCCCTCTAATGGGGCCACCTCTGAATCGTCGGACAACGGAAGCGGACTAAGGAAAATCGATCCAGAGGCGGGGATTACCTGCTCCGAAGCCGATGATGAGGACAATAAAGGATCCGGTCCAGGAAGCATGCCACGAAGCAACCCTGGAACCAAATCTTTTATTGTCCTCTTCATCTCTCCCAACATCTCGGTCCGGAAGGTCTCCATATCCACCGCGGACGAGACCTTCCCCTTACCCTTCCTACTTACAACCTCTCGTTTCCGCTTCTTCTTCTTCTCCTCCTCTACCACCTTGTCCGTCGCCTGTAAGCAGCACAAGAATTCGGACATTAACTCGCCCCCCCAGTGCTTACATATGTCACAATTAATCAATGGACCACAAGGGCTACATCGATAACACAGATGCGGCCAGAACTTTACATGCATAAAACGTCCACAGGACGCGCAACCCGGTCCCTGAAACAGGGCAAAGGACAAGGAGTATGAGCAACTAGTTAAGCTTAGAAACTCAATCCAACTCAAGGAGAAGGAAAACGATCATAAAGATCAATATACATCAAAAACCAGCATAGCGCTTGAATTGCTAATAAATACATAGCCAGCTGATCATGACATCATTAATCCCGTGACAGGAAAAATTCGATCCCAACAAAACATCCAAGTGCAAAGACGAATTGTATGCTGAATGGACAAGTTGACTACACAACCACCAGATACATATAGATAACTCTTTACTGGCAAAAATGTTAATTATCTCCCTTTGATTGTTTACAATAATTAACATCACCACATTAATCAATAACTAGATACCTGACACTTTGTATAGACAAACCATCCAACGTGACGAACCGGAAACTCCACCATCTGCACGCCTCTTAACTCTCTCCACCTCATGGGGAAGGAATTGGATCAAGAGGGCAAAGTGAGAAGACCTTTATACCAGGCCTCCAACTCACTGGACATAATTTTTCATTTGGTTAGACAACCTAACAGTGTTAGTAGGAAATGGAACCATGGTGGAGAGAATACTAATTCTCTGGTACTGTGACGTCACAACCTAGCGTCATACAGACCTGTGGACAGAAACAGAAAGAGAAATTAGTCCTAGGTAGCACCGAGTTGACCTAACCAACTAACTAAGGCGCTTATCACGGTAAACGCGAGTCCCGGAAACACAATACACCGGGAAGAAAACTCGCTAATTTTACTAGAAGTCACCTGATTTAAAGGTCCAACGTCCTCCGGTGGCGAAGTGTATCCTCCCGCCATCCAAATCAGGTCTTATCACTTCCAAAATAACACCAATAAAAACGTTAAAGAGCAAGAAAAGCTTATGACTGAAAAACATGTGTGTTCTCTTTGCAATAATCTAGCAAAGAGGAAGTGCTAGTCTGCGCATGCGCGGTGGTGGGGCTGGCATCCGCCAGACTACGCTCTGACTCCCTGCCCAGTAGGGGCACCTAACTGTTTTAAATCTGAGTGTTTATTGAGTGAAAGCCAATATTTAGCAATATCAAAAGTATTAGGGAGGTAAGTATACTCTTGAAGTGAAAACCAGAATTTGAAAGTAAATTTGGTGGGAGGGAGGCAAGGTCCCGAAAATCAGCACACCCTCGAAGAGACTAGGCTCTTTGAATTTTCAAGAGATTTAAAACATCTGAAATTGTGTCTGAAAACACAACCAGGAATAGAATTTTGCATCGGATAATCGACCGATGAAGAGAGATTGATCAAAAGGCAAATGCACTCACCCCTACCCCCACCCCCTCTTTCTGAGGAAGGTTAGGAAAAAACGCTGCTCTAAATGACTAGCACATTCTCTAATACTTGATGAAAGTATTACTAGACATTGTAATAAAGAATTTTC
>CM067359.1:31215416-31361271 GCA_034401795.1 Chaetoderma sp. LZ-2023a
CGACACGACGATGTTCGAGGGAGATCCATGGATGTACTAGTGCTGAATCCATACGTTCATGCCGACGACCTTCCAGTCCTCTCATAGACGCCTGATCCAGCTTGCCGCCTTGCCCTCGCGATCCTCTCCAAGCGCGCACGTCGGTCATGAGTGAATTCCGCCACCATTTCCGACGACCACTTGGTGCACACATCACACGGACTTCCCACCTTGCACTTAGCACAAGCCACACAATGATGGCCTGAGTACTTGCGCTTCATGAACCTGTTGCATTTGTGGCACAACATGTCCTGGTTTTTGGCTTCTCTGCGAACACAGAGAAGAATTAAAATGCTGCAGCATGACAAACGATGATGAGCAATACGCACAATTGACTTGATTGTAAGATAGAATTACTTAGAAACATTAACTTTCTCTTAAATTAATGATAATCAAGCCTTTAGGCAGGAAATATTTTTTACTTTTTTGAGTGAAAATTAATAACACAACTTGGAAGTTAACTAACGTTAATACAGCCAAGAAATAAATGCCGATCGCTACAAACACCCTCGACATGAAGCGAGAGCTAAAATCGGCATAAAACAGAGTGCATAGACACGCCAAGCCAAGCGAAACATTAATCATGGCGCCGCCATCTTGGCTAATGGCGCATCCATCTTGGAAGGAACCGAGTCGCGAGAGAAATTAACTGAGTACCCGGATTAAAACTAAAGAGTTAACGGTACGGAGCGACTCCAACAATGGCTACCATTTTAGAATAAATGTGCCAATTTAAGGCAATTTCAAACAGTCATTATGGCACGAATGTATAAATTCTAGATTGATACAACCTGCCCCTGTGATGATTTTCCTTTCTCCTCCATGAAGCCAACGAGGACTCACGAATAATACGCTTAAATCCGCTTAAAATTGCACAATTTTGAGCTAACAAAACATGCGACTTTCTAAGTCAGCAAAATAGACGAATCTGACTGTGATTGGGAATTGACTCAGTACCTGGGGCTATGGTATTCCCGGACACAGTATGGGCAGGACCAGGAGAGTGCGGAGTTTTAATTGTTTATTTTGAGCTAGACTAGATAATAGAGCATTATCATAATAGTACATCTGGTAAGTATTATTTGAAGCAGAATCTGATATTGCTGAAGATCGTCAAGCCTCTGAGCATCCTATTGGCAGCATATTTAAGCTTTCTGATTTAACACGATTATACACTCGCCGTCTTGAACAACTTGGTGGTGCTATGCCAAGTAGGATTAACTCTACCTGGTTGAAGGAAAAGATCTTGTCGAAAATGCCACATGTGGAGTCAAACAAGAGTAACTATGAAGTGATTCTCACATTCAAGAAAGACATAGGCGATGCTCTATTACTAGTCACCAAAAATGATCCTGATAGTGACGCAATTGCGTTGATGAGGGCCACTCAAACAGTCCACAAAGAGATTTTTCAGATTAATTATGATTGCAACTTGGCGGTACCAACATTCATAATCAAAATGAGAATTCCCAAACTATCAAGGGGGAAGTGTCGTCATTGACCCAGCTACTCATCTTTAATGCCATTAAAAGAGCGCGTAAAAGCAGTATGGGAACTCGCCATAATCCTGATCGTGAAACAGCATTGCCACTCTACCTAGGCTTACTAATTCATGCCAAAACGCGAAAGCGGGAGCTTGTGGATGAACTCTTCAGACTCAAAAAAGCATCCGCTTTTGTTTCTACGAGAATTCTTAATACTTACCAGATGTACTATTATGATAATGTCTATTATCTAGTCTAGCTCAAAATAAACAATTAAAACTCCACACTCTCCTGGTCCTGCCCATACTGTGTCCGGGAATACCATAGCCGCAGGTACCGAGTCAATTCCCAATCACAGTCAGATTCGTCTTATATTTGCCTTGGCAAACTGCGAAAGCAGCTCAGCCTGACCTCAGCGGGGCGGCTGAGGCAGGGCCATAGTACATCTGGTAAGTATTAAGAATTCTCGTAGAAACAAAAGCGGATGTTTTTTTGATTCTACTTCGAATAATACTTACCAGATGTACTATTATGATAAACTCCGGATTTCGACAGCCAGACAATGCCGGTGGGAGGAGGTGAGGCTCGAACCAGCACTCACCAACCATCCAACAGAGAAGGTTGTGAAGAGACTAAAACCCTGGCATACGCTTGGGTTCTGCTATCTGACTCATAGAGTGCTAAACTTCCATTGTCTAGACCGCGCTCCCCCCCCCTCTTTTGTCCGCACAAAACCAGAGGGATGTCCATGGGATGCAACACCCACCAGACCCGTGTCAGCCCCAAGTCTCAGCTAGGGCAGTCCAGTAGAGTGCAAAGAAGCTACTACAACTTCAATCTTTGAAAAAAACTATCAGTATATCGATTAGATTTTCAAATTGGAATGAGTCTCATGTCTGTATGAGAGGATAAATATACTCTTGTACCAGACTATTCACTTACTCAGTCTGGTATTTCGACTGGAAGTAAACATATTTATAGTCACTTAATTAATGTAAACACTCACCATTTTTGAGTGGTCGATCTGTTCTTGATCATCACAGGAGCTAGGCGCAATCCACGGTCGTACTCAGTCATGTGCATAGCGCTTGGTCAGTGTAGGCGGAAGACTTTTGCGATGTGTGCGAAGTAGTGGTCGGACGTGGCTTAGTTTAGGTTCGACAAATTGGCGACGGCTACTGGATTAAGTGTGCTGGAGATGTCGCGAAGGTAGAAATCAGTGAATGACGACTCGGTATGCCATTGTGCTACAGACATCACCTGCTCTAATGAGACACCCTTATAAAGAGCCGATGATGCTGCTAGTGCTCGGACCTCATGGGCATTCGCACGATCAATCTGCTTTCCTGTAGCGATCTTGTGCGACATCTGAATAGCGTCAACTATCCAACGAGAAATAGTATCTTTCGAAGCACGTAAATGGGGAGCTTTGAGACATAACCACAGAGATTTGGGGTCGTCTCTCCACCCAGAAGTACGTTTCTTATACATCTTCAGACATCTGACAGGACACCAAGCAGAAGAGTTTGGGTCATGTCTAGTTAAACTTGGCAAATTGATCGGCTGTCCTGGATATTTAAGTGACTGATTCTTTGCCAGGAAACAAAGACGTGGAAGTAATCTTAAACCTTCACCCGTGACGACAAAACGGTCTTGTTCGGCAGAAAGCGCATGAATCTCGCTTCTCCTTCTCGCCGACGCTGCTGCAACCAAGAAAACTGATTTAATAGTTAACAGGTTAATGTCAATAGATCTAATCGGTTCAAAGGGAGCATGCCCTAAAACCTGTAGAACAAGAGATAGATTCCATGATGGGATAGGAATTGGCTGTCTAGGTCGCAGATTGCTCATTCCTTTGATAACTTCATTCAAGGTGTCATTCTCCACTCCCTCAATGGCGAGACTAGGAATGACCGAAGCTAATGCAGACTTATATGCTGCTAGGGTAGAAGGTACAAGTTTGTCAACTTCGTATAAATGACAGATAAAATCTGCTACGTGTTGAACAGATGCAGAAAAGGGATCAATATCTCTTCTCTCACACCACTGTGCAAATTTGTTGATTCTATAATTATATGTCTTTGTGGTTGAAACTCTTCTGGCTTAAGCAACAAACTTCGCTGCTTGCTCAGAAAAGCCACCCTCAATTGCACGCTGCTTGACAACATCCATGCAGTCAATTTGAACATTTCTGGTCTGTCGTGAAGGTACAGACCCTTGTTCTGAGGGATTACATCCCTTGTGTCTGGAAGAGGGATTGGACTGCAGACCAGAAGGTCCAGCAGATCCGTAAACCATGATCGGCCTGGCCAATAAGGGGCGATCAGTAGTACTTGGCACATCCCCTCTCTTATCTTTGCCAGAACTTTCGGGATGAGAATTGTTGGAGGATACACATACGCGTACATTCCCTTCCAACTTATCGCCAGTGCGTCTACCGGGATCGGTGACACGTAAGTGACCATCTTTGCGTTCTGATTCATCGCAAATAGGTCAACATTTGGCTTGCCCTATTGTTTGAATAGAACCTCCGCTACCACTTGGTTGAGCTGCCATTCCGTCGGACGACAAACCGTCCTTCGACTGAGAGCATCCGCTAAGATGTTCAATCTTCCTGGAATGTGTGCTGCCCGAAGAATAATATTCCTCTCTTGGCACCACAGCAGAAGGTTCTACTAGGACAATCTTGTCTTGAATTAGACTCTCGAACTTCTGCAGTGCAAATACCACCGCTAATAGCTCGAGCACATTGATATGTTTCTGCGCATTGGTCCGATCCCATTCCCCTGACACTGACTGATTGTCCAATACCGCTCCCCAACCTGTCAATGATGCATCCTTGAATATGGACATCTGAGGTTGAGGAGGTTGTAGAGGAACACCTCGCAGGAGATTCTGTTCCGATAACCACCACTGAAGGTGGAATATCAATGGTTCTTTTACTGGTATTCTCAGAGATAACGGATCTGTTCTCTGTGACCAGAACGACATCAAATACATCTGAATCGGCCTGCGCCTGAGTGCTGCATATGGCACCACCTTCTCCAGAGATACTAGCAAACCCAGTATTCTGAGAAATTGACGCGCCGTCAGATAGGCTCCTAGAGAAACCGACTCCACACTGCAATCAGGCTTCTGACTCTGCTCTCCGCCGGAAAAGCTACGCCGTCCCTGAGATTGAAAAAAATTCCCAGATAAACAAACTCCTGGGATGGAGTCAGTTCTGATTTCTCTAGATTCACAATCCATCCTAGCTTCTTTAACAAGTCTAGGACTACTTTCAGATTGCTGCGCAGAGTGACTGGATTCCCCGCCTTTAGCAGCCAGTCATCTATGTAAGTGTGAACAGCTATGTTTATCCTGCGAAGTAAAGAAGTCACGGCGAGAACCACCTTGGTGAAGACCCTCGGAGCCGTAGTCAGGCCGAAGGGAAGAGCATTGAATTCCCAAACATTGTCTTGGAATGCAAATCGCAGGTACTTCTGAAAGGGAATTGACATTGGAATATGAAAATAAGCATCCTTCAGATCTATCGACACTGCCCACATGCCTTTCCTCAGCCCTGTCATTACCGCTGCTACCGTCTCCATCTGAAATCTGGGAGAAAGAATAAATTTGTTCAACGGTTTGAGATTGAGAATTGGTCTCCACCCCCCCCCCCCCCCCCCCCCCCCCCCCCCCCCCCCCCCCCCCCCGGTACGCTTCGGAACTAGGAACATGATCGAATAGAAGCCCAGTGACGACTGATCGGTGACTAGGTGAATCGCCTTCTTCTGACGAAGCGATTCTATTTCTGACTGAATGGCGACTAGACGGTCTAATTCCCTTGGAATAGGAGTCCATATTGGAGTCGATGTTAACGGAACTAACGATTGATGGATGAGCCAGTCCGGATCGTAGCCGTTTCTTATCCACTGACAGACTAAACAGTCGCGCACGACCTGTTCCCATTGGTTTAGGAATAGCTGAAGTCTGCCTCCGACGGACGGAATCTGCACACAGTTGTCGGTCGAGATTAGCCGACAAGACGCTAAATCGCTTGGGTGAAGATTCTCGACTCCATTTGTTTCCAAAGCCGCCGGTATTGGTTCCGCCGGAAACCCATCAGGAACGAGCCCCACGGCCGCCCCGCGGCTTCTTGTGGTATGACGGTCCGGAACCGCCGCCACGACTATCCTTACGGTAGCCGCCTCGGCCCGAACCGCCACCCTTCCTGTCGTCCTCATACGGCCTCTTACTAGAGGGCTTGTATGCGGACGAACGGCCAGGCCCTTGTGCTCCGGATGGCCTATGGGCATCACGGGCAGAAGGACGGAAGGGCGACCTAGGACGCTGTCTCTGCTGCTCCTGCCTATGCTGACGGTAGGACTGTTGCGGCTGAGTCCTCTTGGTCGACTTCCACGACTTGCCGACCACTTCTTGCTCCGCCACCATTGACGCAACCTTAGAGAGCGCTTGTCGTGCCGAGCCGCCGAACAAGCCTGGACCTATGAAAGGCGCAGAAGATAACGCAGCCCTCATCTCTGGTCCTGGTTCCACACAATCGAGAACCATTCTCCGTCGCTCTGCCAGAGTTCTCGTGATTACCCTGGCCAGGCAATCCTGAGACAGGCGCATGGTGTCCCGAACAATTCCGGGAGCAGCGGGTCTTTGTTGGTCTGAGAAACCAAAGGACGTGACCGCCCCTTGGCCTTCCCAGCCAACGGCCTATTCAGCGCCTCACGTTCTGCAACGGAAAGCCGTGGAACCCTGGCGTACTGATGATAAGCCTGCTCCGGAAAACGGACCCTACTCCTTATCCCCTTCGGGGCCTTGGACAACGCATAGTCTTGCAGAACCAGACGGTATGCCGCAACTTCCAACATGTCAGAAGTCTGCGTGTCCAACGGTAGTGTAGGCATGGAAGAAGAGCCACTGGACAGAGCGCTAGCCGCACGCTCTGACATCCGTTCCATCGCCGGATCGCGCTGAGATCCTAGATCAGATGCCAACCCGAGACGATTGGTCATCCATCCAAGAACCTGCACCCATTCAGCTTCGGTGCAGAAAGCGGAATCGTCCATCAAAGAACTCCCGTTTTCATCCTCCCTCTCTCCCTTAGATGAGAGGCCCACCGACGATCCTTGCTGAACGCTACGATATACGTCTCTGCCAGGACAGAGCGCATCCATAGCGCGACTACCAGCGGCACCAGTATCCAACGAATCGCCAGATACGGATTCCCCGCAGTCCATCGGCTCCAACACGGGATCCGGGACTATGACCGCCTCAATTACGGCTGGCACTGTCACTCCGATAGGAGCCGCACCTAACGCCGCCAGGATAGCAGCAGGAACCGCAAACCACGGCTCCGCCGGCATATCCGGTTGCACAAATCGCGGATGAAAAATGCCCGACGGAACGTCGACATCACCATCCGCCTGGCAAACCCGTACAAATCCCGAGGGCGACCCCTGGGACGTACTAGGCATCGCCGTCATTGAAAGATCCGGCATGCCGGAATCTTCCATCAGCAGCAAATCTTCCTCCTCTACCGACGGCTCATGAGCCGAGGACAGAGAAGGGGCAGGTGCATGACCCTCAGCAGAACTAGCCGGACCACCTAATGGTTGTCCTGCACCAGCTTGCCTCACCGGGACCGTGGACTGCAACGAGTCAAACATAGCCTTGAACTGGGCCGCCCATACGCCCAGTGCTGAATCCATCCTCTCATTCAGCCGACCTTCCAGTCCCAGCAACGAAACCTGCTGCAGCTTCACTGCCTTGTCCTTCTCGATACGCTCCAGCCTCGCCCGTCGATCCTTGTCAAACTCCGCCACCAATGCCGACGACCACTTGACGCACACATCACAAGGGCTCCCGACCTTACACTTAGCGCACGCCACACAGTGATGACCCAGATACTTCCGTTTCATGAACCTGTTGCACTTTCGGCACAACGTGTCCGGGTTCTTCGGTTTCTGCGAACACAGAGAAGAATTAAAATGCTGCACATGACAACTGATGACGAGCAATACGCACAATAGACTTGCTAGTTAAGATTTCTTAAACACATTAACTTTCTCTCAATTTAATGATAACAAGTCTTAGGCAGGAAATATTTGAAACTTTTTTGAGTGAAAAATTTTTTTAAAAACACAACTCAGCCTTTAACTAACGTTAAATAACCAAGAATAACTCGCCGATCACTACAAACACCCTCGACAATGAAGCGAGAGCTAAAATCGGCGACAACAGAGTGCCTGGATACACCAAGCCAAGAACGACATAATTCATGGGCGCCGCCATCTTGGCTAAGGGCGCATCCATCTTAGAGGAACCGAGTCGCAAGAGAAAATTAACCGAGTACCCGAATTAAAACTAAAAGTCAACGGGTACAGAAGCGACTCCAACAATGGCTATCATTATAAAACAATGTGCCAATTTAAGGAAATTTCAAACAGTCATTATGGCACGAATGTATAAATTCTAGATTGATACAACCTGCCCCTGTGATGATTTCCCCAGTTCCTCCATGAATCCAACGATGGTTTTCCGAAAAAAACACGCTAAAACTGCTTATTTCAATTAATAAGAGAGCACTAAATACACGCGACTTTCAACAAGCGCAAAATAGACGAATCTGACTGTGATTGGGAATTGACTCGGTACCTGCGGCTATGGTATTCCCGGACACAGTATGGGCAGGACCAGGAGAGTGCGGAGTTTTAATTGTTTATTTTGAGCTAGACTAGATAATAGACATTATCATAATAGTACATCTGGTAAGTATTATTCGAAGTAGAAATGGACTTTCAGTATCCTATGATCGCGTCATGCAGCTCTCGACTTACCTTGTACACAGTTGTGCTCATGCGGTGCAGTGCGTGTGACGTCTGTGAATCATGATTCAACAATCAACAGCATCATGTATAGCCTTGCATACTCTAATAGGATAATTGAACGTATCTATAACGACCATTACTTGGTTCGATATTAAGAAATCAAGTAATTAGAACTATTTCTAGATGCTATATTGCTTTTGTTTTCAAGAGATGGATCTTTTAGATAACACATCTTAAAGAGCCACCATCTTTTAACATCAAGCACAGGTGGTCGCTATGGAAGGATTGATATTTACATATTTAGAGTATTGTAGTGAGTAGAATTATAACGATTGACCCATGAAAGCCCTAATTTGATATTAATCCCATCTCTCTACTCCGTCTAGAGCTTGAGCAATGCAAATTTTCCACTGGGAAGGCGGCCATTTTGAATCCACCATTTTGAATGGGTTCCCTTGGTAGAATCACGTGGCACTGCATCCAATTATGATCAGGATACCTCAAACCACCTATATGCCAAATTTCATGCTTTCTGCCAGAATGGAACATCTTTTTCACATATCTGCCCTACTATTACCTATCCTTTAAGCACCTGTCCAGGTCAGATATTGCTTACCTTTCCTTTAATCACCTGCTCAGGTCAGACGTTCCTTACCTTTCCTTTAAGTACCTGTCCAGGTAAGATATTCTTTACCTATCCTTTAACCACCTGTTCAGGTGAGATGTTCCTACCTTTCCTTTAAGCGCCTGTCCTGTGGATCTGTTTGTACTCTCGATAATTATGGCGAGAACGAGATGTGATCTGGAGCTCTCAGCATTCATCTCTAAACGAGAAATAAACAAACAAACATTCCTGTCAATAGAGGTATCTATTTCTAGCTATTCCACCCCCATTTTTATCTAATGGCCCACCATTTTTAGCTAATAGAGGAATTCAGTTTCTCAGTCAATCACATGATGCCATAATCAACTATGTCACATATACGCTAACATTATAATCAATTATGTCATGAATGACACAATTTAGTCTGTCATAAACGCTTAATAGTCTGTCAAGTTGTACTAATTGTATGTCTTTGCTGAATATTTTGAAACTAATTTGATTGGGGGCAGCAACAGCACCCAGTCAAATTAGTTTCAAATTCTTCAACAGCCTACCTGTATAGTTTTCTGGAAATTGAGATTCAGAGAGTGCAGGGATCAATTGATACCAACACGGGCAAAGCGTGGTGGAGTTTCATCATCATCATCATCATCTGGTACGACAGTAAAGGCTGTTAGGCCAATTGTCGAACTTAGCTAGATATGGGTGGGGAAAAGCTAAAACTGGGTTCCTCCATTCAATGCTAATTCAATGGCATTTCCATGACTTTCCATTAGGGCTTCACGGTATTAGAAAAATGAATATCGGTATCGATATCAATTTTCATACCGGTATACCTTTAATACCGGTATTATTCCGATGGAAAAAATGGAGTGAGGCTTGAGTAGTATGATTCCATATTCAACGTATATCAGCGCTGCTTAAATAGTCCCGCAAATTTCCACAATAAAACCAAGAAATTACATGAATTTTGAAATTAAACACTAAATTTGAACTGTCTTCAGTTAAATCATATCCCAAAACGGCTGAAACTCTCCCAAATCACCCCTACAAATGATTATAATTTGCCAGGAAATTACAACTATTTACGTGTGGAGATCGCGAGATACCGGTAACCAATGACCATCTCGTCCCATATAAACTCGCCCAGTTAACACGTGAACAGCTAAAGCTGTTGATATTTGATATTATACAAATATCAATGTTATGAGGCAAACACGCTAGATATGAATGTAAAGATACGTTTTACAAATTTTCCTGGCTATCTGTATTGATGTATACCATAACTTTGTGTCTATATTGCGCAGTTTTTTTGCTCATTTTGCTCAAGGCCAGAAGGGGGGGGGGGGGGGTGGGGGGGGGGGAGGGTATTATGCATTAGTATAAGCTTTTATCATATTTTTGGGCTCAGAATTTTGGGTCAGAACAGCCTCCCCAATATACAATTCAGCCCAAAAATGTGTTATCATCAAAGGCAAACCGCTCTTTCCTCTTTCCTGCTGTATTGCTATAACCAATATTGTGGACTACATTGTGTGTAATAATTGTATTCTATGTAATATTTGTAGATCTTACGTGTATGATTCTTAAATGATGAAATAAAACTCGAACTGACAAGTCATTGTACATGTATTATCGTAAACCAACATAGGATGACCCAAAACAATGTAAGAAATAAAATAAGGTTAGATCCCTTCTTAAGTTGGATGACCAAATTAAAACTCTTTGGTGATTGGAGGCATTCCACTGAACTTTATCTGGAGACCTAAAAAAAACCACCAGATTTTGCAATGTCTCAAATGCCATTATCGCAAATTAATAATAAATATATATACAGAAGATAATGTTTTTAAAACAATTTGAGCAATAAATTCACTATTACCTAATCAGTAAATGTATTCGGCAGTATATTTACTGGCGAGATTTTTGTTCACTTGGGCGATTTCATCCCGGCCAACTTGGTTACATTACATTCTACCGAGTATTAATTGCCGTATTAATCAGCTATCGGATGAGTTTATGCCGTCACTCTCGTAGCTACTCGAAGCTCCCCTCCTATTTGGGGATTGTGCAAGTCTCTAACCGGGTACAACTATTAGCCTCTTCGCGCTACTTGGGTAACAACCTAAACTCGTCCCATAGCCTAATACATCACGTCATTTCTATTTTTTCACGACGCCATTTTATGTCAACCTTTGGATTAATTTTGATGAAATAAACAATGTTTATTAAAATATACGTAATATTTAGGTGGTCCTAATTAATAATTTCACTCCCGCGATGATGGATATAAGGTATACATTAAGCATAGGCGTAAGATGGTAAGAATTTCTACCATTAAGATTGTAGAATGTGTTCTAATTTTGTGTTATTTTATTATATCATTTTTTTCAATTTTTTCTTGAAATATAGAAGTCGCCACCCTTTCTCAGAGGTTTGGATTTAAAGAATTTACAGCCCTTGTCCTATTAGAAGCCGAGGCTACTAATGAGCGTTTTACGGTACCAACTTTCATTCGTCGGAAAAAATGTTTTGCAATCTTTCTAAACTGTGACTGCGTGTTATATACCTGTATACGGCTTTATTGGCTCATATTTGGACAAATTTTGCCCTGTATGTTATCTATTAGCAGATTATCTGCCTAACAAAATGTTATATCAGTTTTATCTTATATCTCAATATTTTGGTATCAGCAAAATCATATCGGTATAACTAACGGTATAGCTATGATACCGGGATTCGATATAATATCGGTATATCGTGAAGCCCTACTTTCCATGACATAGGAGGATAAATCCCTTCAATTCCGGACAATGTTTTTAACATAATAAGGAAGAACGGTTACACTTCGTGGATGAGAAAACCACCTCCCCCACCTCGTAATAAACCGCCAGATGTCGAAAAACCTCCACTAGTCGGACTTCCGTACATCCAAGGCCTATCAGAACACCTTGGCAGACTCTTCAGAGAACACCACATCAAAACCTACCACAAGCCTGTCAACACCTTAAGATCACAACTAGTAAGACCCAAAGATAAACTGACCACAGATGAACGCTCTGAAGTCATCTACAAGATCGAATGTGACCAATTTGAGGGGACATACATAGGCGAAACCAAAAGTCCTCTCAGCACCAGAGTTAAAGAACATCTTAAAACCAATTCCAACTCAGCTGTGGCAGAGCATACAGAATCCACTGGCCACGTCATCCCCGCCAGCAGTGCCTCGATCATCAAGATTGAGACCAACTTATTAAAACGGAAGGTTAAAGAGGCCATAGAAATTTACAAGCATCAACCAACCATGAACAGAGATGAGGGCTACCGTATACCAGCAGTCTACCAATCCATGCTGTCACGTGACTCCACAAGATCTGACCAGAGTGACGATGCCAGCGACCATCAGTTAGTGCTGAAGAAGTGACCGAGATGGTCACGAAAGCTACACTCAAACAATTTCTACATCCCGGAGAGGTAACTAATTTTTCCTTATTATGAATGATCCTGGGATCAGGACCAACTTTTTCGGAAATAAATGTTTTTAACCTTTTGAACATCAAGTACCAAATTTAATGAAACTTTATTTACAACTTAATAAATATTCCTTTGAATGTTTTGAAACTAGTTTGACTGGGAGCTGTTGCTGCCTAAGGCAGCAACAGCATCCAGTCTATTTAATTTCAAAAATATTCAACAACTTACATGTGTAAGATTGTCTTGCAATTTAGATACTGCCAAATTAATTTTCCATAACTTTTTCATGATTTCTGAGAAATAGTATTGATTTCCACGATTTCCAGAGATTGACCTAAAATTTTCAGATTTTATGACAGTCACTATGACTTCCAGGAATTCAGTACAAACCTTTCCCAAACTCCCCCTGCCCAGCCTCCAACCCCACCCCACCCCTCCCTCACCCCCTGTACACACGTTTACATCAATTTTAACACTTTGAACGCTGAATTCCAAGAATCTCAATTTCAAGAAAATCTATACAACGAAGCTGTTGATTATTTCAAAACGAATTAGATCATGTCAGCAACAGCTTCCCATCAAAATATTTTCAACATAATGGTTATTAAATTATCAATTCCTCAAAGGCATACAATTCAGACACTTTCATAGCAGACCTTTGCTGCTTTCATGTCTGGCCTACATCATTTCATTGCGATGTCAGATACAAGTGATCTATTTCATAATGACGTCAGATACATGAGTGACAGACTCGATCCCTCCAGTGACTTTAGGGAAAGGAATATATAGTTTGACTGTTTGACCAATGATCAATTTTTAGAGAATGAGCCATATCTGTGGAGTTTACCTTAAAATTTTTCAGGAAAATTTAAATTTCATCATAGAAAGTGTTCATTTTCAGATCTACAAAAATTTCCCCAAAGAAGTTATTACTGGAATGACTGGCTCAGTCATTGAGCAAGTGAGTCTAGTGGTAAATTTTCACACATAGGCCACTGTCGAACCCTTCCTCCCTTCCCCACCGACCCACCCTCCGTCCCTCACTCATTCGCTCACTCACTGCAATACTCACTCCAATACTCACTCCATAACTCACTCCAATACTCACTCCAACACTCACTCCAACACTCACTCCAATACTCACTCCAATACTCATTCCAACACTCACTCCAACACTCACACCAATACTCACTCCAATACCCACTCCAATACCCACTCCAACACTCACTCCAATACTCACTCCAATACTCACTCCAACATTCACTCCAACACTCACCCCAACACTCACTCCAATACTCACTCCAACACTCACTCCAATACTGACTCCAATACCTCACTCCAACACTCACTCCAACACTCACTCCAACACTCACTCCAACACTCACTCCAATAATCACTCCAATATTCACTCCAATACTTACTCCAATATTCACTCCAATAATCACTCCGATACTCACTCCAATACTCACTCCTCCCTCCCTCCCTCTCTCACTCACTCACACACCTGCACAAACGAACGCATGTATGCAGAGGGTATACTGCCAGCTCCCGTAAAACACACCTAAATAAGCATGCCCAAACCCACATAAATATTCTGCAGGTACTTGCTACCTGCATGAGCATACATGCTAGACATCTAATACATACAAGCATGTCGACATAACAAGCACTTACTAGTGGATGCTGTATGTCTGTTTTCTGATCCGTCGTCGAACAATGCTTTTAATTCTTTAGGATTTCTTGCTCCTTGTATCACGGAGCCCTGGACAAACACCATCCCCTTCTTATCTTTCTTAATCTCAAGCTTATCCTAGAAAGAAAATAAGCAGTAATAAATAAATAGAATATACAATCACAAACAAGAGCAGTCTATTGCAGACCCTCACCCTGCCGGTTTTGTCACATTTTAAAGTTTCGGGTTGTTCAGATTTGTTTTTATTTTCCAAGGTTTTGTGGATCATGCCAAAAGAAGCATAGTGTTTGGTGCCCACACCCTTTCTATTCATAGATCCAGGATGTGATCGAATTCTGATTCAGGTTATTTTATCAGGATCATGACCAATGACAGGGAAATCCTCTTGCATAGCAAGTGAATGTTCCCATTTATATATATAAAGCATTACATATAATCGAATACAGCCCCGATTCAAAATTATGTATTTGCTACTAAGTATGACATTCAAACTTTAACGTATAGCAAAATTGTTTAAAACTGTACACCAGTTACTACGCTATTGACACAGTGGTAAGGGTTGAACAAATAGATTTCTAGATCATCCAGTAACAACATCATTACCTGTATGTGCCAGACACAGTGATACATAACATTACAAGCAAAGGATCATTTACATATTGTATAAGTAACTGAGAGATCTATTACACGTGAACAGTAGTAACATGTGCTTTATCTATTCATGCTATATTAGCCCTTTAATGGTCAAATTTGGTCAAGAAAATTTAAATATCTACCTATTGAATGTCCATTTACAGATCAAAATAATACAATTTAAAAAAGTTTATCACTGGAACAACTGGCTCAGTTATCGAGCCAGTTATTCCGGTGGTAAATTTTCAAAAATCATATTCTCTTGGCCTGTTTAATGGACATAAGACGCTGGTTTTTAGCCGGCTTGACCATTAACAGTGAAGTAGGAAGTGCAGACATGGAGCTGTTTGAGATGCAGCCAGATTGAGAGGAATAGGTGGGGATGTGGCATTTAAATGAATTCCTCCAGATCATCGTGTCTTGTTATGATAAAGGTGTCTATTAATACAAGATAATGCTACCAGCGGTGGCAGCAGTAGTCGCAGCAATAGTAGTCATAGTAGTAGTAGTAGTAGCAGTAGCAGTAGCAGTAGCAGTAGTAGTAGTAGTAGTAGTTGTAGTAGTAGCAGTAGCGGCAGCAGTGGATACTTCTTGAATGATATCATTTTATTTACATTCTGTCAATGGTGTCCAAGTCGGTGCCCTATAAAAATGTTTTGCAACAACAGAGAAATCCAGTTTATCGAACAATATAAGAAAATTAACCAAAATTCTTTTTCACGAGTGAGATGACATACTTACCTCCCTAACACTCTTGTTATACTAGTATATCGGCTCTAAGTTCAATAATATTCAGAATTATAAAAAGTTAGGTGCCCCTAATGGGCAGGGGATGTACACAGGCATGCACATGACAGACCCCACATACTGTGCATGCGCATACTGGTACTTCCATTACTAAATATTGGCCGACATAGAAGCAACTATTCAAATAACCAAAGGACCAGGCCTCCGTGGGGTGGAGAGGTCGGGATCCTGTTAGGGAGGTAAGTATGTCATCTCACTCGTGAAAAAGAAATTTGGTAAATTTTCTTATTTCACATCATGAGAACATACTTACCTTCCTAACACCCTTGATCTTCTTCTTCTTCTCGATCGCTGGTATCACACTTGGAGAGCCGTTCTCAAGATGAAATCTGTGGTTTTCTGCAGTTCTTCCACAGGCCCATACAGCTTTTCAAGAAAGGAGGTTGACAAAGGCCAGATCTCTTCTCTCAGCAGCTGATACATACTGCAACATTGAAGTATGTGCTCTGTGGTCTGTTCTGCTTCTCCACAAGGACAGGCGGGCGATGTCGTAAGGTGGAACCGCCTGTACATGTGTTGATTTAGTCTGTTATGTCCAGCTCTGAGATGAAAAATGGTCACTTGCTCTGGCCTCGAGAAATGATGGTAGGCATCTTCCGATTGAGGTGTTCTATAGAGTGACTTGATGATAGTCTTCATCTCTGTATGCGTAACCATGTTTTCTGTCTGATTCTCTTCTGCACCCACCTTTGCCATCTTGTCTGCTTCCTCATTTCCTTGGACTCCACAGTGTGAGGGGATCCACTGCAATGCTATCCGAAAGCATTTGATGGTTTGTAGTGCTTCTTCAAGTTGTGGCAGCTTAGATTTGGTGATAGCCTCAAGGACGGAGCAGGCATCAGATAAAGACAATCTGTGCAATAGGGTCTGCTGTTCTGCTGATGGTATTAGCTGCATGGACCAGTGCTTCGACTTCAGCTCTGTAGTTTGTGCAGTGTTTGCCTGTCGGTATTGCAGCTGACTCATGTTGTCCGTTTGGATACTGTATGTGCAGTCCGGCACCTCCGCTCCCAATTGCATCTTTGGCTGATCCATCTGTGTAGATCCTTATCCATGTCTCCTGAGGGTACATTTCTTCCAGCATGGCTATGGTCAGGGCCTTCTTGCTCACATCACTGTGTTCATCTTTGGTTGTGAGATGAGGTACTGTGGTGCGAATAGCTATGCTCTCTAGTTTGTTTTCCCAGGGTGGAGGATCAAGGGTGTGGTTTGGATCTTCTATTTGTGCTGGCAACATTTCTTGGTGTTCCCTTTGAAGTGCTTTTGTCTCTTTCACAAAACTTGATCTTTTAAGTCTTCCTGATGACAGCTGTGCTTGCCTGATCTTCATCGGGTGGTTGTTGAACGATTTGAACGTTGCAGCTTGGATCAGTGCTTTGCATTCCCTTCCTTTACTAAGTGGGGGAATGCCTGCTGTCTGCTCCATTTTTTCTATTGGTGTTGATCTCATTCCACCAGTGATGATGCGCAGTGCCTGGTTTTGTACTCTGTCGAGGTTCTGTTGATAAGATTTAGCTGCTGTCATCCATGAGCTGGATCCATACTCAAGGTGTGGTCGTACGGCACCTAGGTAGATGGTCTTGAGGATCCTTTCATTGGCACCCCACTTTGTTCCTGCCAGCTTCCTCATGATGTTTAGCTTTCTTCTGGCCTTTGCCTCTGTGTTCTGGATGTGCTCCTTCCATGTTAATCTTCTGTCATAGGTGACTTCAAGGTATGTCTGCTGGTCCTCGTACTCGAGTGGAGTACTGCCCAGTATCAGATTGCCAACCTTGGTTTTGGTGGACAGTGAGAATAGCATGGCTGATGATTCTTGATAAAAACCAGAATTTGAAAGTAAATTTGGTGGGAGGGAGGCAAGGTCCCGAAAATCAGCACACCCTCGAAGAGACTAGGCTCTTAGAATTTTCAAGAGATTTAAAACATCTGAAATTGTGTCTGAAAACACAACCAGGAATAGAATTTTGCATCGGATAATCGACCGATGAAGAGAGATTGATCAAAAGGCAAATGCACTCACCCCCACCCCCACCCCCTCTTTCTGAGGAAGGTTAGGAAAAAACGCTGCTCTAAATGACTAGCACATTCTCTAATACTTGATGAAAGTATTACTAGACATTGTAATAAAGAATTTCTTTAATTTCAAACTCTCTGAACGAACCACAATTAAGAGACATTAACCATCACCATATTAAATAAATAAAAAATGACACCATCACCAGGACAAAAAACAAAATGGTCACCTATACTGACCTCTGATGTCTTGGGCGCTGCACTCATCTCTTCCCCCACCGGATGAAGAGAATTGTACCAGCTAATAGTAGGGATACCCTACCAACAAATGTGATATTTGTAAATAGCAGAGGAGGAAAACTAATTACAAATATATACCTCTACATTATTTATTTTCTGAGGACTGAGACGGCGAGTGGGTTAGAAGTGTCACGAAGGTAATGGTCGGTAAAACTTGATTCACAGTGCCACTGGACTACCGACATAATGTCTTCAATAGAAACATCATTAAATAATGCCATGGAAGTTACCACACTACGGACACTATGAGCCTTGGCTCTATCTACTTGAATTCCAGTGGCTGTCTTATGACAGAATTGAATACATTCTACCATCCATCTGGAAATAGTGTCTCTTGACGCCCTACCATGGGGTTCAATTTATGACAACGATAGGGAACATGGGTCCATCCGCCAAACCTGAGTTCTTTTCTTGTACTTATTTAAAGCACGGACAGGACACCATGCTTTAGCACCAGGATCATATCTGGTTAAGGCAGGTAAAATAATAGGTTGAGCTGGATATTTTAAAGATTGATTCTTAGCCATGAAATTCAATCTTGGTAGAAGCTTAAGGCCTTCACCTGTAACTATATAATAGTCAGGTTCAGCAGACAAGGCATCAATTTCATTCCTGCGTCTGGCTGATGCTGCCGCAACTAAAAATACAGTTTTAAGTGTCAATAATTTTACAGATATAGCACTAAGTAGTTCAAAAGGTTTATCACTCAAAACTTGAAGAACCAGCGAAAGACTCCATGACAGTGAGAGTGGAGGATTTCTCGGTCTGAGATTGTCCATAACTTTAATAAGAGTATTTAAAACACTTATTTCATCACTTCACCTCTTTGCCAAGCAAGGGATAACAGTCATTAATGCTGATTTATATCCAGCAATAGAATTAGGCTTAAGACAATAGGCATCATACAGGTGACAGAGAAAATCAACTACTACCGGAATAGATGCATCCATCGGATTGATACATCTCTTTGAGCACCATTCTGCAAATCTGTTGATTTCATAATGATATGCGCTGGAGGTTGACCCCCTTCTGGCTCTGGCCATGAAATTGGCTGCTTGCTCAGAAAAGCCCTCCTTAATCGCGGATTTTTTGACAACATCCATGCAGTCAATTGAAACATTGATGGATTGTTGTGACGGGTCTTGCCCTGGAAGATAATATTGTCCATCAGAGGCAGAGGAACCGGACTGCAAACCAGAAGGTCCAGCAGATCCGTAGACCATGATTGGCTTGTTCAATCATTTCCCCAATGATTGAACAGGTGATCCGCCACAAATTGATTTAGTTGCGATTCCGTAGGCAGAATGCTCATCCTTCGGCTCAATGAGTCTGCAAACAGATTCAGCCTTCCCGGAATATGAACTGCTTTCCAGGTGATCATATGATCCATGCACCAGCAAAGCAGCTTCCATGTCATCATACAGAGACTGGGTGACTTCGTTCCGCCATGGCGGTTTATGTAACTCACTACTGTAGAGTTGTCTGAACGTATCATCACAAATTTTCCCTCCAGAAGGGTTCCAGGCCTAGAATTACAGCCCGTAATTCTAGCATGTTGATATGTTCCTTTGACTGTTCCAGATTCCAAAGCCCTGATATAGTGGCTTCTTCCAGGGAAGCGCCCCATCCCTCCATCGATGCATCTGTAAACATCGTTACTTGAGGGTGGGGAGGGGTCAGCATGACCCCCGCCAGGAGATTTCCTCTCTCCATCCACCAATGAAGGTGATGAATGAGAGGGTCCAACACTTGAATGCGTGAGTCCAGTGATCCTGAACTCTGCATCCACTGAGTCATGAGAAACAATTGAATCGACCACCTGCGTAAGGCCATCTGAGGAATGACTGGTTCCATTGAAACTATCAGACCTAACATTCTCAGATAGATTCATGCTAGAATATAACGACTGGTGCAAACCAACTGAATGCACGAGAGGAGATTTTCCACTCTCTCCTGGGATGGATAAACATATCCTATCTCCAGATCGAAGAACATACCCAGGTAAGCAAACCTCTGGGATGGAGTCAGCTCTGATTTCTGAAAGTTGATTATCCAGCCTAAATCTGTGAGAGTTTTCAAAACTATCTCCAGATTTGCTGTCAAACTTTCTGCAACCAGTCGTCTATGTAAGTGTGAACAGCTCTATTTCTATGCTGTGATAGCAAGTACCACTCGAGTGAAGACCCTTGGAGCCGTCGAGATGCCGAATGGAAGAACTTTGAATTCCCATTGGCATCCCTGAAAAGCAAATCTCAGGAACCGACGAAAACTCCTTGCAATTGTAATGTGGAAATAAACATCCTTGAGATCTATTGATGCTGTCCACATCCCCTTCTCTAACCCCAACAACACCGATTTTATTGTTTCCATTTTGAAACTCAGTGTATCTATAAACTTGTTTAGTGGTTGAGAATTGGTCTCCACCCCCACCCCCACCCCACACAAGAAACACGGTTGAATAGAAGCCTGGACAATCTTGCGCCGGTTGAATTGTTTCTTTTAGAATTAGAGATTCTATCTCCTCTTCTATGCACAACCGCTTGTCTGGATCTCTTGGAATTTGAGTCCAGACCAGTACCAGAGACAGATGCAATGGCGGACCTTTTACCCATTCTGGACTGTATCTGCGCGAAAGCCATTGCAAGACTAAGCGGTCCTGAATTAACCGCTCCCACTTCTGAATGTGGCAAGTCAAACGACCTCCTACTGGTGCACCTAGGGTTGATGGGGTGCCCATGAATTTTAGAAGTGGGTGTCTCTGGTACGAGTGACAACACCCGAGTGGTACCTGTGGTAACCGGAAAATCTTTTAGCCCATCAGGCCCGGTTACCATGCGCCGTGCCAAGCGCCACGTGCACCTCGGTGCATGGGCTACTGTCTGGCTGCCTGTGCTTGAGGCAATGGCTGACGTACAGCAGCACGCTGCTGCTGGCACGGCCGACGCGGTCTCTGAACCCGGCCGACCTGCTGGCCTGACAATGTCACCACCATCATGAGCATACTGCTGTCGAGCAGCCGAGGGCTGAGCACACACATGTTCTCTGCGCAGCACCTCAAACTGTGTGCGCAGCGCCCTCTGGTTATTCACCAAAGTCACTGTCTCTTGGAGGTGCTGACAACCTTCACCTCCAAAAAGACCAGGGCCCGCCATTTGGCGCTTGCAACAAGTGCAACTTGAGCTCTTGTGATGGGCACAAATTGTCCAATGCAAAAGTGTGCCTCGTCCTCAGTGATTTGGTGACTGACCTATTCAGACAGTCCAACGCCAGGTTGATCCCATCCTGGATGGCTCGTTGGACTGTCACAGGGCGAGGTTGTTGCTGCACCGAGGCTGCTACTACCACAGATAGCAGCTGAGACACATGAGACAGTGCACTAATCGCTGCCCGTGAGCTCTCCTCGATGTCACGTAAGGCGGCATTAGCCGAGCACAATGCTCCCGTGTCAGCACGGGATCCCGGCTGCGTATCTTCTCCCAGAGCGGCGCAGTCTTCTGTGCTCGGTCTGGGCGCTAGGCCATATCGAGCATACTGACTAGCAGTAACCCAACATCGCCTAACAAACTCGCGGGGGGGGGGGGGGGGGGGCCTTCGCGAGGCGACCTTTCGGTCTAATCGACTCCTCTGCCACAGTGAACATATCTAAGATATGTTCAGCATACGGCAGAGACAGTCGTGTTGGCCAACGGCATTGCCTGTAACCATGCCCGAGGGCTACCAGCGGCCGTTTCGTCCACATAGAGCTCTGGTCTGACAGCGAGGAGCCACGCGCATGCATCAGACCAGTCTTCATCCGTGGCTACCTGCGAATTGCCAACGAGCAGCGGGCCCTCGTCATCCTCAATGGCATTCGCAGGTAGGGCCGAGGAGGAGGCGATAGACGAATCCGGCTGCCCAGGGAATGCATACAGGCCCGCGAAGGCTGGCATAATATTCTCCATAGGCTGGCCGGGCACCAAGGTTGCGCTTGTGTGTGGGGTATCATGCACACCAGCGCAGCCCGGATCGTCCGTATGAGATTCCACGCTTAAGCGTGGAATCTTATACGAGCGGCCGTACGCTCCAAACTAGTCCACAGGCTGAATCATGAAACCTGCTACTGAGGGAACAGTGCCATAGGTACGAGCGGCTGTGCTCCCCATGAGAGGAGTGTAGATGCTCACATCCATGTCTTCATGATCATCCTGTGGCCCGAGCAGGTAGTCTTCATCATCTTCCTGGTCAGGAAATTTAGACTCTGGGTTAGCAAGAAAAACTAACAAAGACTGACTAGGAGAATGCCCGAAAGTAGATGATGAGAGTACGCCGTGGGTGATCGTGGTCAGGCCCGCTGGTCGCATCCCGCCTGATGCTGCTCGCGCCGCTGAATCTTATACGAGCGGCCGTACGCTCCAAACTAGTCCACAGGCTGAATCATGAAACCTGCTACTGAGGGAACAGTGCCATAGGTACGAGCGGCTGTGCTCCCCATGAGAGGAGTGTAGATGCTCACATCCATGTCTTCATGATCATCCTGTGGCCCGAGCAGGTAGTCTTCATCATCTTCCTGGTCAGGAAATTTAGACTCTGGGTTAGCAAGAAAAACTAACAAAGACTGACTAGGAGAATGCCCGAAAGTAGATGATGAGAGTACGCCGTGGGTGATCGTGGTCAGGCCCGCTGGTCGCATCCCGCCTGATGCTGCTCGCGCCGCTGGATCACAAAGCGATGCGAACATCAAGCCTGGGTCCAAGACGGCTGCTCCTGGATCACTAAACACTTTGTTCGAGCTAGTAGGGCATGATCCAGGGACGGGGGCCACCTGCACTGAGGTCGGTGCGCCGGAAGTTGAAACACCTGTGCCCGGCAACATGCCGCGAAGCATGTCAGGCATCAGATCTTTCAAAGTCCTGCGCATCTCACTCACTAACTCAACCTTGAAGGCCTCGAGCTCACCCTTCTCAGAGGCCTTCTTCTTACCCTCCTTCTTGCCCTCCTCAACCATCACCTTATCCTGTAAAGCAAAGAATTCAGAGGTTAGATCCCCCCCCCACACTCTTTACAAATGACACATTTGCTAGACAGCCTACAAACTGTACAAAGATGGCAAGGGTGGGGGAAGAATCTAGCCTTCATGGGCTTGAAGCATGATGGACATGACTTCTGAGAGGGAAGGCATATGAAGACAATGAGTATTATAGTTTGCAAAACCTTGTTAATTGACTATTAGTACAAAACAAGAACAAACTCGGGAGAAGACACCCACTTTTATTACAGACAACACTGATGGGACAGCTGACTTCTCTTGTTAATAATAACAAATTACAAGCAGGATCCCAAATTAAGAATGAGAGAAAAAATTATTGACTATCTAGATATCTCTCCACATTCATAATAAAGGGTGATAGAAACATCAAAAAGATTTCTCTAAACTAAGATTATGACACCAACAAAAGAGAAAAAACTCTGGTTGATTATGACATCAAACCTCAATGCAACAGCTCCTTCTATATCTAGTGACTAAAGACATTCATTACTCCTGAATAATATAATTTTACATAATATATATTCGAGAACCCTGGCACATACAAGAGAGAATACAGTGCAATAACAAAATGGCAGCAGAAATTTGTGAATATTTTCAAATAATTATGTGCCATAACTAATAAACTCCTTTAGCCTGAGCACAGGCAAAACCATCCTCTTGTGCAGGAGAACACGTCCATCCATCCGCCGAGACTCTTCTTTCTGTAGAACTGATGAGGGGGATGGGACAAAAGGAAGGAGATATTTCTTTTATTTATTTACTATATCTCCACCCTTAGACATATCACAATGATAAGTAAAAAATGAGATGTGAACAACCTTCGAGAGAAGAACAGGAACCCTAACACATCCATAAATTGAACCTGTGAACACAAAGCACAAGGGATTAATAGCCCTAGGTGCTGGGAGAAATTTAACATGGCTTCCCAGCGCCTGAAATCACGGTAACACCAAAACGGCCGCAAACGAAAAACGGTAACATATAAAAGTTACAAGTCTAAATTAATAAATGGAACAACATCACCTTAACAGATGATGACGAAGCTTCCTCTGCAGACTTTGAATCAGCCATAATCCAAAAAAGGTGATAACAAGTATTGAAAATTCTCAAAAAGAGACTGGGAAGGTTTTCCACATGTAGCTTGTCAGCCAATATATTAGAAAACGGAAATACCAGTATGCGCATGTGCAGTAGGTGGGGTCTGTCATGTGCATGCCTGTGTACATCCCCTGCCCATTAGGGGCACGTAACTTTTTATAATTCTGAATATTATTGAACTTAGAGTCGATATACTAGTAAATCAAGAGTGTTAGGGCGGTAAGTATGTTCTCATGATGTGAAAATATGAAGTCATAATCAACTATGTCACGTGTAGGCAGACGTCATAATCAATTGCATCATAAATGACATAATTAAGTCTGTCATAAATGGTTAATGGTCCCTCAAGTTGTATAAATTGTATGTCCTTACTGTTTAATAAATATTCTCTTAAATGTTTTGAAAACAATTTCACTGGGCGCTGTTGCTGCCATAGGCAGCACCAGCAGCCAGTCAAATTAGTTTCAAAATATTCAACAGCTTATGTGTATAATTTTCTTGTAATTGAGATTCAGGGAGTGTAGGGATTGATCGATCCCGACATTGGCAAAGCATGGGTAGAGCTTAGCTAGTGATGGGTTGGGCCTAGCTAAACCAGGATTCCTTCATTATAGAAACTCTCTCTGTATATCTGTGTCAGTCCGTGTGAACTTAGTGTACCGATTATGTCTGGTTCTAATGTTATATCAGTGGATGTCAATGTTATTCCAGTTTGAAACTTTAAACTTGATAAAAAATCAATAATAAATTAAACTATCATTCTGTAGTTTTCATCTGGCATTAAGTTTAACCCTTTAACACTAACATCAGCCAAAAAGGCCTTCTACAGTTGTCTTGAGAAATGTCAATTAGCAGACCAAGAGAAGACTATTTTTGAAGATTTAGTACTGGAATGACTGGCTCGATAACCGAGCCAGTCATTCCAGTGCTAAACTTTCAAAATTAGTCTCCTCTTGGTCTGCAAGTTGACATTTTCTTTGAAATTTTTTTAATTTTCTTGAACAAATTCTAGGCTTAAAGGGTTATGAAGTTTTTAATTTAAACATTTTTTGACCATGCACAAGTTCTATAAGATTAATCGCATGTAAAGCAAGCCATGCATATGTTCTATTGGAAATCATGCAAGCATCAGTTCTATTACATTCATCTACATTCAGTCATGCATAAAGGCTTCTAGATGACTCAAACCTTCCGGTCTTTAACATCCCGCCAAACATCCTATACAAATCAAACAACATCAACAAATGAAAATAAACATTCAATACCAACACATTTAATGTGATGATATGCAGAGGTAGCAACCTTTTCCAGTAAAATTAATTTTTAAATATCCAACAGGCTCTAGGTACTACATTGTAAAGAATGTGTTTTATCCTTGCCCAAGGCAACAATCTCTTCTAGTCAAATTACTTTTTAAATACTTCCACAGGCTCTAATGTGTTGTATGCGATCCTACATGATATCACATATCATCATGTATAGATAAAATGGTGGCTCCCACAAAACAGTGTCACCTCAATGTTCAAAAACAAATGAGTGAAATTTATTTTAAAATGACAGAAATAACAGAAAGTGATCGATACGCAACCATAACCCTTTCACCAACAAATTCCTGAAAAAGTAAATTCTTTATGATATAAAATTTATTCTGTTGAATATTTTGAAATTAATTTGACTGGAAGCCATTGCTGCCTAAGGCAGCAATGGCTTCCAGTCAAATTAATTTAAAAATATTCAGGAGTTTTCCTGTATGTTTGCCTTGAAAATGAGATATGGGGAATTCATCGGTGAAAGGGTTAACCTTTTAACACTCCACCGCTGCAGTTGTCTTCAGGCGCCATGTTCACGGTGAGAGTGTAGATTACGCAGGTGTAAAGTAGAAATAGACCAATCAGAATGCAGCATTTAAACCACTTGGGAGGCTTACGCCTTAGTTACGCCACTTCTAGGGTGTAAGTCATCTTCATGAATATGGGCCAAAAAATGTTCATTTGCACACCTAGAAGACTATTTTTGAAAATTTACCACTAAAAAAATTGAGCCAGTAATTCCAGTTGAAAAATTAAAAAAAACAGTCATGTCTTGGCCTGCAAATGAACATTTTCCATGAGAAATTAATTTTTTTTATCAAATCCCAGCATTAAAAGCTTAATTCCATAATCCATGATGAATATATGACATTTGAAATGAGCTTAATTTTTATTTTATGGTTTTTCCATAGCTGGATGGATGATTAACCCTTTCACTGACAAATCCACTCAAAAAGTAAATTTTTTTTTATGATATAAAACTTATTCTGTTGAATATTTTGAAATTACTTTGACTGGAAGCCATTGCTTCCTTACAGCAATGCCTTCTAGTCAAATTCATTTCAAAGTATTCAACAGTTTTCCTGTATGGTTGCCTTGCCATTAATATGTCATGGTGAGTTAATAAGAAGCTAAGCTAGCACGATAATGCCTACCTTGGCTTGTGTGCCTGATTTAGCATAGAGATCAATAAGCTGATCATTATACAACTCCAGCATGTATGTACTCACATCAAATGTGTACTTATCCCTGTAACATAGAAACAATCAGTCTATTAGCTACAACAGAGTATTGTGTGCATGTGTGTGTGTGTGTTCATGCGTGCATGTGTGTTCATCCGCACATGTATCTAAAAAAACACTGATCTGATTTGTCTCAAATTTTAATACAAGGAAGGAACTTGCCGTACAAGAGGATTAATATTTCTGAAGTTTGTCAGTGATCCTGATAAAAGAACCCAGATCTGGATCAGATAAAGATTTGGATATATGTATCTCAGAAACTACTGGGCCAATTTTGCTCAAATTTTAACACAAGAAACATTTGGCATGATCCGAATAAATATGGAAAATGCAAGAAAGAAAATTACAATTTGACACAAACGGGATGGCAAGGTCTGCAATCTCTGATCGCTCTTGTTTCTAATGCCGATATCACATTATATCACAAGATTGCTTGCTGTATTAATGCTTTCAAAAATAAATCACTGACGAAGTATATTTTTACAGTAAAAAACATTCTTTTGGATATTTTGAAATTAATTTGACTGGAAGCAATTTCTGCCTAAGGCATTTCAAAATATTCAACAGTTTTCCTGTATGGTAGTGTTGAAAATGAGATATGGGGAATTTATCGGTGAAAGGGTTAGTAAAATATTAAACCAAGTATAATAATAATAATAATAGGATATTTATAGTGCGCTATAATTCCACGCAAATATTGCGTGCTCTAAGCGCTTACAATAATAAAATAAAATGATCATACAGTTGGATATGCCTGACGGAACAAAAACGTTTTAAGATTTGATTTAAATATAGCTAGAGTGGATGAAGATTTAAGACTAGCTGGAAGATCATTCCATTCTGTAGAAGCAACAAAAGCAAATGTTCAGTGACCATAGGTTTTTGATTTAACTTTCGGAATTTTAAGCAGGTTTAGATTTGCAGATCTAAGTGGCCTGCTTGGCGTGTACGTTTCTAGCAGTTCTGAAAGGTAGGTTGGTGCTGTAGATATGATACATTGATAGGTTAGGCAGAGGACTTTGAAGCGTATTCTCTGTTCTATTGGAAGCCAGTGAAGATCTTGGAGAATGGGACTGATATGATCACTCTTACGCTTTAGGGAAACAACTCTAGCGGCTGCATTCTGAATTGCTTGGAGTTTGCGCATAGCATCTTTTGAGGCGCCTATAAACAGACTGTTACAATAGTCTAACCTTGAGATAATTAATGTTAGTACCAGCATAATAGCAGCTTCGCGAGTTATGTATTTTCTGATGTTTGATATATTCCGCAGCTACATAAAACACACCTTACGCAGATAACGGACATGATGTTCCATACTAAGTTCATTGTCTAACATGACACCCAAGTCCTTAACCGTGTCTACCAAGGGAATTTGAGTTGAGCCGATGGTAATCGCAGATAACTCTGTTTTGGCATGCCGAATTGCTGGCCCAATCAACATCGCTTCAGTTTTATCATCATTCAACATCAACATGTTAGAGGTCATCCATAATTTAATATCGGAGCAACAGTTTGTTATTTGATTGGAAGCGATAGTTGCAGTGGATGTGGATGGCGTAAAATTGTTGATTAGTTGAATATCATCTGCGTAAAGGTGTCTTGATATTCTGTTTTTCGATTACTGAACCTAGTGGTCGAGTGTACAGGGTGAATAGAACGGGGCCCAGTATAGACCCTTGTGGTACGCCGCACGTAAGCTGGATTGATTCCGAAGGGGTTCCATTTATGTATACATCTATCAGTCAAGTATGAATGAAACCAATCTAATGCAGGACCTTTGACACCGAATGCACGACTTAGTTTAGAGAGTAGGTTTTCATGGTCGATGGTATCGAATGCAGCGCTGAGGTCAAGTAGAATTAGAAACGAGACACTACCCATATCGATACCACTTCAAATATCATTTATCACTCTTAATAACGCTGTCTCCGTGCTATGACTCTGTCTATAAGCAGATTGGAAAGGCTAATGTAGCTCGTGTGAATTCAAGTGTACAGATAGTTGTTTACATACGGCCCTTTCAACAAGTTTTGAGATAAACGGCAGGTTAGACATGGGTCTATAGTTCTTTAATACGTCTTGATCAAGACCTTGTTTTTTAAGCAGCGGATTGATTATAGCTTGCTTGAAGACCTTTGGCATGACACCCGACTCTAGACTAGAGTTAATGATTAATGTTATGTGTCAGATGTATGTGAAAATCATTCCCATTTGACCGCCCTATTAGATTTCATTTTACATGTAAGTCAATGGTATCCCTGAATTATGTGACATTCGTATACCGAGCCAAAAAAGTTTATCAACAATGAAGTTTGGTTTGTTGTGTTAAAACTATGCGTCCATTTATAACCAAATTTGCAGGCATGTTTCGTCAATGTAATGTCTCGCTGATCATGAAGAAATGCAAATCATTTCTTGCATTTCTCGGCCGCACGCTTACTGCATGTGAAAATGCATTTTTCATGCACTGGCCCACATTGGCGGGTAGCGAAGGCAAAAATTCACCATATCGCAAAAGCAGATAACGAACGTTAACAGAAAACGCTTAAAAGTTTACCCTACCGAACATGGGCCGCCGCCCAGGGCTACCCGAAAATCAGCGCCATGAAGCAATGGGAAGACTCGCTGTTGGGCAGAGCGTTCGCGCTGTTGCTCGACATTTTAATGTTCATGCCTCAACCATTTCCCGCCTCCGCCAACGTGAGCAGGAATCTGGACATGTTAATGACCGACCATGATCTGGCAGACCGAGAGCAACAACACCACGAGAAGACCGCTACTTAGTGACATCATCACGACGTCACAGGTTTGAGACTGCGCCGCGGCTGTCCCGTAATTTGCACACCGCTACCGGCACTACAGACAATGGCAAAACAGATCTTATTGTGATTTGCGGAAATTTAATGGATCAACGTTACTGTGAAGAAGTTGTTGCCCCTGTTGTCATCCCTTTTATGCAGCATCATGCAGACTTTATGTTCCAGCAAGACAACGCCCGTCCTCATTCAGCTAGGGTCACCAGTGATTTCCTTGAGGCCAACAATGTTCCGGTGTTGGACTGGCCAGCGCGATCACCAGACCTGTCTCCTATCGAACACGTGTGGGACATTCTTGGCCATATGGTGCGCGAGAACCATCCACATCTTCACAACGTGCGGGAGCTGGAAGCTGCACTGCTCCAGGAATGGGATGCTATTCCTCTTCGTGACATCAGGTGCTTAATATGAAGCATGAGAAAGCGATGTACGGTGGTGGTTAATGCGTGCAGAGGTCACAACCGGTATTGACAGCTCAGTTTCATTATTTAAATTGGACACTTCCGTTGAATGATGCCGTGTTAAAGGCGCGATGCTAGCATTACAGTAACAAGAGACTGTTGTTCAAATTGGAAAATGACCTATCAATTAAATAGTACATTTGAATCAATTTATTGTTTTTGTTAAATAACATTTATACAATAATATTCTCAGTGTTGCTAAACTTTTTTGGTTCAGTATAGATTCCTGCTGGCGAAATCCAGGACGGTGCACATATGGGAACGTGACTCTATATATAGACTAGTTTGAGGTCCAGCAGAAAGTATACCAAGATCAAGTGGATAATATCTGCAGCTAAGATGTATAATGTTTTATTAGTGTGTGAAGCTACATGACACCCAGCTCTGTACATTCATTGACTATGCTCTGAAGGTCAGCTTTGTAATAGATGTATGAAATCACAGTATGTCGTGACATTCCATATATACAAACTAGAATGACCAATTGATGGCACACCATTAGAAATCTCCACCCCCCCCCCACCCCCACACACACACACACACACACACACACATGGGTAACTCAGTGTCACATACCAAATTTGATAACATTCCACAAAGTGATTTCAGAGATAACCGGATGGACGGACAGATGGGCGAAAATGATTGTAATATCTTCTCTTTCATTTTTTTCAAAATTGTTAGGGATAATAATGATTCAAAACTAAACAAAACAGCGAGATATGTTTATATCCAACTCACTTATTCTCATCCATGACATCAAATATCCGTTGAAATGCCCGAGGTGCAAGACCTGGAAACTTTCCCTCTCTGTCGCCGATCATCGTGAACGTCTTACCAGAGCCTGTCTGACCATACGCAAATATGCAGACATTGTAACCATCCACAGCAGATTGGATCAGGCTCTAAGACAGAAAATATTACACTGATGTTATATATATATATATAAATATAGGCTGTATATGTCACAATCAGAATTGACAGAAATACGCCATCATGAACCTGGAATAACCTGTCAGTTGTACGAAGTGTATGTCTTTACCATATAATAAACATTCAGTTGAATATTTTGAAACTAATTTACACACAACCCACCCAACCCCATCAAATTAGTTTTAAAATATTCAACAGGTTAGCTGTACAGTTACCATGAAATTTTGATTCTGGTAATTCAAGATTCAAAGCTGTTAAATCAATCCCAACCTGCGCAAAGCATGTGTGGAGCTTACCTAGAGATGGGTGGAGCATAGCTAAAAGTGGATTCAGCCATTGACAAGCAGACAGTATTTCCTAGTTGGTCAATCATTAAAGGCTCACATACAAAAGTTTACAAATTTTATGAATCTGTCAAAGGCTGTAATGTTTGCATATTATGCTTTGTTCCTTAGACGTGTCATCTGTTACTGACTAGATATGATAAATACTTGACACTGCGACTTATTTTGTTCAATCTTTTCTAACTAATTTCACTAGACTAGCTTTAACGCAATTAATCCTTAGCGTGGTTATGTAACTATATTATAATTGGTCAACTTTGATAAGAATATATATCTGGTTAATTGTTGACCAGACAGGTCAGGTGTTATCGTAGGTGGTATTGGGGATATGCTGGAAAGTGTGTGTGTGTGTGTGTGCGTGCGTCCGTGCGAGCGTGCGTGCATGCATGCGTGTGTTTCATGCATGTGTGTATGCATTTGTGCATGTGTGCGCGCATGTATGTGCATGCGTGTATGTGTGCTAATCTCACATTTATATCTTCAAATACTTTCTCCTGTGTTGAATCAGCCAAGAAGACTTGATCAAACTGGAACTCTTTAGGACCATGATGCGTGTCCATACCAATTGTGTACTCATCCGGAGATTTCACTATTGAAGTGTTGCCCTGGAGAAAGAGGGTGATGTACTAACAGAACTTTTCACTTTATCCATCCATCGTACGACGTCATAATCAACTACGTGGCATGCAGGATGACGTCATAATGAATGACGTAGATAAGTACGTCACGAATGCATATTTGAAGACGGACTATGCATTGTTATATGAATTGCATGTATTTACTATTAGTTACAAAATATTCAACAGCTTACCTGCATAGTTTTCAGGAAATTAATAGTTAGGGCATTCAGGGATCGATCGATCGATCCCAACACTGCAAAGTGTGGGTGGAGCCTAGCTAGAGGTGGGCTTGGCAGAGCTAAAACTGGAAATGTCCATTGAATTTAAATATAGTCAAACCTGCACACAAGACCACATGCCTGCCATAAGATAGTGGTTCCTTGAATTGATGAACACATTCTGTCAATCAAGTATATGATGTCATAATCAATTATGTCACCTGTAGGCTGACGTCACAATCAACTACATAATGAATGACATAAGTCCATCAGGAATGTTTAAAAGTCTGTCAGATGTACGAATTGTATGTCTTTACAATTTGATAAACGTTCTTATGAATATTTTGAAACTAATTTGACTGGGCGATGTTGCTGCCTATAGCCAAACTGTATAGTTTTCTGGAAACTGACGTTCAGGGAGTTCACGGATCGATCGATCGATCCCACCACGGCAAAGCGTGGGCGGAGTTTAGCTAGAGATGGGTGGGGCATAGCTAAACGTGGATTCATCCCTTATCAAGATTTGTCAAGAAAATGTATTTGTATCCAAGCCGATTAATCGAGTAATCATGATTATCTTTTAATAATCGATCGCGATCACTCAACGCAATAATCGCACAAGCCTACATTGTGACCCAAAAAAGTTTGGATATCCGAGGGCGTCGTCCCATAAAATGTTGATGACAATTCCTTTTATTGAGACTGAGTTATTGTCCCAAAATGTAACACGATAACAGAGGCGCTATTTCCAGTTTTAAATGATCAAAAACAATCTTTGCTTGACCAGCAAATGGACATTCACTATTTAGAATTTCTTGACCAATCTTGACAATTAACCCTTTAACACTCAAGGCAGCCAGAAATAGCCTCTGTAGTCGTCTTGAGGATTGTCCATTTGCCAGCCAACAGAAGACTATTTTTTTTAAATTCAACACTGGAATGACCGATAACCGAGCCAGTCATTTCAGTCGTAAATTTTCAAAAATAGTCATCTCTTGGCCTGCAAATGGACATTCATTGAGCAAATATTTTGATATTCTTGACCAAATTTAGATCATTAAACGGTAAATGATGAAATAAGAACATTCGCAGACTTGACAAGAGAGCATCATCCACTTTTATAATTCAAAGATATCCAACAAAACTGAAATATCCAGTGGCCTACTGCCCCATTATGACATTAAATAGTTGTAAATCAACGTCCGTCATTAGCCCATGTCACATGGGCTAACGACGAACGTTGCTGTACGCCTATTTAATGCCACAACGGTGCACTAGGCCCCTGGTGTTTATCTTACCATGTTTTTCTCATTAGTACTGAGAGGTCTGCTACGGCAATACACACGGATCTTTCCTTTCATGTCTTCTACCATATTGTAGTATTTCTTCCTCAACACCTGGCAGGGAACAAGAACGTTTATGAATACTAAGTAACATCTGGATGATTAACTATTTACACCTGAGATGTGAGATATAGAAAAATTTAATTACCAATTCTGACATATGCAGGGCCAGATTGGTGGATGGATGGGCAAGTTGGGGGTGGATGGGCAGGTAGGCCAGCAGGCGGATGAATGGACATGCGGACAGATGGATGAATGGATGGGTGGATACAAGGATGGACAGACAGATGGTTGGATGTATGGACAGTTGGATGTGCAGAAAGATAAATGGATGATGCGTGGCTGAATGGATGGATGGATGGGTTGTGAGTGGGTGGATGGGGAAATTTTCAAAAATGCTTATTTCTATTTGCTTGCAAAAGGACATTCACCGTACCAAAGATTTGCATTTTCATCACAAAAATGTTGATCATTAAAGAGCTACACATATTGTACAAGCAAAATCAGGGGATTTCTTTAACAAACAGCTCTTTTATAGCCACAGTCTCAAAATTGTGTCAATAAAGATATTCTGTTAAAACAATCCTTAACGAGTTCCAATCAGATATTTATATAAATGTTAAGTTGAATATTTAATTACAGCATGCTGTGTGGGTATATAGAATGGCTGGGTCCAATATGTCACTCAAGTATATGATGTCATAATCAATAACCTCACAATCAAAATGCATAATGAATGACATAGCTAGGTCCATCATGAATATTGAATAGTCTGTCAAGTTGTACGAATTGTATGCGTTTACCACCCAATAAAATTAGTTTCAAAATATTGAACAGGTTAAGCTAGGATTCCATTAACGCGTATGCGTATCCAATTTATTTTTCGCTCCCATTACAAATAGATAGTATGATTCCATATGTCCGTATGCGTATGAGAACCCTGTCTGTATCCGAATCCAATCGCTACATGTAGCGATTTTATTCAGATACAGACAGCATTCGGATGTGGGATTCCTTGAAAATGACGTTTTCATTATGTCATTGATGGGCTTTCCCCAAATCGGCACTATTATTCTGTACATGTGTTCCAATATATAAGTTAAATTCATAGTAAAGGCGTTGGAATGTGAAACTCACTGAAAGGCTGATAGACTATTTTAGAACATATTCATGCACATATTCATGCCAGTGGTAGTAGTAGTAGTAGTAGTAGTAGTAGTAGTAGCAGTAGTAGTAGTAGTAGTAGTAGTAGTAGTAGTAGTAGCAGTAGTAGTAGTAGTAGTAGTAGTAGTAGTAGTAGCAGTAGCTGTAGTAACAACAGCAGCAGTGGCTGCGGCGGTGGCAGCAGTAGTAGTAGTAGTAGTAGTAGTAGTAGTAGTAGTAGTAGTAGTAGTAGTAGTAGTAGTAGTAACAGTAGTAGTAGTAGTAGTAGTAGTAGTAGTAGTAGTAGTAGTAGTAGTAGTAGTAGCAGTAGCTGTAGCTGTAGTAACAACAGCAGCAGTGGCTGCGGCGGTGGCAGCAGTTGTAGTAGTAGTAGTAGTAGTAGTAGTAGTAGTAGTAGTAGTAGTAGTAGTAGTAGCAGTAGCTGTAGTAACAACAGCAGCAGTGGCTGCGGCGGTGGCAGCAGTTGTAGTAGTAGTAGTAGTAGTAGTAGTAGTAGCAGTAGCAGTAGTAGTAGTAGTAGTAGTAGCAGCAGCAGCAGCAGTAGTAGTAGTAGTAGTAGTAGTAGTAGTAGTAGTAGTAGTAGTAGTAGTAGTAGCAGTAGCTGTAGTAACAACAGCAGCAGTGGCTGCGGCGGTGGCAGCAGTTGTAGTAGTAGTAGTAGTAGTAGTAGTAGTAGTAGTAGTAGTAGTAGTAGTAGTAGTAGTAGTACAATTGATTGAATAAAATCACTACTTTCGGATACACATACGGATACACTAAACGAAATCTAGGATTTCTTTTTTCACGAGAGAGTTGATACTTACCTCCCTAATACTTTTGATATTGCTAAATATTGGCTTTCACTCAATAAACACTCAGATTTAAAACAGTTAGGTGCCCCTACTGGTCAGGGAGTCAGAGCGTAGTCCGGCGGATGCCAGCCCCACCACCGCGCATGCGCAGACTAGCACTTCCTCTGACTAGATTATTGGCTGACACACATGCAACTATTAAGAGCCTGAAGACCGAGCCTCTGTGGGGTGGAGAGGCCGGGTCCGTATCTAGGGAGGTAAGTATCAACTCTCTCGTGAAAAAAGAAATCCTAGATTTCGTTTATTTCACTTCAAGAGTATACTTACCTCCCTAATACTTTTGATATTGCCAGAATTCGAAAGTGAATCTGGCGGGAGGGAGGCGAGGTCAAAAGACCAGCTCATCCCTATACGCTTTTCTGCGTTTAAGGCACTTAAACTTCTGAAACTGTAAGAAAAAACAGTCAGGATTTGACTAACCATCGGATAACACCACCGATGTATGAGAGATGACCGAATGTCATATGCGCTCCCCCCCCCCCTTCCTGGGAGGAAGAGTCGACTGACCTCAATGTCCTATACGCTCTCTACGTACAAGTGCCATGTACTACAGGACAGAGACGAAAAAGCTCCATTTTCGTAACTCTCAACAATGAACCACACAAATACAAATACAAACCATCACCATATTAATAACGGGTAATCGTGACAATACAATCAACAACGGACAACACATGAACAAGACTGACCTTGTTGAAATGGCTGCTGACATCATCTTCCCATTGGTAAAGACTGATGCAGGCCCAAAAAAGTGGGTGTTTCCATAAATTAATTGTGAAATATATAAGTAATGAGGAAAAACCTCCTCAAAAAATATAAACCGAGTTATTTTTTCAAAACCGACAAGGCGAGAGGATTAGAGGTGTCACGGAGATAATGGTCTGTAAAACTTGACTCACAGTGCCACTGAGCCACCGACATAATATCATCCACAGGGACCCCATTAAATAGGGCCGTGGATGTCACTACGCCGCGGACACTGTGAGCCTTGGCCACGTCAACCTGCTTCCCGGTGGCGGATTTATGGCAAAACTGAATGCATTCCACAATCCACCTGGAAATGGTGTCCTTAGAAGCCCTGCCATGGGGCTCAATATATGACAACCATAACGCTGACTGGTCGGTGCGCCACTCCGCCGTACGTTGTTTGTACCGGCGCAGCGCCCGGACGGGACACCATGCTTTAGAATTAGGATCATATCTAGTTAAAGCAGGCAAAATAATAGGTTGACCTGGATATTTCAACGACTGATTTTTGGCCAAGAAATTAATCCTAGGTAGCAGCTTAAGGCCTTCCCCTGAAACCACAAAACGGTCATCCTCGGCTGATAAGGCATGAATTTCACTCCTACGCCTAGCCGAGGCCGCAGCAATTAAAAACACAGTCTTCAGTGTTAATAGTTTCATAGAAATGGAACTAAGTGGTTCAAAAGGCTTATCACCTAGTACTTGAAGCACTAGCGATAAACTCCAAGACGGAATCACAGGTGGATTCCTTGGTCTTAGATTGCCCATGCCCTTAATTAATACATTTAATGTATTTACTTCATCACTTCCCCTCTTAGCCAAGCAAGGAATAACAGACATTAATGCTGACTTATAACCAGCAATAGAGTTAGGCTTGAGGCTATAGGCATCATAGAGGTGACAGAGGAAATCAGCTACTACTTGAATAGATGAATCCATTGGATCAATACATCTTTTTGAGCACCATTCTGCAAATCTGTTGATTTTATAATTATATGCTCTGGAGGTTGACCCCCTCCTGGCTTTGGCCATAAACATGGCTGCTTGCTCAGAAAAGCCCTCCTTAATTCTAGATTCCTTGACAACATCCACGCAGTCAATCTGAACATTGACGGATTGTTGTGAAGGGCCTTGCCCTGGAAGATAATATCGTCCATCAGAGGCAGAGGAACCGGATTGCAGACCAGAAGGTCCAGCAGATCCGTATACCATGATCGGCTTGGCCAATCCGGGGCGATCAGAAGCACTTGGCATTCCTCTTGTCTGATTTTCTGAAGAATTTTTGGAATCAGGATTGCTGGAGGGAATGCGTATGCATACATTCTCCCCCAGCTGATAGCTAACGCATCTGTTGCGAAAGCGCTTATATCCGGAATCGGAGAGACGTACGTCGTCATCTTCGCATTCTTCTTCGTTGCGAACAAATCGATGTTGGGTTTCCCCCAATGGTCGAACAGACGATCCGCCACACATTGATTTAGTTGCCATTCCGTGGGTAAAACACTCATCCTTCGGCTCAATGAGTCTGCTAGCAGGTTTAACCTTCCCGGAATATGAACTGCTTTCAAGGTAATCTGGTGATCCAGACACCAACAAAGCAGTTTCCATGTCATCATACAGAGACTGGGCGACTTCGTTCCGCCCTGGCGGTTTATGTAAGTCACAACTGTTGAGTTGTCTGAACGAATAAGAACAATCTTGCCCTGAACTTTCTGTAAGAAATGTTCCAGGCCCAGGACTACTGCTTTTAGCTCCAGTAGATTTATATGTTCCTTTGACTGTTCCAGATTCCAAAGCCCTGATATCGTGTACTCTTCCAGGCAAGCTCCCCAGCCCTCCATCGATGCATCTGTATACACAGTCACCTGAGGGTGGGGAGGGGTTAGCAAAACCCCCGGCAAGAGATTCTCTGTATTCAACCACCATTGCAGGTGGTGAATGAGAGGCGCCAACACTGACACATTCGAGTCCAGCGAACCTGTACTCTGGGTCCATTGTGTCATGAGAAATAACTGGATCGGCCGCCTGCGTAAGGCGGCCTGAGGAATGACTGGTTCCAATGAAACCATCAACCCCAGCATTCTCAAGTAAACCCGTGCCAGGACATGATGACTGTCGCACACTGACTGAATTAACGAGATGAGTTTCTGAACTCTCTCCTGAGTAGGATAAACATATCCTGTCTCTAGATCGAAGAACATCCCCAGGTAAACAAACTTCTGGGATGGAGTCAGCTCTGATTTTGGGAAATTGATCATCCAGCCTAAGTCTGTGAGAGTTTTCAAAACAATCTCCAGATTGGCCGACAAACTTTCCCGGGTGTGCGCTTTCAACAGCCAGTCGTCTATGTACGTGTGGACTGCTATGCTTCTCCTGCGGAGGTATGCTGTGATCGCAAGAACCACACGGGTGAAAACCCGAGGAGCCGTGGAAATTCCGAAGGGCAACACCCTGAATTCCCACTGTCTGCCCTGGAATGCAAATCTCAGGAAGCGACAGAAACTCCCGTGGATGGGGATGTGGAAATAAGCGTCCTTCAAATCTATCGACGCCGTCCACATCCCCCTCTCCAACCCCGCCAACACCGAGCGCACCGTTTCCATCTTGAAACTGGGCGTCTCGATGAACTTGTTCAATGGCTTGAGGTTGAGAATCGGTCTCCACCCTCCGGTGCGTTTTGTTACTAAGAACAGGGTTGAATAGAAGCCCAGACACCTTTGTGCCGGCTGAATAGCTCCTTTTTGTACGAGGGAATTTATCTCCTCCTCGATACACAACCTTTGCTCTGGCTCTCTCGGAATGGGAGTCCAGACTGGCACTAGAGACAGTCGCGACGGCGGGCCTGTCATCCACTCTGGATGATACCCGACGGAAAGCCATCGCAAGACTAAACGGTCCTGAGTTAACCGTTCCCACTCTTGCATGTGGTCGGCTAGCCGGCCTCCCACCGGTCCACCTAGGGACCGCGGTGGACACAAGGCATGCAAGAGCGGCACTGTCTCCGTTGCCATACACACCGGAGTGGATCTTACCGCGGTAAGCGTCCTGTCAGGACCGATAACCACGCCCAGATCCTCGCGCGCCCCGCCCCGCCCCGCGCGCACCCTGGTGCGCGGGCGGCTGCCTGGCTGACGGCGCCTGAGGAACCTGCGCCCCCCTCGCTGCTGGCCGAATCGCACGCGGCCGAGGCCGACGCTGCGACGGTGGCTGGCCTCTGACTTGGCCAGCACCACCTCGAGCCTGCAGGGGACGATACGCAGGGGCTGCGGCGCGAACGTTAGCACGACGCAGCACCTCAAACTGTTCGCGCAGCGCCCTCTGGTTATTCACCAGGGTGACCGTCTCCTGGAGGTGGCGACATCCCTCACCTCCAAAAAGACCAGGACCCGTCATAGGCGTACGGAGTAGCCTATTGTACAGGTCCTGAGACGGGCACAGATTGTCCAGGGCAAACGTGCGTCTTGCCCGGACACTCCTGGTCACCGCCCGAGTCATACAGTCCAGCGCCAGGTTAATACCATCCTGGATGGCTCGCTGGACCGTGACCGGGCTTGGCTGGCGCGATGCGGATGCCGTTACTACCCCCTGTAACAGCTGGGAGACGTGGGACAGAGCGGCAATCGAAGCCCTCCCACTCTCCTCCGCATCACGCAACGCGGGTATTCGCCGAACGCAACGCGTTCGAGCACAAGACCCCCGTGTCAGAACGGGAGCCTGGCCGCGCATCCTCACCCAAAGCCGCACGGTCATCCACGCTGGGCTTGGGTACCACACCGTACCGCTGGTAATCCAGGGGCACGACGCGACAACGCCTGGCCACCTCGCGAGGGGCCTTCGCGAGACGTCCACTCGAGTTAATGGACGACTCCGCCGCCTTGAACATGTCAACGACATGCTCCGCCAGCGGCAGAGAAGGCATAGCGTTAGCAGTCGGTTTCCCAGCTAACCACGGCCTGTGGTCACGCTGGCTAGGCGACTGCTCCACGGGCAGATCAGGCCTAACGCTCACCAACCACTGGCAAGCGTCAGACCAATCCTCCTCCGTGGCTAACTGCGAGCGCTCTACAAGACGGGGTCCTTCGTCTTCCTCCTGAACGCAAGCAGTAGAGCTTGACGGCGGGTATGCTGATACACCTGGCAAGCCAGGGAAAACATGCGGGCCTGATAGCACCGGCATGACAATATCACTGGTTTGACCAGGAGCAGGCACCGTGGCAGAGCGCGGGGTAAATATCGCCCCACCACGGGCCCGGCCAGCACCAGCAACACCCTCGGCAAGCCGAGGTATGCGGTACCGCTGGCCATCAGCAGCGCCCTGGGCCACCACCTGAGCCGCGGACTTTACTCCAGGGTGAGTAAAACCATGGAAGAAGCCGCCTGTATTCCCCGCGAGGGGTGCACAAACTTCTTCATCCATGTCCATGTCGTCAGACGGCGACCCTAGCAGGTAATCCTCATCACCCTGGTCAGAAAGATTAGACCCCGGGTCAGCAAAGAGAGCTAACCCGGGCTGACCAGGAACGGTGCCATAGGAGGTACTGGCCACCGCGGCGTGCGGATACCCCTGGACTGATAAGCAGCCCGCGGGTTCCAGCGACAACCGTCCACGGTCCCCTCTCGGCGCGGCAATAAGCCTGCTGCCAGGGTCGTGGAACGCCCCCTCTAATGGGGCCACCTCTGGATCGTCGAACAACGGAAGCGGTCTAAGGAAAACCGATCCAGAGGCGGGGATTACCTGCTCCGAAGCCGATGATGAGGACAGTAAAGGATTTGGTCCAGGAAGCATGCCACGAAGCAACCCTGGAACCAAATCCTTTATTGTCCTCTTCATCTCTCCCAACATCTCGGTCCGGAAGGCCTCCATATCCACCGCGGACGAGACCTTCCCCTTACCCTTCCTACTTACAACCTCTCGTTTCCGCTTCTTCTTCTTCTCCTCCTCTACCACCTTGTCCGTCGCCTGTAAGCAGCACAAGAATTCGGACATTAACTCGCCCCCCCAGTGCTTACATATGTCACAATTAACCAAGGGACCACAAGGGCTACATTGATAGCACAGATGAGGCCAGAACTTTTCATGTAGAAAACGTCCACAGGACGCGCAACCCGGTCCCTGAAACAGGGCAAAGGACAAGGAGTATGAGCAAACTAGTTAAACTTAGAGACTCAAACCAACTCAAAGAGAAGGAAAACGATCATAAAGATCAATATACATCAGAAACCAGCATAGCGCTTGAATTGCTGATAAATACATAGCCAGGCTGATTATGACGTCATTAATCCCGTGACAGGAAAAATTCGATCCCAACAAAACATCCAAGTGCAAGGACGAATTGTATGCTGAATGGATAAGTCGACTACACAACCATCAGATACATATAGATAACTCTTTTCTGGCAAAAATGTTAATTATCTCCCTTTGTTTGTTTACTATAATTAACATCACCACATTATCAATAACTAGATACCTGACACTTTGTATAGACAAACCATCCAACGTGACGAACCGGAGAACTCCACCATCTGCACGCCTCTTAACTCTCTCCACCTCATGGGGAAGGAATTGGATCAAGAGGGCAAAGTGAGAAGACCTTTATACTAGGCCTCCAACTCACTGGACATAATCTTTCATTTGGTTAGATAACCTAACAGTGTTAGTAGGAAATGGAACCATGGTGGAGAGAAAACTAACTCTCTGCTGCTGTGATGTCACCACCTAGCGTCATACAGACCTATGGACATAAACAGAAAGAGAAATTAGCCTTAGGTAGCACCGAGTTGACATAAACCAACTAACCAAGGCGCTTATCACGGTAAACGCGAGTCCCGGAAACACAATACACCGGGAAGAAAAACTCGCTAATTTTACTAGAAGTCACCTGATTTAAAGGTCCTAAGTCCTTCTTTGGCGAAAAGATCTCTCCCGCCATCCAAATTAGCGATTATCACTCCAAAATAACACCACTTAAACAGTTTAAGAGTAAGAAAAAGCTTATGCACAAAAGGACATGTGTGCTCTCTCTGCCAATAATCTAGCAAAGAGGAAGTGCTAGTCTGCGCATGCGCGGTGGTGGGGCTGGCATCCGCCGGACTACGCTCTGACTCCCTGCCCAGTAGGGGCACCTAACTGTTTTAAATCTGAGTGTTTATTGAGTGAAAGCCAATATTTAGCAATATCAAAAGTATTAGGGAGGTAAGTATACTCTTGAAGTGAAAATACGGATACACATACGGATACACATTCGGATACACATTCGGATACGCATATGCATACGCATACATACAAATGGAATCACTCATTCGGATACACATACGGATAAACATACATGTTAATGGAATCCTAGCTTTACCTGCATAGTTGCCTTGAAATTGGGATTCTAGTAATTTAGGATTCAAACCATATCAATCGATCTCAACATGCACAACGCATGGGTGCAGCTTAGACAGAAATGGGCTAGAAATGGATTTATACATTGCCATGTGTCACCCTGATCCTAACACATTAAACAAGTAAACAATCATCTCACCCTTTCACTGCTGAATCCTCCACCAGTGTCAAATTTTCCTTATTAGCAGATGGATGAATGTGTGCGTGCGTGCGTGCATGCGTGCGTGCGTGGGCTGGTGTGTGGCTGGGTGGGCTGTGATGGATGGGGGGGGGGGGGGGGTGATGGATGGGTGGATGAATTGGTGGATGGATGGATGCATGGATGAATGGGTGGGTAGGTGGGGTGGATTGGTGGATGGATGGATGGATGGGTGGTGGGTGGGTGGCTGGATGGATAGATGGGTGGATGGATGGATGCATTGATGGATAGATGGGTGGGTGGGTGGTGGGGTGGATGGATGGATAGATGGATGCATGCATCCATGGATGGATGGGTGGGTGGGTGGATGGTGAGTGGTTGGATAGATGGGTGGATGGAGGGGTAGATGGGTGGGTGAATGAGTGGATTGGTGGATGGATGGATAGGTAGGTGGTGGGTGGGTGGATGGATGTGTGGGTGGGTGGATAGGTGGCTGGCTGGATTTATGGATGGGTGCGTGGATGGATGGGTAGGGGGTGGATGGATGGATGGATTGGTGGATAGATGGATGGGTGGATGGATGCATGGATGAATGGGTGGGTGGGTGGATTAGTGGATGGATGGGTGGGTGGGTAGCTGGGTGGATGGATGTATGGATGGGTGGGTGGATGGGTGGGTGGATGGAACGGTGGTTGGGTGGATGGAGCGGTGAATGGATGGATAGATGCATGCATCCATGGAAGGGGTGGGTGGAGGGATGGATGGGTGGGTGGGTGGGTGGGTGGGTGGAGGGATGGGTGGATGGGTGGATGGATGGATGGGTGGGTGGGTGGGTGGGTGGGTGGATGGATGGATGGATGGATGGATGGATGGATGGATGGATGGATGGAAGGAGGGATGGATGGATGGATGGATGGATGGATGGCTGGGTGGGTGGGTGGGTGGGTGGATGGATGGATGGATGGATGGGTGGGTGGGTGGATGGATGGATGGATGGATGGATGGATGGATGGATGGATGGATGGTGAGTGGGTGGGTGGATGGAGGGATGGATGGATGGAAGGATGGGTGGGTGGATGAGTTGATGGATGGATGGATGGGTGGATCGGTGGATGGATGTGTGGGTGGGTGGATATGTGGCTGGGTGGATTTATGGATGGGCGGGTGGGTGCGTGGATTGATGGGTAGGTGAGTGGATGGATAGACAGGTGGATGGACGGGTGGATGGATAGGTGGGTGGGTGGATGGGTAGGTGAGTGGATTGATAGACGGGTGGATGGACGGGTGGATGGATGGGTTGGTGAATGGATTGGTGGATAGAAGGATGGATTGGTGGATAGGATGGATTGGTGGATAGATGTGGTGTGGGTGGGTGGGTGAGTGAATGGCTGGATGGTGGATGGATGGATTGATTGATGGATGGGATGGATTGGTGGGTCGATGGATGGATGGGCAGGATAAATGGATGGGTTGGTGTGTGCGTGGATGGGAACACTTAAGTAGAATATCTAAATGTGAATTAAAGAAATTACAGTATAATGCCATCTAGAGTTAGCATGTGGCACCGTGATCCTAACACAAACAAGGAAACACTCGTCTCACCCTTTCACTGTTGAAGTTCTCCACCAGTGTGGCATTTTCCTTATTTATACTTTTCAGCTCCTTCTCAAGCTGTTTGGCTCTTGCCGTAATTTCAGCAACTTCCTTGGCCGCTATTCCGAGTGTCGCTAACTCGCCTTCCAATCGAGATATCTCATGTCCTTTCATGTCAAAGTCCTAAAAATGGTGAGATATATTAATTAAAGTGAATATTCACACCAGAATGCTTTAAAATAAATTTATTTAAATAGTATACTTTTAGAGGCTTAATTTTGATGCCATGAGAAACACTGGATGTAAGCTAAAGGTAAGGAAGAAACTAGGCAGAATTAACGGATGTTACATTTTGAAACAGAAAATGATGTTTGAGATGCAAATCAACAGAAATTTATATTTTTCTAAAAAAAACATCATTATCTTCACATCTGCCTCATATTTTAACATTTTGTATTTTTCTGACTTGTCTGAAGATGGTCACATTTTGGCTTTTATAAATTACATAAATTTATATATGACCCTGAAAAATTATGATTTACCCATGATGAATTACATGGCTGAATAGTGCAGGTACATCTTGGTAATCAGGTGATATATAACAGTACTATATGATGGAGTAAAAACTGAATTAAAAATGAAATCGGTGACGAAGTAGATTTTTGTAGTTTCTAAAACAAAATGTAATATTCTGAAGCGGGAAAGTCATTGGCCCTAATTTAAGCCACATTGACTAGTAGAACAACCCACTCATGTACCTTTCTGAGTGACTTTGCATCAGCCTCCATAATCCGGATATTCTCTTCATGTTTTTCATTCTTCTTCTTCTCTGCCTCGTAGCGTTTCTCCAGCTCCTTCAAGATCTTCTCATGACGCTTAATAGCCTGTTTCTGTCAAAACCAGAAAAATATATTATATTAACCATTTCAACGATAAATCCATGAAAAATTCAATTCTTTACAATGCACAGCATATTCTGTTAAATATTTTGAAATTAATATGACTGGAATTCTTTACAATGCCTAAGGCAACAGTGGCTTTCAGTCATATCAATTTCAGAATATTCAACAGATTTCCTGTTTGTTTGCCTGCGATTGGATACATGAATATATTGGCAAATTCTTTACAATGAATAACCTATTTTGTCGAATATTTTAAAATTAATATGTCTGGAAATCACTGCTGTCTAAGGCATTTAAACTAATTAAAAAAAATTCAAGAGATTTACCTGATGTGTAAACTATACACACTTCATGAGGAGTTTAATTCTGACTTACTTGAGTTCACTTCTTCTCTCCTCATAGAGAATCTGGCTAAAACATCCTCCAGATAGTTCTTATGGCAGATACAGGCCCTGATTTATCCCATGTATAAGGAATTAATGCAGTTTATTCTTAATTAAGACATGAAGCAGGAGGCTTAATTTTGACAATCTATTCTCACCCACCTGGTCAATGTCAAGAGAGGGCCATGCAATGGGTTGATTGATACAGCGGCTTTCTTTAGCCTGTCTCTGGACCATGAAGTTTGCATTATCTGGGTAAGATGTTAAGACGAGGATGGTACGAAACTGTACATTTAATTTTTTTGTGGTTTTCAGTCATGAAATATCTAGACACATGTGTGTCAAAACATGTGTTGTTTCAAAATTTTTGGTGGAGCATAGGTGTTCCTGTATTCTGAATGTTCGGTTCTCTGTCCCCCATATTATTTTTTTGCAGTGTTCACATGTGATCGGATAAAGCATATTTGTCAGGCAGTTACGGACTATCTTGTTTGTCAGGCAGTTACAGACTATCTTGTTTGTCAGGCAGTTATGGACTATCTTGTTTGTCAGGCAGTTACGGACTATCTTGTTTGTCAGGCAGTTACTGACTATCTTGTTTGTCAGGCAGTTACTGACTATCTTGTTTGTCAGGCAGTTACGGACCATCTTGTTTGTCCGGTAGTTATGGACTATCTTGTCTGTCAGGCAGTTACAGACTATCTTGTCTGTCAGGCAGTTATGGACCACCTTGTTTGTCAGGCAGTTACGGACTATCTTGTTTGTCAGGCAGTTACGGACTATCTTGATCTTGTCTGTCAGGCAGTTACGAACTATCTTGTTTGTCAGGCAGCTACGGACTATCTTGTTTGTCAGGCAGTTATGGACTATCTTGTTTGTCAGCCAGTTACGGACTATCTTGTTTGTCAGGCAGTTACAGACTATCTTGTTTGTCAGGCAGTTACAAACTATCTTGTTTGTCAGGCAGTTAAGGACTATCATGTCTGTCAGGCAGTTAAGAACTATCTTGTTTGTCAGGCAGCTACGGACTATCTTGTTTGTCAGGCAGTTACAGACTATTTTGTCTGTCAGGCAGTTATGGACTATCTTGTTTGTCAGGCAGTTACGGACTATCTTGTTTGTCAGGCAGTTACGGACTATCTTGTTTGTCAGGCAGTTACAGACTATTTTGTCTGTCAGGCAGTTATGGACTATCTTGTTTGTCAGGCAGCTACGGACTATCTTGTTTGTCAGGCAGTTACAGACGATTTTGTCTGTCAGGCAGTTACAGACTATTTTGTCTGTCAGGCAGTTACGGACTATCTTGTTTGTCAGGCAGTTACGGACTATATTGTTTGTCAGGCAGTTACGGACTATCTTGTTTGTCAGGCAGTTACAGACTATTTTGTCTGTCAGGCAGTTACGGACTATCTTGTTTGTCAGGCAGTTACGGACTATCTTGTTTGTCAGGCAGTTACGGACTATCTTGTTTGTCAGGCAGTTACGGACTATCTTGTTTGTCAGGCAGTTACGGACTATCTTGTTTGTCAGGCAGTTACGGACTATCTTGTTTGTCAGGCAGTTACGGACTATCTTGTTTGTCAGGCAGTTACGGACTATCTTGTTTGTCAGGCAGTTACGGACTATCTTGTTTGTCAGGCAGTTACGGACTATATTGTTTGTCAGGCAGTTACGGACTATCTTGTTTGTCAGGCAGTTACAGACTATTTTGTCTGTCAGACAGTTACGGACTATCTTGTTTGTCAGGCAGTTACGGACTACCTTGTTTGTCAGGCAGTTACGGACTATCTTGTTTGTCAGGCAGTTACGGACTATCTTGTTTGTCAGGCAGTTACGGACTATCTTGTTTGTCAGGCAGTTACGGACTATCTTGTTTGTCAGGCAGTTACGGACTATCTTGTTTGTCAGGCAGTTACAGACTATCTTGTTTGTCAGGCAGTTACGGACTATCTTGTTTGTCAGGCAGTTACGGACTATCTTGTCTGTCAGGCAGTTACGGACTATCTTGTTTGTCAGGCAGTTACGGACTATCTTGTTTGTCAGGCAGTTACAGACTATCTTGTTTGTCAGGCAGTTACGGACTATCTTGTTTGTCAGGCAGTTACGGACTATCTTGTCTCTCTAAGTTAGAAACTACTACCACTTTTAACCCTTAAATGGCCAAATTTGTTCGAGAATATTTCAATTTCATATAAAAAATGTCTATTGGTGCGCAAAGAGAAGACTATTTTTGAAAATTTACCACTGGGATGACTGGCTCAATTATTGAGCCAGTTATTCCAGTGGTAAATATACACCTGTGGAAAAGTTAAGCACCACCCTATTTTTACGCACATGCGAGGGTATATTCATGTGCTATGAAGAAAGCAATAGCATAAACATTTATGTACCCATCCATCTTAGTGCAAGAGGTAATAATGCAACTAGAGGAATGCTGATTATGATGGTGGGGAAACACTATGTTTTTGTTTGAACTTGAAAACGAGGCCTGAATATGGTTACGTTGACACAACTGACAACTATTGCCCTACAGTTGACACACGTGGCTAGATTGTCATTAATGGTGTCTGAAAACGAAGTTTAACATCTGTGCACGAGTTTGAGACTGTCATTATTAATACCGGGTATATCCACCTTGTGCCTGGATGACGGCCTGGACACGACGTCTCATGCTGGTCACCAACCGACTGATACGCCATTGTGGTATTCGTTGCCATTCAAGATGGAGTGCGTCTGTTAATTCCTGTAGGTTCTGCACAGGAGGATCCCTCCTTCTCACCATGTTTCCCAGAATGTCCCAGATATGCTCAATAGGGTTCATGTCAGGGCTCCTTGCTGGCCATGGTAGGGTTTCGATGGCATTCTGGCGGAGGTATTCATGCACAGCTCTAGCACGATGTGGTCGGGCGTTGTCATCCATGAATATAGGGTGGGTTCCAGGTGCATGATTTACAAAATGAGGGACCACAACTCTATCCAGTATGGAATCTTGATATCTTTGTCCATTTAGTGTTCCAGGTACAGTCAACAGATCCAGCTTACAATCAAATGAGATGCACCCCCATATCATAACGGAACCTCCACCAAATGGAACTTCTTCCATGATGTTACGTTGGTCGTACGCCGTGCGTCTGGACCTCCATACACGAGTTCGACCATCTGTGGCATGAAGCAGGAACCGACTTTCATCGGCCCAGTGTACCCGTCTCCAGGATCTCATGTTCCAGTGTCTTCTTTCGTTGCACCACCTCAGACGCTCCTCTTTGTGGTGTGCAGTGAGGAGAGGATGTCTGACAGGTCTCCTAGCTTTCATGCCAGCAGCATACAGTCTCCTTTTGACGGTAGACATTGACACTCTATTGCGCGTTTCCCATTGCTGGCTGAGCACTCTGCTGTTGGTGAATGGAGATCTCCTAACAAGGCGTACTAGGGCTCGATCATCACGGGCAGTAGTCTTCTTCGGTCTTCCAGATCTAGGCCTGTCCTTCACCTCGTTAGTTTGCCCATGTTTTGCAATCAAACGACTGATTACAGTATGGTTAATGTTCAGCTGTCTGCCAATCTCTCTGCATGACATACCAGTGGTATGCATGCCTATGATTTGCCATTTCACACGATCACTTAACCTTCGTCTTGCCATAGCGGTTCACAATCAAGAGCTAATTCTCTCTGTACAAATAAACCACGGTCATGAACACAAAATTTCTAATCTTGTCGCCTAAATCTGTATGTAATGTTCTACACCTCAAACTGGATTTTTACATAACTGAACACGTGTGCTGTTTCCCGCCACGCACGGACATCAAGAAGCGTGAAGTCATGCATGCATGTGCATTTCGTACTTGGAATTATGTCAGCTAACGCGGGGACAAAAAGTATGGCAGCCTAGTTGTACCATCATGTTTCTACGTTCTATTGTTTTTGCTGGTGCTTAACTTTTGCACAGGTGTATATTCAAAAATAGTCTTGGCCTGCAAATGGACATTCATCCAGACCACTGGAACATCAGGTTTTGGCCAGGTTGACCATTAAAGGGGTAAAACAGCGTGTTTGGTCCAAGACTTGAGAGACGTCGCACTTGCAATTTGTACATGGTGCGAATTCTCACTATAGGCTATTGTGGTTTACCTTCGTCTGGCTTCCAGACTTTCAAAAAGCCAGCTCACCACCGTCATTGTTATTAAAGTAATAATTATATTTATCACATAAATATTAGCCATAGTGACATACATCTCTCATTAAAATCATGTGTGTAAATTGCATTACTAGCATTAGAGCATATACAACTCATAGCAGGCCATGCACACACACACGCACACACTCAAGCACACGCACGCACGCACGCACGCACGCACGCACGCACGCACGCACGCACGCACGCACGCACGCACGCACGCACGCACGCACGCACGCACGCACGCACGCACGCACGCACGCACGCACGCACGCACGCACGCACGCACGCACGCACGCACGCACACACACACACACACACACACACACACACACACACACACACACACACATGCACACATGCATACACACACAAATGCTTGCAATGTCTGATATTTACATCCGCAGCAGAGGACGTGTCTGTCTGTCCGGCTCTCTTCTGTTCTTGTTCCAACTGTTTTATCTTCATATTAAGTTCATTATTTTCTCTCTTCAATGCGGCTACTTGATCTCGTAGAGCTTTTGTTGCTGGGTCTGGGCCTGCTGTCACGGCAACCACAGATGCCCTTCTAGCCTGAAATCCAAGTAAATAAACTTTTCTTCACTGACAAAGTGGAGAATGTGCGCAGTACCAGCCAGATTGATCAGCGTGTAGGTAATGTCAAATAGTGGAAGAAGGCAAATGTTTTCTTTTCCTAGCTAGACACTACTGTGCTAATATCAAGCCAATTGTTATGCATTTCTAAAACAGATATGCAGTTGATTTGCAAGCATGAAGGTCGATTTTATGATCTTGCAATAAACTATGAAGCTGGACTCCAACCTTAAAATAAATATAGAAGGCTTATGAATACACCTAACAATGATCATGACCATGGCCTTTGACATTTTGACCCCAAAGTAATTGTCTCATCCCATCTCATTATCAAGTATGCAAGTTTGGGTGCATTATGATTAACACAACAGGAGATATGAACTGCTAAGTTGAGGTGAAAGTAAAATGTTATTGTTGAGAGAACCCTTGAGTTCTGTCATTATCAAACTGACTATGACCTTTTGATGCCAAGATGATTGCGTCATGTCATCTCAGTATAAGGAAGGATGTGTCTGAATGTGGGCCCTATATGCTTATCCAAACATGAGATATAAACAGTGAAGTTGAGCTAAACACAAAATGTTACTGTTGAAAAAAACATTTCTTTCAAAAACCAGAATGACATATGAACTAATTGGCTCTTTCATTATAAGGAAGCATGTATTTAAGCTTGGCTCCCATATAGTTAACCAAACATGAGAAATGAACTTAAGTTGATATAAACGCAAAATGTTAATTCTGAAAAAACTGTCATTTACCAATATCACAATAATATTGACCATTGACCTTTTAGCATAAGTCATTGTGTCGTGTCCTCTCCTTATAAGGAAGTATGTGTACAAGTTTGGGTTCAGGAAGATTAGGCAAACATGAGATATGAACTGCTAAGTTGAACCAAACACCAAATTTTAATGTTGATAAAAAGAGTTTACCAATATCAGAATAACCTTGCCCCTTTCCCTTTTGACACCAACATCACAGTACACTTAATCAAAGAGGAGATATGAATTGCTAAGTTGAGCTAAATGCAAACTGTTAATACTGAAAAAGGTTTTACTAATGTCACAATGACCTCGACCATTTGACCCCAAGGTCATTGCGATGCTCTCTTATTATACGGAAGCTATGTCCAAGTTTGGGTCCAGTAGGATTAACCAAAGTTGAGAAATAAACTGCTCAGTTGAGCCAAATGGAAAATATTAATGTTGAAAAAATTAAGATTTTACCAAGGTTACAGTGGCCTTGCCCTTTGACCTAAGGTCATTGTGTGATGCTATGCCATTATAAAGAAGCATGTGTTCAGGTTTAGGTCAAGTATGATTAACCAAACATGAGGTATAAACAGAAAGGTTGAGCTAAGCACAAATTGGACGATGACACCGCTGATGACACCACCACTGGACAACATGCAGGGTATCACACTAGTTCATTTTACTTCCTAAAGTCGAGCTAAAGAAGCACAATTAATCTTTGCTTGATATAGAGATATTTTAGGGTCAAGTCACAACAAAAATAATTATTGAATAGATACTCAGATTAATATCCTGCATTAAAACTTTGACCTTGTTTGTCCTGTAACTAGGTCACACTGACCTATAATTTATATGGATGTCTCAGTTTCAAATACTTAGAATGACAAAACAAAACACAATGTAGATGAATGAGTGTATTATTACTCAGCAGCTGGGAGTATTTTTCATATTCTATAGCAACATTAATGGGAACATTACCTTATTGTGATCTCGCATTAACAATACCAAGAAGCTGGTAAACAATCTGCACCACAACATTCTTAATATTGTCAATACAAATTAGTCTTAAAATATTTTACTCTCTTGGATAGAATGTGAGTCTTCTTACAATACCAACACACACGTACGCAATTACTTGCATACACGCACGCACGCACACACACAAACCCTGGACCGGAATTCACGGAGAGGGAATAGTTTACACCCTGTCGCAACGTAGAAAACGGACCAATCAGAATACTGCATTTACTCCACTTGGGAGGCGTAAGCCCTAGTTATTCCTCTTCTAGGGCATAAGCTCTATTCGTAAATACCCGTTTGCTTAACATCACATGAACAGCATTTCTATCATGGCATACTAGTGATATTACACAAGCCCTGGTTGACTACGAAGGTCACATGACCAGCATTTCTATCATGGCATACCAGTGATATTACACAAGCCCTGGTTGACTACTAAGGTCACATGACCAGCATTTCTATCACAGCATACCAGTGATATTACACAAGCCCTGGTTGACTACTAAGGTCACATGATCAGCATTTCTATCATGGCATACCAGTGATATTACACAAGCCCTGGTTGACTACGAAGGTCACATGACCAGCATTTCTATCATGTCATACCAGTGATATTACACAAGCCCTGGTTGACTACTAAGGTCACATGATCAGCATTTCTATCATGGCATACCAGTGATATTACACAAGCCCTGGTTGACTACTAAGGTCACATGACCAGCATTTCTATCATGGCATACCAGTGATATTACACAAGCCCTGGTTGACTACTAAGGTCACATGAACAGCATTTCTATCATGTCATACCAGTGATATTACTCAAGCCCTGGTTGACTACTAAGGTCACATGACCAGCATTTCTATCATGGCATACCAGTGATATTACACAAGCCCTGGTTGACTACTAAGGTCACATGATCAGCATTTCTATCATGGCATACCAGTGATATTACACAAGCCCTGGTTGACTACTAAGGTCACATGACCAGCATTTCTATCATGGCATACCAGTGATATTACACAAGCCCTGGTTGACTACTAAGGTCACATGATCAGCATTTCTATCATGGCATACCAGTCATATTACACAAGCCCTGGTCGACTACTAAGGTCACATGAACAGCATTTCTACCATGACATACCAGTGATATTACACAAGCCCTGGTTGACTACGAAGGTCACATGACCAGCATTTCTATCATGGCATACCAGTGATATTACACAAGCCCTGGTTGACTACGAAGGTCACATGACCAGCATTTCTATCATGGCATACCAGTGATATTACACAAGCCCTGGTTGACTACTACGGTCACATGACCAGCATTTCTATCATGGCATACCAGTGATATTACACAAGCCCTGGTTGACTACTAAGGTCACATGATCAGCATTTCTATCATGGCATACTAGTGATATTACACAAGCCCTGGTTGACTACTAAGGTCACATGACCAGTATTTCTATCATGGCATACCAGTCATATTACACAAGCCCTGGTTGACTACTAAGGTCACATGACCAGCATTTCTATCATGGCATACCAGTGATATTACACAAGCCCTGGTTGACTACTAAGGTCACATGACCAGCATTTCTATCATGGCATACTAGTGATATTACACAAGCCCTGGTTGACTACTAAGGTCACATGAACAGCATTTCTATCATGTCATACCAGTGATATTACACAAGCCCTGGTTGACTACTAAGGTCACATGACCAGCATTTCTATCATGGCATACCAGTGATATTACACAAGCCCTGGTTGACTACTAAGGTCACATGATCAGCATTTCTATCATGGCATACCAGTGATATTACACAAGCCCTGGTTGACTACTAAGGTCACATGATCAGCATTTCTATCATGGCATACCAGTGATATTACACAAGCCCTGGTTGACTACTAAGGTCACATGACCAGCATTTCTATCATGGCATACCAGTGATATTACACAAGCCCTGGTTGACTACTAAGGTCACATGACCAGCATTTCTATCATCGCATACCAGTGATATTACACACGCCCTGGTTGACTACTAAGGTCACTTGAACAGCATTTCTATCATGGCATACCAGTCATATTACACAAGCCCTGGTTGACTACGAAGGTCACATGACCAGCATTTCTATCATGGCATACCAGTCATATTACACAAGCCCTGGTTGACTACTAAGGTCACATGAACAGCGTTTCTACCATGACATACCAGTGATATTACACAAGCCCTGGTTGACTATGAAGGTCACATGACCAGCATTTCTATCATGGCATACCAGTGATATTACACAGGCCCTGGTTGACTACGAAGGTCACATGACCAGCATTTCTATCATGGCATACCAGTGATATTACACAAGCCCTGGTTGACTACGAAGGTAACATGACCAGCATTTCTATCATGGCATACCAGTCATATTACACAAGCCCTGGTTGACTACGAAGGTCACATGACCAGCATTTCTATCATGGCATACCAGTGATATTACACAAGCCCTGGTTGACTACTAAGGTCACATGACCAGCATTTCTATCATGGCATACCAGTGATATTACACAAGCCCTGGTTGACTACGAAGGTCACATGACCAGCATTTCTATCATGGCATACCAGTGATATTACACAAGCCCTGGTTGACTACTAAGGTCACATGACCAGCATTTCTATCATGGCATACTAGTGATATTACACAAGCCCTGGTTGACTACTAAGGTCACATGACCAGCATTTCTATCATGGCATACCAGTGATATTACACAAGCCCTGGTTGACTACTAAGGTCACATGACCAGCATTTCTATCATGGCATACCAGTGATATTACACAAGCCCTGGTTGACTACTAAGGTCACATGACCAGCATTTCTATCATGGCATACTAGTGATATTACACAAGCCCTGGTTGACTACTAAGGTCACATGACCAGCATTTCTATCATGACATACCAGTGATATTACACAAGCCCTGGTTGACTACTAAGGTCACATGACCAGCATTTCTATCATGACATACCAGTGATATTACACAAGCCCTGGTTGACTACTAAGGTCACATGATCAGCATTTCTATCATGGCATACCAGTGATATTACACAAGCCCTGGTTGACTACTAAGGTCACATGACCAGCATTTCTATCATGGCATACCAGTGATATTACACAAGCCCTGGTTGACTACGAAGGTCACATGACCAGCATTTCTATCATGGCATACCAGTGATATTACACAAGCCCTATTTGACTACTAAGGTCACATGAACAGCGTTTCTACCATGACATACCAGCTTAGCATCCTGAGTTCTGTCCTCTAGAGCTTTGTTAGCTGCATCAAGTTTCGTCTTCAAATTCTCCATCTGTAAGTTAGCTTTAGACAGCTTACTAGTGATATCCGCCTTGTCACGATCCAGTTTCACCTATAAATAAACGGCAGATTATGAACAATGCATTGATAGTTCACGATAAGACAGTAAATACCGTCCAAAATCTAACAGCTATAGTTAAAATTTGTACAAGAAAATTTAAATATTCTCATTCAAATGACCATTTGCAGACACAGATTATTTTGAAATTTTTTGACTAGAATGACTAGCTCGGTTATCGAGCCAGTCATTCCAGTTGTACATTTTCTAAAATTGTTTTGTCTTGGTCTGTAAATGGGCATTTCTCAAGACCACTCTAGCTGGTTTGAGTGTTAAAGGGGTAAACTACTGTAGCCGCAAAGCAGAGTATATCATCATCATCATAATCACCATTATCATCATCATCACCATTATCATCATAATCGCCAGCATCATCATAATCGCCAGCATCATCATCAATCAATCATTCATCATCATCATCAATCAATCATTCATCATCATCAATCATCATCGTCATCAATCATCATCATCCTCACCACCATCACCATCAATCATCATCACCATCATCAATCATCATCAATCATCGTCACCATCATTATCACTGTCATTATCATCATCATAATCATCAATCATCATCAATCATTGACAGAAAATTGACATATGAAAATAATGTCGCTTATTCTCTTTTTGCCATTGTAATGTTGCATCAAAAAAGCATCCGCTTTTGTTTCTATGAGAATTGATAATACTTACCAGATGTACTATTATGATAATGTCTATTATCTAGTCTAGCTCAAAATAAACAATTAAAACTCCGCACTCCATAGTCCTGCCCATACTGTTTCTGGGAATTACCATAGCCTCCAGATACCGAGTCAATTCCCAACAACAGTCAGATTCGTCTTATATTTGTCTTGACAAACAGCGAAAGCAGCTCAGCCTCACCTTAGGGGGACGGCTGAGATGGACCATAGTACATCTGTAAGTATTATCAATTCTCATAGAAACAAAAGCGGATGCATTTTTGATTCTACTTCGATTAATACTTACCAGATGTACTATTATGATAAACTCTGGATTTCGACAGCCAAGAAACTCAAATGGGAGGAGGCGAGGCTCGAAACAGCTCTCAACTTCTATCCGACAGAGAAGGTTGTGAAGAGATTGGAAACCCAGCATACGCTTGGGTTCTGCCATCTGACTCATAGAGTGATAAACTTCCATGGTTTAGACAGCGCTCCCCACCCCCACCCCCCTCATTTGTCTGCACAAATTCCAGAGGGCTGTCAAAAGGGGAGGTAACACCCACCAGACCTGTGTCAGCCCCAAGTCTGCACTAAGGCAGTCCAGGAGAGTGCAAAGAAGCCGCTACAACTTCTAATTTTGAAAAAACTATCAGTATATCGATTAGATTTTAAAATTTGAATGAGTTTATTGTCTGTTGCAATGAATAAGATACTCTTGAACCAGACTTTTACTTAATCAGTCTGGGAATTCGACTGTAAGTAAATTAATATTAGTCACTTAAACTAAGAAAACACTCACCATTCTGAGTGTTTGGCCTTTCTTGATCATTGCAGGAGCTTCGCCCAATTCACGGTCATTCACAGATCATGTGCATCACCAGTGCCAGTGCATGTGGAAGACCCCTATGATGTATGCGTAAACAGTGGTCGGACATAGCTTTAAGTGAGATTCGATAAATTGCTGATGGCTACCGGATTAAGTGCGCTGGAGATATCGCGAAGGTAGAAATCAGTAAATGACAACTCGGCATGCCATTGTGCTACAGACATCACCTCCTCTAAAGAGACACCCGTATAAAGGGCCGATGCTGCTGCTAGTGCTCGGACTTGATGGGCGTTTGCACGATCAATCTGCTTTCCTGTTGCAATTTTATGCGAAATCTGAATAGCATCGACTATCCAACGAGAAATGGTGCCTTTCGAGGCGTGAAGATGAGGAGATTTGAGACATAACCACAGAGATTTTGGGTCATCTCTCCACTCCTCAGTACGTTTCTTATACACCTTCAGACATCTGATAGGACACCAAGCAGAAGAGCTTGGGTCATGTCTAATTAAACTTGGCAAATTGATCGGCTGTCCTTGACATTTAAGTGACTAATTTTTTGCCACGAAACAAAGACGTGGTAATAGTCTTAAACCTTCACCCGTAATGACAAAACGGTCTTGTTCAGCAGAAAGCGCATGAATTTTGCTTCTCCTCGCCGATGCTGCTGCAACCAAGAAAACTGACTTAATAGTTAACAGTTTAATATCTATAGATCTAATTGGTTCAAAGGGAGCATGCCATAAAACCTGTAGAACAAGAGATAGATTCCATGCTGGGATAGGAATTGGCTGTCTGGGTCGCAAATTGCTCATTCCTTTAATAACTTCATTTAGAGTGTCGTTCTCCACTCCTACAGTGGCCAGACTGGGAACGACTGAAGCTAGTGCAGACTTATATGCTGATAGGGTTGAAGGTACAAGTTTGTCAACCTCGTATAAATTGCAGATAAAATCTGCTATGTGTTGAACAGATTCAGAAAACAGATTAATATCTCTTCCCTTACACCACTCTGCAAATTTGTTGATTCTATAATTATAAGTTCTGGTGGTTGACCTCCCCCCCCCCTTCTGGCTGAAGTGACAAACTTTGCTCCTAGCTCAGAATCACCACCCTCAATTGCTCGCTGCTTGATAACATCCATACAGTCAATTGGAACATTTCCACTCTGTCGTGGAGATACAGACCTTTGTTCTGAAAAATCAGATCCCTTCTGTCTAGAAGAGGAATTGGATTGCAAACCAGAAGGTCCAGCAGATCCGTAAACTATGATCGGCCTGGCCAATGAGGAGCGATCAGTAGTACTTGGCATATGTACTCTCCTATCTTTGCCAGAACTTTTGGGATGAGAATCGTTGGAGGATATGTGTACGCGTACATTCCTGTCCAACTTATCGCTAGTGCATCCACTGCTAGAGCTAGTGGGTCCGGGATCGCTGACACATATGTGAACATCTTTGCGTTTCCTTTCATCGCAAATAGATCCACATTTGGCTTGCCCCAATGTTTGAATAGAACCTCCACTACCGATTGGTTGAGCTACCATTCTGTCGGATGACAAACCTTCCTTCGACTGAGAGCATCCACTAGGATGTTCAATCTTCCTGGAATGTGTGCTGCCCGAAGAATAACATTCCTCTCTTGGCACCACAGCAGAAGGTTCCATATCATCATACACAATTCTGGTGATCTCGTCCCGCCTTGGTGGTTGCGATAAGCCACCACTGTGGAGTTGTCTGTCCTTATTAGGACAATCTTGTCTCGGATTAAGGTCTCGAATTTTCGAAGTGCTAATGCCACTGCTAATAATTCGAGAACATTTATATATTTCTGCGCATTGGTCCGATCCCATTCCCCTGACAGTGACAGATCATCCAGTACTGCTCCCCAACCACGTCGTCGATGCATCTGTAAAGATGGACATTTGCAGTTGGGGTGGTTGTAGAGGAACACCTCGCAGATTCTGTTCTGATAACCACCACTGAAGATGAAATATCAATGGTTCTTTTACTGGAATCCTCAGAGATAACGGATCCATTCACTGAGACCAGAATGACATTAAGTACATCTGAATCGGCCTGCGCCTGAGTGCCACATAAGGAACCATCTTCTCCAGAAATACTAGTAAAATCAGTATTCTGAGAAATTGACGAGCCATCAGATAGGCTCCTAGCGAAATTGACCCCAGAACTGAAATCAAGCTCTTGACTCTGCTCTCTGCCGGAAAAGCCACACGGTCCCTGGGATTGGAAAAAATTCCCAGATATACAAACTCCTGGGATGGAGTCAATTCTGATTTCTCTAGATTCACCATCCATCTTAGGTCCTTTAGTAAGGCCATGACTACCTGAATATTGTTGCGCAGAGTGACTGGATTCCCCGACTTCAGCAGCCAGTCGTCTATGTAAGTATGAACAGCTATGTTTCTCCTGCAAAGATAAGCAGTCATGCCGAGAACCACTTTGGTAAAGACCCTCGGGGCTGTGGTGAAACCGAACAGTAACGCATTGAACTTCCAGACATTGTCGTGGAATTGACATTGGAATATGAAAATATGCGTCCTTCAGATTTATCGATACTGCCCACATGCCTTTTCTCAGCCCTGTCATCACTGCTGCCACAGTCTCCATCTGTAATTTTGGTGAAAGAATCAATTTGTTCAGTGGTTTGAGGTTGAGAATCAGTCTCCAACCTCCGGTGAATTTCGGAACAAGGAAAATTATCGAATAGAAGCCCAGGGAGGACTGATTGCAGACTAAATGAATCGCATTCTTTCGTTGAAGATCTTTGATTTCTAAGCAAATGACATCTAGACGATCAGATTCCCTTGGAACGGGAGTCCATATGGGAGTCGATGTTAACGGAACTAACGATTGATGGTTGAGCCAGTCCGTTTCTTAGCCAATGGCAGACAAAACAATCTTGCACGACCTGTTCCCACTGGTTTGAGAAAAGCTGAAGTCTGCCTCCGACGGAAGGAATCTGTACACAGCTCGCAGTCGATGTTCCGCGACAAGACGTTAATTCGTTTTGGTGAAGATTCACGAGTCCCTGCGTTCCTGCCGCCACCGGTACGGGTCTCGACAGAAGCCCGTCAGGACCATTCCCCCATGGCCACCTCACGGTTTCTTGGAATATGATGGGCCGGAATCACCATCACATCTATCTTTACGGTAGCCGCCGTGTCCCGAACTGCCACCCTTCCTGTCGTCTTCATACAGCCTCTTATTAGAGGACCTATATTATGATGAACGGCCAGGTCCCTGAGAACTGGATGCCCAATGGGCATCACGGCCAGACGGATGGAAGGGCGATCTTTGTCATTGCCTCTGCTGCTCCTGATGGTGCTGCTTATAGGACTGCTGCGGCTGAGTCCTTTTCGTCCACTTCCATGACTTGCCAATGACCTCCTGCTCTGCAACCATGGACGCAACCTTGGAGAGAGCTTATCATGCTGAGCTGCCAAACAAGCCCAGACAAATGAAGGGCACAGAAGACAAAGCAGCCCTCATCTCTGGGCCTGGTTCTACACAATCGAGAACCATTCTCCTCCACTCCGCCAATGATCTGGTGATCACCCTGACCAGGCAATCTTGGGATAAGCGCATGGTGTCCCAGATAACTCCAGAAGCAGCCTCTAGCACTTCCCCACCTTCCGCCATGCAGGTCAGCATCCCCTGCAAGATGGTACAGCCATGGGAGAGCAGCCATAGCCGCACTCGCCAGATCCTCAATAAGTGTTAGCTCACTGAAGGCATCTTTATTAGTCTGAGAAACCAAGGGTCGAGAACGACCCTTGGATTTCCCAGCTAATGACCTATTCAGTGCTTCACGTTCTCCGACTGAAAGCAGAGGAACACGGGCATACTGATGATATGCCTGCTCTGGAAAGTGGACTCTCCTCCTTATCCCCTTAGGGGCCTTGGGCACCATGTACTCCGGCTGAACCAAACAGTACGCAGCGACTTCCAACATGTCAGAAGTCTGAGTATCCAAGGGTAGTTGGCATGGCCGAAGAGCCGCTCGACAGAGCGCTAGCCGCATGCTCTGACATCCGCTCCATCGCTGGATCGTGCTGAGACCCTTGGTCAGATGTCAACCCGAGCGTCGGACATCCATCCATGAACCTGCCCCCATTCAGCATCGGTGCAGAATGATGATTAGTCCATTAAAGGACTAATATTTTCATCCTCCTTCTCATCCTTGGATGAGAAGGCCACCGACTATCCATGCTGAGAGCTACAGACCAAACTTCCAATTCGAAGCGGGTCCGTAGCTTGACTACTTGCGGCTCCAGTATCTAGCGAATCACCAGATACGGAATGACCGCAATCCATCGTCTCCAGCATGGAAGCCGGGACTGCGACCGCAAACACGGCAGAACATGGGACTCCGAGTGGAGCCGCCATACCCGGATCCGTGATGCCGACGGGAGATGTAAAAGACGGCGCTCCGGAAAGAGTGAACTCTGGATGGAAGATGACCAATGGAACGTCGACATACCCACCTGGCTGACAGAGCCGAACAAAACCAGGGGGGGGGGGGGGGGGGGGGGGCTGAGCCGCGAGAAATGCTAGAGTCTGTCACTTGTGAAAGCTCTGTCATGCCAGTGTCTTCCATCAGGAGGATATCCTTTTCCTCCGGCATCGGCTCTTGAGCCGATGTGAGAGAAAGGTCAGGTGCATGTTCCTCCGCAGAACTGGCCGGACCACCGATAGGTTGTCCTGCAACAGACTGCATCGATGAAACCATGGACTGGAATGACTCAAACATCGCCTTGAATTGGGCTGCCCAAACACCCAAGGCTGAGTCCATCCGCTCATTCAGGCGCTCCTCCAGACCGTTAACTGACGCCTGATCCATCTCAGCCATATTTTCTTCGCGATTCTCTCCACAAGCGCACGCCGATCGCGATCAAACTCTGCCACTAAGTCTGACGACCACTTTATGCATACATCGCAAGGACTTCCAACCTTGCACTTGGCACACGCAGCACAGTGGTGCCCTGCAAACTTTTGCTTCATGAAGCGATTGATTGCCCTGTAGGTGGGGCTTAGAATACACCTTCCGTATCCTCTGCGTGTCGTAAGAGGCGACTAAAGGAGGTAATGGTGAGGTAACCCTGACAGAAACCTTGAGTGCTGAAGACGGAGGTTCCAGGCCGCACGGCGCACTCTAATAAACCATGGATCCACGCACTTAACGCTTATGATCATGTCGATAGTCACTTACAGGACTGGCGGTATGATCAGCGAACGAAAAGAAGAAGATGAAGCGATTGCAGCGGGAGCATAAGGTATCCGGCGGGACCTTACCCTGTCCCTTCACTTTCTGCGAACAAAGAATAAGAATTAAACCACTGCACATGATAAGATGATGACGAGCAACACGCACAATTTACTTGATTGTAAGTTTTAAATTTCTTAAAACATTAACTTTCTCTTAGATTAATGATAATCAAGTTCTAGGTAGGAAATATTTGAAAATTTTTAGAGTGAAAATTTTATAAACACGACTTGGTAATTAACTAACATTAAAATAGTCAAGAAATTAAGACCGATCACTACAAACGCCCTCGACAATGAAGCGAGAGCTAACGATTGGCTTAAAACTGAGTGCATAGACACGCCAAGCCAAAACAAAATGATAATCATGGGCGCCACCATCCTGGCTAAGGGCGCATCCATCTTGGAAGGAACCGAGTTGCAAGAGAAACAAGAAGATCAGTACTGATCACATGTCCCCTGACGGGTGTTGTTAGTAAAACAAATTTTTGAGATTCCTGAATAAAACAATAACCAAGAGTTAACTCCCTTGGTAATGTGACCAGGAAAGGTAACTGTTGGTCATAATTGGTCAATTCCACCCCACGTCTTGACCACATGACCAGTAAAGATTTAAAGTTCTTTAATTTTTTAGTTATTCGCTTTTTCTTATGGTGACCATTAGTGTTACCGGCACCGCCACACATCTCTCGACAAATCTGTATCCAAATAAAATAGCATGGGTGGATTTCGTAAAAGTTAGAAATTTGCTCAGAAGTTAGAAATTTACTTAGATTAAGCCTAAGTGGATTTCACAAAAACATTTGCTTAAGTTTAATGTTAGAAAATTGCTTAGAAATCTAAACAATTTTCTAACTTTCCTAAGCAAGGTCTTAGATCGCTTAGAAAGTTTGCAAATATCTTGTGAATAAAAAGCTGCCACCTCTCAACAATATACACATTGAATGTAGTGTTTTAGTTGATTATAAATGTTGTTTGTTTTGAGCAATGTACGTGAACATTGTTTACACATTGTATATACCTAACTCTTATCGTTGTGCAGTTCGTACTATTAATACTATATTAAATAACAATTCTGGAAAATACGCCTGAAAAATGTTAACTGCACAATGTTGACATCAAAATTATACTTTTAGGCCTCGCCTTTTGAGTACAGGATCCCTGACTAAAGTCTGGTTTGGACTAATCAGAACGCGTCCTACATTTATACAAGCCGCTTACGGCATAAATGATATTTGCTCAGCTAAGAATAAGCAAAAATCATGTAAATATATCGCCCTGTAGGTGGGGCTTAGAATACACCTTCCGTATCCTCTGCGTGTCGTAAAAGGCGACTAAAGGAGGTAAGGGTGAGGTAACCCTGACAGAAACCTCAAGTGCTGAAGACGGAGGTTCCAGGCCGCATGGCGCACTCTAATAAACCATGGATCCACGCACTTAACGCTTATGATCATGTCGATAGTCCCTTACAGGACTGGCGGTATGATCAGCGAACGAAAAGAAGAAAAAAGATGTTAACTATACACCTGTGCAAAAGTTAAGCACCAGCAAAAACAATAGAACGTAGAAACATGATGGTACAACTAGGCTGCCATACTTTTTGTCCCCGAGTTAGCTGACATAATTCCAAGTACGAAATGCACATGCATGCATGACTTCACGCCGCTTGATGTCCGTGCGTGGCGGGAAACAGCACACGTGTTCAGTTATGTAAAAGTCCAGTTTGAGGTGTAGAACATTACATACAGATTTAGGCGACAAGATTAGGAATTTTGTGTTCATGACCGTGGTTTATTTGTAAAGAGAGAATTAGCTCTTGATTGTGAACCGCTATGGCAAGACGAAGGTTAAGTGATCGTGTGAAATGGCAAATCATAGGCATGCATACCACTGGTATGTCATGTAGAGAGATTGGCAGACAGCTGAACATTAACCATACTGTAATCAGTCGTTTGATTGCAAAACATGGGCAAACTAACGAGGTGAACGACAGGCCTAGATCTGGAAAACCGAAGAAGACTACTGCCCGTGATGATCGAGCCCTAGTACGCCTTGTTAGGAGATCTCCATTCACCAACAGCAGAGTGCTCAGCCAGCAATGGGAAATGCGCAATAGAGTGTCAATGTCTACCGTCAAAAGGAGACTGTATGCTGCTGGCATGAAAGCTAGGAGACCTGTCAGACGTCCTCTCCTCACTGCACACCACAAAGAGGAGCGTCTGAGGTGGTGCAACGAAAGAAGACACTGGAACATGAGATCCTGGAGACGGGTACACTGGTCCGATGAAAGTCGGTTCCTGCTTCATGCCACAGATGGTCGAACTCGTGTATGGAGGTCCAGACGCACGGCGTACGACCAACGTAACATCATGGAAGAAGTTCCATTTGGTGGAGGTTCCGTTATGATATGGGGGTGCATCTCATTTGATTGTAAGCTGGATCTGTTGACTGTACCTGGAACACTAAATGGACAAAGATATCAAGATTCCATACTGGATAGAGTTGTGGTCCCTCATTTTGTAAATCATGCACCTGGAACCCACCCTATATTCATGGATGACAACGCCCGACCACATCGTGCTAGAGCTGTGCATGAATACCTCCGCCAGAATGCCATCGAAACCCTACCATGGCCAGCAAGGAGCCCTGACATGAACCCTATTGAGCATATCTGGGACATTCTGGGAAACATGGTGAGAAGGAGGGATCCTCCTGTGCAGAACCTACAGGAATTAACAGACGCACTCCATCTTGAATGGCAACGAATACCACAATGGTGTATCAGTCGGTTGGTGACCAGCATGAGACGTCGTGTCCAGGCCGTCATCCAGGCACAAGGTGGATATACCCGGTATTAATAATGACAGTCTCAAACTCGTGCACAGATGTTAAACTTCGTTTTCAGACACCATTAATGACAATCTAGCCACGTGTGTCAACTGTAGGGCAATAGTTGTCAGTTGTGTCAACGTAACCATATTCAGGCCTCGTTTTCAAGTTCAAACAAAAACATACAGTGTTTCCCCACCATCATAATCAGCATTTCTCTAGTTGCATTATTACCTCTTGCACTAAGATGGATGGGTACATAAATGTTTATGCTATTGCTTTCTTCATAGCACATGAATATACCCTCGCATGTGCGTAAAAATAGGGTGGTGCTTAACTTTTGCACAGGTGTATATATAGTTAGAATATTTCTTCAGTGAGAAGTTTGCTTAAGCAAATATCAGCTAATAGTCCGGGAGCCAATTTTCAAAAGGGGTCTAGAAGAATGGTTTCGTAGCACACCCAGTATTCAGAAGGTTTGTCTCTATATTATGCTAGACCGATGTCTTGGGTATATTCTGAGCCGTGTTGTACAAGAAAATTGTGGTATCACTAACCGGTGAGAAGCCCATTTACAATAGGTGTTGAATGTAGCTCTCAAACAATTTTCACAATGGTAAATTTTTCACAAACTTAAGCGCATGTTATATCAATACAATCTTAACCAAAATGGAAAGGAGTGATCGTATATCGCAGATTTATACATAATCAACCTCGTTTAAGACACCCGTATGTTGCTTTGTACATATTGGGGCACTTAGGTCTTCTTGTGACTAGCAATACCTTAGCTACAACAATGCCCATGTTTTCTACATTTTTCATAATTAAACTTTTAACTGACATGCAGTGCATGTCTACACAAGCTGGCAGGACATATTTATCACGTGAGCAAATGAGAGAATGTTACTCATCCGTCTCAGAGTCATCTTCGACAATTGTATGCTGAACATTGTCACACATTTCACCTCCCATACAAAGGCATGCTTCAGTGCAGAGTAGATTGTTAGCCTTGCATTGACAGAGATCTGTTCTTTTGCAGGCAGACTTTTGACATCTACATGATGTGAGTTCAATTAATCCAAATGGAGCAGGATCCTTTGACATTAGAACAGGCTTGAGTAGACCATCCACTATACTCCAGCCATGTCCATTTGGAGATGGAAGATTCTGAACAGCTTGCAATGAACGTCTCCAAACAACAGCTTGAAAATTGGCCCTTTCGGTGTGATGCTTTAGACTATTCGATGTAGGTGGAAGATTTTAATTTCTTTGTCTCTTTTGACAAAAGAGCCAATAACGGGTTTCATCAGCTGTCTTTCCCACATCCCTGGTGGTATACAACTCACAGACAAATTTCTCACATAGAATTGCAGTATTCGGTGATAAGTCAACATGTTCGCCGAGTTGGGCTAAGCTAAGCTGATGACATTCAGATGACTTTAAGAGATAGAATGCTTTTCTCTTAGCGACTCCAAATAATGCACTAGTGCTATCACAACCTGTAAGAGAATGAAACCCAGGCAAAGACAGACAGATAGCTGGGCCCAGTACTTGAGCAACAGTATGTATTGGTATGTATCGCAATTTGTCCTTTGTGCCCGTACGGAACCATAGTTCAGAACAGTGAAGCGAACGATACGTATATATACTAAGTACTGCCACGTCTGTATCAGGAGACTGTATAACAACACGCATGTGGTCTTTTGAAGCGTGTAGTGCGTGCAACATCATACGCGTATCTGCTTCTTCGTGATCTGATCGAAGTTCTTCCAAATACGACAAATTGTTCGCTGAAATGACAACAACATCCATTCCATCGTTAAAGCCACCAGCAAGAATGTCGCAATTGTCGGCAGATAGCATATTTGGACCAGTATCACGCCACCGCTTGCTGAGAAATGCAATCAGGTTACTTTTGTTGCTTGGATTGCTGATGTACTTGGCCCATTGCTTTGGAACTGGAGTATTTTCTCCAGCAATCTTTACTTCCAATGCTGTTGATGACCCACGTTTTAGCCGCTCTTCCGCTTTGAGAGATTCCAGTCTATCATATCTGTCAAAAACTATATCTACTCTGTTGCAGTCTTCTTGATTCAGTGGAACTGTAAAGATGTGCCAGTATTTATCAGCCAATTCTCCAAATGTAGACGTACCTCCAGTTTTAACCATTTGCACAATTGCCATGCCATCTACTACATAAGCTGTTGCGCCTGTCTTGTCAACAGGTGGAAGCCGTCCATCAACATTTACTTCCTTTTCTAGTTCACTTAACAAAACACTTTTCACATTCTTTCTTAGAGTCCCATCCGTATGTGACAATGATAGTGGAACAGCAGACAGTTCATACGTCATCACTAGTTTTAAATCAACATCTCTGGACCTTGCGGCAATAATTAATCGACCAAATAGTTCGCGGTCAGATCTCACATTGTGAATTTTTTCATCATTTGTTTTGAGTTTTTTCTTCTGTGCTAGGCTGGCAAATGTTTTAAGTTTTAAGTGTGGCAACGTGTCCCAAAAGCTTCTCGTGTTAGTGTCCAGCCGCTCCTGAACAAAATTTTCCATAATCTCCTTACCAATGTCACAGGCGGAAACAAGTCTCTTGGCGATTTCACTAGGCAATACCATGCCAGTTGCAATGTTTACAAGCGGAAGACACTCGCTGTCGTCGTTTTCCGCAATATTAAAAGGATTGGTCATTATATCTGATGAGAACATCGAAAGTATCTTCTGCACATCAGTTTCATCCCTGTTCATTCGATTAGTCCCCATTTCCTTATGTACTCCAAACATGTGACTATCTTGTAACCCACACATTTGCTTTGTGACCGTTGTTATGGCTGCCCTCTCGTGGCTAGTTAAAACCCACCTCTCCAGAGCTCCTGGCTTTTGTGTTATTCCAATAATACCACCTCGCTTTTTGGAATCCAAATTAATCGATTGCTCTAAGGCCATATCTGTCCACACTTGATTGAATGGATGGTCTGAGCGACTTACGGAATGATTTCCATTCAAGAATTGTTCATGTACATGGCGATGTGTACTTGGAAGCATCTTCATGTCCGCAAGATATATTGGCAACCATCTTGCATAATTGGTTCTGTCCATGCTGTAGAAATATGGCGCCATAGCAGCAGTAGCAGATAGGTGTGCCTGCCAATCTCCAGTTCTCTCAGCTCTTATGAATCCAAGCAGCAGCTCTACCATATGAATATATGAGTTCCAAAATGCGAACAGGTGTGATTTCGAGCTTGACTCAACTTTAAAGGATTTGAACAGCTGTTGCAATTTATTCACGTACATACACACCTCTTTGAAATTTTCTTGCAGTGCGTCTAAGTTCATTTTAATTTGTTTTTCCGCACCGATTACCACCACATCCATCTGTCTCATTCCAACCACCATTACCTGGGTGCTTTGTCAACAGTGGTACAGCTGGATATACAGATTCTATGATGGAGTTAGTATACATACATAAAATATAACCTTCACATTTCACCCTCGCCTTTGGTATATGCATGCAAAATGTATGTTGGATATATGTTAGGTCGATATCCGTCTAAATATCATATATGGTGAATCTAATACGATATTACTTTGAGTTATGAAATCCACCCCATGGCCTTTGTATATAGATGTTTAAAAACATTGTACACTGTGAATGTAAATATGAATAAAATCTTATTTGTCGAGCTATGCTCTGGGAGGCAGGCCTGGGGTGCCATCTACAAAAGCAGTACAAGAAGCAATTGAAGCAAACAGCAGAAAAAAAATCATCATGCTAACGAAAAGCAGTATCACATACAACATATGTAAAGGTTGAGTGTTTGATAAATTACACACGCAGGCACATGTAGTTAAAGTTATTAAGTGGAAACCAAGTTTTTCTGACAAATTTGGTAATTATTTAAGGGGGACAACTCTGTTGCGCCTAAAGGCATGTCTCTGAAATGCAACCCCCACAGAGGACTAGCGACAAGGAATGAGTATGCCAAATCTGAAATAAATCCATGCAGACGATGTAGTTATTGAATGGAAATCATTCAAGGGGGATAACTCCATCACATCTGCACACGCGTCGCTGAAATGCAATCCCCACCGAGGCCTCATCATAAGGAATCACTATACCATATTTGAAATAAATCCATGCAGGCTAGCTAAAGGTATTGAACGGAAACCAAATTTTCCTTGAATTCTATGTCATTCAAGGGGGATAACTCCATCACATCTGGAAGCGCATTGCTGAAATGCAATCCCCACCGAGGGCTCATCATAAGGAATCACTATGCCAAATTTGAAATAAATCTATGCAGGCTAACTAAAGTTATCGAGTGGAAACCTAATGTGTGATGGATGGACAGACGGATGGATGGGCACACACACAGACGCCACATATTACTAGTGTCCCAGTCGTTGGTCGTCGGGGGACAATTAACCGAGTACCCAGATGAGATTAACAAGAGGTATCAGACGATACCAATATCTCACATTTTTAAGTTACCGCAGGATCCGGCTGCCACAGGACCCAGTCTGCCCGGGACTAAATATTCTGTGAAAAAATAATGTCCAAGCCATGTACATATATAGAATTAGATTGCCCATTTGACCCCTCGCCACTGCCCTCAGATTGACTCAAGAACAAAATAATTTGTTGTACTGTAGTCTACTAACTACAAGCTTCAAAATGATATGTGACATGACCACATTTGATAAAATTTATTTTCTGCCCACCTTTTCCCCCACCCCTAAATACCAAATACCAATGTATGAGGCACATCCCTGGCCATATGTGTAATCATACCGAAAGTTTCAAGTTTCCATGTGAAATGGACTAGGAGTTGCTTTACAATTGATTGGTGCCCACTTTCGACCCCACCCCCCTAACCTCAGTTTGACCAAAGATCAGAATAATTCCTTGTACTGTAGTCTACTCATCATTGGCTTGAAAATGATATGTGACATTACCACCTTTGGATAAATTAAATTTTTTACCCACAGTCCCCACCCCAGGGCCGTAACCCTGGGGTCATACCAAAATTCCAAAAGTGTCATGCACATCCCTGGCCATATGTGCAATCATCCCCAAAGTTTCAAGTTTCTATCTGAAATGGTCTAGGACGAGTAGCATTACAATCGATTGGTGCCCACTTTGAGTTTGACCCAACGTTAAAATAATTTCTTGTACTGTAGTCTACTCATCATTGGCTTGAAAATGATATGCGACATTTAAAGCTTTGGAAATTTCAATCATTCCCAAAGTTTCAAGTTTCTATCTGAAATGGTCTAGGAGTAGTTTATTACAATCGATTGGTGCCCACTTTTGACCTTTTGACCCCAACCCTCAGTCTGACCCAAGATCAAAATAATTCCTTGTACTGTAGACTACTTATCATTGGCTTGAAAATGATATGCGACGTGATAACCTTTGGAAAAATTTAATTTTTGACCCCACATTTGCCACCCCAAGGGCCCTCTGCCCCTGGGGTCATGCCAAAAATTCGAACTGTCATGCACATCCCTGTTCATATGTGCAATCATCCCATAAGTTTCAAGTTTCTATCTGAAATGGTCTAGGAGTTGTTGCATTACAATCGATAATTACTGGCCAATTTTGATCTTTTGACCCCTGGGCCCAGGCCCGGGGGTCAGAACAAAATTCCAACAGTGTCATGCACATCCTTGCCCATATGTATAATCATCCCCAAGGTTTCAAGTTTCATAACCAAGTCTTTGCTGATTAAATTGTCATTTGAAACTTAACATCGTAACACAGTCCTAAGCATCGTATAGAACACACCTGTGAAGTTTTATTCAAATCAGATGACCCCTTGTGGGTGCAAATGTCATTTTAAAAAGTTTAACCAAGAAATTATGAGTATAAATTGGATACAAACCAGGCCTAAAATAATTAAAGTTCAAAGACAAATTTTTTTTTTTTAAATTGGAAATTCAATTTCTTTTTCATATGGACAAGCCCTAAGCATGGTATAGAACACATTTGTGAAGGTTATTTTAAAATCTGATGACCCCTTGTGCATGCAATGCAGCAAATGTCATTTAAAAAACCGTAACCATAGGATTAACATTAAGTTGGACACAAAAATTATTCAAGATTAAAACTTGAAAAAAAATCCAGAAAAATTTAAAAAATCGATATAGTTTTGATGTAAACTAGTCCTAAGCATCGTAGAGAACACATCTGTGAAGTTTAAAAAAAAAATCAGATGAACCCTTAGGGGTGCAAATGTAATTTTAAAAATCCTTAACCAGAGTGGAGGCCAACGCCGACGCCGACATTTTTCCACCCTCTCCCAAAATCTCTTTTTTCAACTTCGTGAAAATGCGACATAAAAATTTAACGGGTACCGGAGCAACTCTAACAATGGCTACCATTTTAAAACAATGTGCCAATTTAAGGAAATTTCAAACAGTCATTATGGCATGAATGTATAAATTCTAGATTGATACAACCTGCCCCTGCGACGATTTCCATTTTCCTTCCATTACCCCAAGCTATTAGAAACTGCTCTCGGCACTCAAAACGCAAAAGATTAGCTAAATCTCAGACTAGAAAAAACGTGACTGTTAAAGTCGGCAAAATAGACAAATCTGACTGTAGTTGGGAATTGACTCAGTACCTGGAGGCTATGGTAATTCACGGACACAGTATGGGCAGGACCATGGAGAGTGCGGAATTTTAATTGTTTATTTTGAGCTAGACTAGATAATAGACATTATCATAATAGTAAATCTGGTAAGTATTATTAGAAGTAGAATATGTCAGCAGAAATTCAACATCAATAGGTAAGCTGTTGAATATTTTGAAACTATACCTATTACAGAAACGGTGAAATAATTTTCAAAACTATCAACAGAATGTTTACTAAACTGTGAATTCACGAAAAACAAACAATGGAAAAATGCAGTTTTAGCTATGACCCACCCATCTCTAGCTAAGATTCACCCACACTTTGCCCATGTTGGGATCAATTGATCCCTGCATCTTCTGAATCTCAATTTCCAGAAAATTAAACGGATAAGCTGTTGAATATTTTGAAAATAAGTTAACTGGGTGTATGGCAGCAACAGCGCAGTCAAATTAGTTTGAAAATATTCAACAGAATGTTTATTAAATCATAAAGACATACAATTTGGACAACAACGTTTAGTCCATCAATTAAACATTTGTGATGGACTATCTACATTACTCATGACTTAATTGATTATGATGTAATCCTACATGGCATGTAACTGATTATAACATCATATGATTGACTGAAAAACTGGAATCCTCCATTCAGATGCTTACCGTCGGACCATTTCCAGTTTTATGTCGGATCTACGTCATCTGATTGCAATGTCAGATAACAAGTGATGCATTTTGATTATCACCTCAGATAGTTGAGTGACAGATCGGATCTATCCATAATAATCCAGTCCTATAATGAGACAGGAAACACTTACTGTCTTTGCTTTCAGTTTGCTGATTTCTTTAGCTGTATCAACAGGAACATTGGCCAGCATCGCAGCTTCGAGCTCATCAATCCTCTGTTGTTTCTCCGCAAGTTTCTGTAAAGGTAGACAATTCTGAGAGTGAAGTATGTGATATAGGGGAAGGAAGGGAGGGTGCGTGAAAAAGTGGGAAAGGTCAGAAGGAAAAGGAGACCTGTCTGTATGTCAGTCTCTGCCTGCCTGTCTGTCTGTCTGTCTGAATCTCCCAACTCAGTTCTTGGCCTCCATGTCTCCCTTTAACACCTGTCTAGTAGACTTACCTGGTTCTTAGCCTCTATGTCTTCCTGTAACATCTGTCTGTTTGTCTCAATTTCAGATTTCATTTCCGTCCTTTCTTTGTTCATATCTGAGACAATTTGCATCTTGGCAGCATTGAACTCATCACCAACAGCGTTGAATTGAAGCTGTAGGTTTTCCAGGTCAGCCTTCACGACCTCGCATTCCGCTCTCTCTTCCGCAGCTATGGCTTCAAGAGAGGCTATCTGCTTCTTGTATTCCAAGATCTCTTCATTCAGTTGCTGAAAAGACAAGTATAATCAAATTGGTCTGCTTGTGGTACTTGCAAATTATAGAGTGAGAGAGTGGGTGGGAGGGAGAGTGGGTGGGAGGGAGGGAGGGAGAGTGGGTGGGTGGGAGGGAGGGAGGGAGGGAGGGAGGGAGGGAGGAGAGAGAGAGAGAGAGAGAGAGAGAGAGCGAGAGAGAGAGAGAGAGAGAGAGAGAGAGAGAGAGAGAGAGAGAGAGAGAGAGCGAGAGAGCGAGAGAGAGAGAGAGATAAGAACCAACTGATCAAGAACAACTGACGGAGACAGACAGACAGACAGACAGACAGACAGACAGACAAGGCAGACACACACAGACAGAACAACAAGACAATATTATACCTCTACTATATTATCTGGTTGTGACAAAAGACTTGTTGCCTGAATCTCTGGTACTTTGCCTTCTTTCAGCTGTTCCAATGTATCCTTTTTGGTTTCCAGTGTAGCCATAGTAGTTTGAACCTCTTCCAGCTGTGTATACATCTCTTGGATAGAGTTAGATCTACAGAGGATAAAACAACATGCACTTGCCATTGTCCAGTAATGGTCAAGATTGGTCAAGAAAAGCTAAATATTTCATAAAATACACACAAATTTTCTTGAAACGCTCTCAGTTACTAACAAAACACAGCTTTTTGTTCAATATCTGCCTGCCAGCAAAATGCGGATCGATTTCCAACTCAAAATGTATTACCTGGATGGAACGTAATCCAGATAATTTATTTGCTCAGATGGTTCTTATAAGACAACATTTATCTCCCTTCCACCATAGCATCAATGAAAATGAGCACAATTTGTGGGGATTTTACACACACCGCTTCGATAACGAATTTGGACAAAATTGGCCTGTTTAATAAAAAAATTAACATGTTCTATCATATTGAGCAGGAAAAACAGTATTAGAACCAATTACTAATATCATGTGTACTAAAGGTAATTTCGACGAAACCGCTTTCATATCTACTTTGTTTACTATTGATTCCTATGTTAGCCATAACTCGAGTGACATAGATACTTGCATTTCACACTTATTTCTTAGCATGCTCGCACTATTTATATGTACGAGACACGCTTTGATTGCATTTCAACTATATTGTATACGTGGCTCTTAAAATTGTGTTGTCATATGGACTTTAAAAAGATACACATGAAATATCCTCCTTGGACACTATGAACATTAACTGGTTCAATGCTTATTAATCAGATTTATGTGTGCATACATGCTTATGTTTATACATGCGAGCGAGCATTTGTGTGCATGCGTGCGTGCGTGCGTGCATGCGTGTGTGTGTGTGCATGTGCATACTGCACGTCCGTGCATGAATGCACATGTGCGTGCATGCGTGCGTGTCTGTGTGAGCATGCGCTCGTGTGCATGTACAAGCATGTATGTGTTTTGTTTCAATCCTTATTTGAGTGTCTCACTTTACCTATCCTCTTGTGTTGGCTCCTTGCCCGTCCGCTCCTTAAACTGTTCCTCCCATTGTTGTACCTCCTGTTCAACAGACACTCTCATTTCCTTCATTATAACTAACTCTTCATCTGTTTTAACAAGCTGATCCTGAAGGCAGATTTATAACTTTAGTGATACAGTGATACAGTCAAACCACCACTGAGCCAAAGCACTGCAGTTCTTTAGCAAAAAAACAATGGATTACTGATTGAAAAAGGTCACGCAATGCTTCTATCAGTTTTGAACCGAATGGGAAACTGCATGCAGAACATTTAACTAAAACAGTCTTCTCATGGTAGTTACTTAAGACCACTACAGAGGCTGGTTTGGGCATGCGTGATGATTAACGAGTCAATGTCCAATAGGGTGGTCACTTAAGATAGGTATTACTGATTAGCCCAAATAGTTTTTACCTGAATGACACAAGGTATTTATTATGAGTACAAGAGGCCCAAGGGGCCTGTGTCGCTCACCTGGAGCACTATGCATTTTTGTCACAATTGTTGGAGGGTGGTTTAGTAGTCTTCTAAATGAGTGTGTAGACATCTTTGCAAGTCCAATATCGCACTACATTTTGATTGGTCCACTGCGGCCATGTTTCTGACATAGCTCCTTCCCTTGAAAAAACTTTAATGGCACTCAGTGCCTAATCATATCTCACAAATTTCGGCCCAATACGCTCAGTGGTTCTGGAGTAATTTTGGCAAAAAATAGGCTATCCAAGATGGCCACCAAACCATTTGGCCAATCAAGTTTCCTTGAAACAAACTTGGTGAATTGATCCCCAAGTGGTTTTGGAGATTTTTAGACATTTTAAAGCGGCCAATTTTTTTTGACGGATCAACTTCTCTTGAACAAACTTTAATGACCCTTAGGCCCTAATCATATATAACAAATTTTGGCCTGATCGCTTCAGCGGTTCTGGGGAAGTCGTTTTTGCGAAAACGAGGTCATCCAAGATGGCCACTGAACCATTTAGTCAATCAAGTTCCCTTAAACAAACTTGGGTCAGCTCTTACCCTAGATCATATTTCATGAGGTCTGAACTGATCCCTCAAACGGTTTTGGAGAAGATTTTTAAAGACATTTCTAAAAATCAACCAAAATCCAAGATGGCCGCTGGCCTAATTGCCCGATTGGCTTCGCTTGAACAAAATGGAATCTCTATGCCCTAAGGATGCTTCCTTCCAAATATAATTGAAATCTGCTGAGCAGTTCTCGAGAAGACATTTTAAACTTCCCATTGCTTCAGTATGGGAGATTTTGGCGGCAAAATGATCTAAGATGGCCCCCCAAAACCGTCTATCAGACAGATCAGAATACCCAAAAACCTATATAAAACCAATTTCGGCCTCAAAACCCATCAAATAAAAAATCCAATATCGTCTCCAAACTTGCTATATTTTGATTGGTCCACTGTGGCCATGTTTTTGATGGATTAGCTTCTCTTGAACAAACTTTAATGGCGCTTAGTCCCTAATCCTGTATCATAAATTTTGGCCTGATCACTTCAGCGGTTCTGAGGAAGAAGTAATTTTTGTGAAAACTAAGTCATCCAAGATGGCCGCTGAGCCATTTGGTCAATCAAGTTCCCTTGAACAAACTTGGTTCAGCTCTTGCCCTAGATCATATTTTGTGAGTTCTGAATCGATCCCTGAAACGCTTTTGGAGAAGAGGATTTTTAAAGACATTTCTAACAAGAGCTCCGCAAATGGTGCATAATACCCCGCCATGATGACACTAATAAGTGACACTTATCAGAAAATATTTATTTCTTCCTCAGACCAGTAATCCTTATTGAGTGTCAAAGCGATTCGCTAAACGGTTAAGGAGGTATCGTCCGGAAACAATTTCCAAGATGGCTGCCACTGACTGGTGGCCATATTGGATTTTGGATTATCGTCATTTCGATAGGTTTCTATACCAGACATTCCAACGACCCTAGGAAGTGATTCGATAAATGGTAACGGAGATATCATCCAGAAACCAACTTTCAAGATGGCAGCCTGTGGTTGGTGGCCATCTTGGATTTTGGATCAGTGTCGATTTCGATAAGTTTCTTCCTCAGACCTAGTCCAACCACTCTATGAAGTTTCAAAGCGATCCGATTAACAATAACGGAGTTATCATCCGGAAACCAATTTTCAAGATGGCCACCGGTGGCTGGTGGCCATCTTGGATTTCGGATCATTGTCAATCTAGATAGGTTTCTTCACCAGAGGTAGTCGAACCACCTGATGACTTTTAAAAGCGATCCGATAAACGATAACGGAGTTAACATCTGGAAACCAATTTTCAAGATGGCAGCCCATGGTTGGTGGCCATCTTGGATTTTGGATCATTGTCGATTTCGATAGGCTTCTTCCGCAGACCTAGTCCAACCACTCTATGAAGTTTCAAAGCGATGCGATAAACGGTAACAGAGTTATCATCTGGAAACCAATTTTCAAGATGGCCACCGGTGGCTGGCGGCCATCTTGGATTTCGGATCATTGTCAATTTCGATAGGTTTCTTCCCCAGATCTAGTCTAAACACTGCATAAAGTTTCAAAGTGATCCGTTAAACGGTAACGGAGTTATCATCCGGAAACCAATTTTCAAGACGGACGCCGGTGGCTGGCGGCCAGCTTGGATTTCGGATCATTGTCGATTTCGATATGTTTCTTCCCCAGACCTAGTCCAACCACCCTATGATGTTTCAATGCGATCCGCCAAATGGTAACAGAGTTATCATCCGGAAACCACTCTGCCGCCCGCCCGCCCGGACGGATGGCGGCATTACATAATACCCCACCAAATTTTTTGGCAGGGTATAAAAATTGCCCAAAATCAAAGATGTATTGGCCGATCGGCTTCATTTGAACAAACTTGAATCTCTATGCCTTAAGGATGCTTCCTGCTAAATGTAATTGAAATCGGCCCAGTAGTTCTCGAGAAGACATTTTAAATTTCCCATTGCTTTAGTATGGGAGCTTTTGGCAGGAAAATGATCCCAGATCGCCGCCAAACCGTTTATCCGACAGTTTCGAAAATTGCAAATTTGATATCAGAATACCCAAAAACTTATATAAAAACCATTTCGGCCTCAAAATCCATCAAATAAAAAAATCCAATATGGCCGCCAAGCATGCTATATTTTGATTGGCCCATGGTGGCCATGTTTCTTGATGGATCAACTTCTTTTGAACAACCTATACTGGCCCTTAGTCCCTAATCATATCTGCCAAATTTCGGCCTGATCCCTTCAGCGGTTCTGGAGAAGTAATTTTTGCTAACACTAGGTCAACCAAGATGGCCGCCGAACCATTTGACCAATCAAGTTCCCTTGAACAAACTTGGTTTTCTTCAATCCCTCAAGCGGTTTCGGAAAAGATTTTTAAAGACATTTCCAAAAATCGGCCAAAATCCAAGATGGCCGCTGGCCAAATTGGCCGATTGGCTCCGTTTCAACAAACTTGGATCCCTATGGCCTAAGGATGCTTCCTGCCAAATATAATTGAAATCGGCCCACCGGTTCTTGAGAAGAAGTCATTTTAAAGTGAAAGTTGACGGATGGATGGATGGATGATGGATGGACATACGACAGACAGCCGCCACGACATAAGCTCACTTGCCCTTTCAGGCCAGGTGAGCTAATAATGTCAGAGTCTAACTTTCCATGCTCTATCATCAGCAACTGGTCAATATGTGCATACATACATATGCATGAGAGTATGCATGGATATACGCATAGGTGTCTGTGTGTGCATGCATGCGTGCGTGTGTGTTTGTATATCTGTGTGCGTGTGCATGGATACGTGTGTGTGTGCGTGCGTGCGTGCATGCGTGCTTGTGTGCGTGCGTGCATGCATGTGTGCAAGTGTGTCTGCGTATGTATGCATGTATGTGTGTGTGTGTGTGTGTGTGTGTGTAGGTGCGGTGTGCTTGTGTGCATGGGTGTGTATGTGTGCATGCATGATGCATGCACATGTGTGTATGCGTGTGTGTGTGATTGTGTGCATGCATGTGTATGTATGTACATCATTCACCTGAACAACATCGGTATCTTTGCTGGCTAAAGCTGTAGCAGCGGTGACAGCAGCTAATGTTGTATACTGTTGTTCTAGTGTCTTGTAGCGAGTCTGTAAATCCAGGAATGCCTGTAGCTGTGGTGTCAAAGCCTCATACTTCATCTGCCATTCTGCTGCATCCTGGGACGATGAGAGCAAGATGAGATATAGTGAATTAATAAACACATACTCGGTCTAACTGTCCATTTTGTTTTCCATCAAACTGATTATTTGACCATGATAACAAGTGTCCCAAGGGGTCAATATATTCTGTTGAATATTATGAAGCTAACTTGACTGGAACCTGTTGCTGCCATAAGCAGCAACAGTTCCCCATCAAATTAGTTTCAAAATATTTAACAGAATACTACTCACCTGCAACATCAGTATTTCGAACCAAAAGCATAAACAATATAAAGATTTAAGCTAGAATAGAAACACTTCAGCAGATGGAGATCTAAGAAACAAACATGCACATTTTGACAGGAAATATTAATATTTAAGTCAGAACTGAAGGAATTTGGGTCCAGAATTCAAAGATCTGGGCCTGAAAAAATTCATGATGGCCGCTGATACGATCAAAGAAACAGATTGAAAGATGATTGCTAGATGGATGCTTGTTTATATATTAACTCCCTTTGAACAAACATGAATGGCCATTTGTCACATCATATTTCCCAATTTTGGCCTGATCCCTTTAGTGATTCCGGAGTAGCCTTTGCGAAAAGCCTGTCACCCAAGTGGCCATCATACAGATTAACCATTCAGGTTCTCTCAAAGAACGTTCCTCCATCTACTGACTAAAATCAACTTTATTTAGTTTCACAGGCAGTTTCGTAGAAGATCGTTAAGCGTTTCTAAAAATAGCACAAAATCATCGATGGCCACCGATCAATTCGATTTTGTTTGTACAATCTTGTCTTTCTGCGACCTGCAGATCCATACTTCCTGCATAAATTGCTTGAAATAGTTCTAGTACTTCTTGAAGTCATTTAAAGGAGAAATTTGATGACAGACTGATGACCGTCATTTGAGTTCAGCATAAACTTTATAACAAGAATTCTGTGGAATTAAATGTCTCACCTGTCTCCTGTTTGTCACAGGGACATTGATGCTTGACCTTATGACCTCCGTGTTATTATGCTGCTCTCAAACATCATAGGTAACCGTGTATTCAATTTTAGTTCCAATAGAATTAACCAATCCTGAAATATAATTGATTTGCTGAATGGAAAAACTTACGGTTGAAAAAGCAGAGGTCAAATAGCAATATTAGAATGGCCTTGACCTTTGACATGGTGACCTGCATGTCACCATCCTGTATCCTCTTGGAATAAGCAACCATGTATCGAATTTGCGCTCCATTAGCGTTATGCAATCCCGAAATATAACAAGATTTGCAAAGACCAAAAACTTAACATTGAAAAAAATGAGTTTTGTATCAAGGTTACACTGACCTTGACCTTTGACCTTGTCACCTCAGTATCAACATGCTGCTTCCTAACATCATAGGTAAAAATGTACTTAAGCTTAGTTCTAATAGGATTAACCAATCCTGAAATATAAACTGAGAAGTTTTACTAAACGCAAAAACGTAACATTGTTGACGCGTCGCCATCGTCGTCGGAAAAGTGACACATTTTTCCCTTTCTGCTTCGCAAAATTAACAATCTATAGACTTCTTCTTCTTTTCGTTCGCTGATCATACCGCCAGTCCTGTAAGTGACTATCGACATGATCATAAGCGTTAAGTGCGTGGGTCCATGGTTTATTAGAGTGCGCCGTGCGGCCTGGAACCTCCGTCTTCAGGACTCGAGGTTTATGTCAGGGTTACCTCACCCTCACCCTCACCTCCTTTAGTCGCCTCGTACGACACGCAGAGGATACGGAAGGTGTGTTCTAAGCCCCACCTACAGGGCAGATCTATAGACTAAACCCATCCAGCCATTTATCATTGTGTGATTAAATTTTATTGAAATCCAGCAGAAAAATAGCATCTTCCATTAAGAGGTACTCCCATGTCAAATATGACTGATATACTAATGGGTCTTCTGGACAAATACTGTCAGCTGTATAACTCGGAATGCCTGTCACATTTTCGTTCAACATAAAATCTTTCAGTAATACAACAGGGATTAACCCTTTGACCCTGGAATTTATTCAAGAAAATTTCGATTTTCTCATAGAAAATGTCCATTTGCAGACCAAAAGACTCTTTTTGAAAATTTACCACTGGAATGACTGGCTCAGTTATTGAGTCAGTCATTCCAGTGGTAAATTTTCAAAATAGTCTTCTCTTTGGGCATTTCTCAAAACCACTGCAGATGTTTTGGTTGATATAAGTGTTAGAGGGTCAACGAGAAATGTGGTGGCAATACAACCATGAGGCTAGAATGTATGACCTTGCAATGAACTCTGAAGCTTGGCTTTAAATATAATTCTACTTACATAGACAAAGGCTAAATACAGAAGGCCTATCGAGACACTTATCTGTGACCATGACGTTTTGGCCCCAAAGTCATAATGTCATCAGTTTTCGAAAAAAGTATGTCCATCAATAAGGTGATATAGCAAGATGGCCAATCATTACTTTGCCCTGTAGGTGGGGCTTAGAATACACCTTCCGTATCCTCTGCGTGTCGTAAGAGGCGACTAAAGGAGGTAAGGGTGAGGTAACCCTGACAGAAACCTCGAGTGCTGAAGACGGAGGTTCCAGGCCACACGGCGCACTCTAATAAACCATGGATCCACGCACTTAACGCTTATGATCATGTCGATAGTCACTTACAGGACTGGCGGTATGATCAGCGAACGAAAAGAAGAAGATTACGCTCGAGGTATATTATTAGCATGAAGACATGTGTCTATTCTTAGCTTGGCTATCACTGGATATTCACTAAGATGTGTGACTTCCCTTTAACCCTTCTTTAATGACTAAATTTGGTCAAGAAAATACAAAATAATTGCTTATTGAATATCCATTTGCAGGCCAACAGAATATGATTTTCAATTTGTCAATGAAATGACTGGCTCAGTTATCGAGCCAGTCATTTCAGTGGTAAATCTTCAAAAATAATATTCTCTTGGCCTGTTGATACACATTCCTCAAACCAGCTACAGAGGCCGGTTTTGGCCGGCTTCGCCATGAAAGGGTTAAACGTATATTGACCATTAAAATGAAAAGAGGTTTATTCATCAGCCCTGACCTTTGCCTGTTTGTCAATTTCTTCTTCCATCTTCTTATGTAACTTTATTAGCTTCTTTTTCTCAGATTTATGTTTCACTTTAAGTTCATCCATTTCTCGCTCTGAAACCATGGCAACGCCGGCTACATCTACTATGGCGCTGCCCTCTGTTTGACTTGCTGCGTCCACAGCAGAAGATCCCTGGATCAGACCTGAAAGTGGTAGGTGATAACCGATGAAGATAAACAGACAATATAAGATGCTATTTAATGTCTCGTACTACTGAATTATCCACTTTAATTTTTATCTAACTATATATATATATAATGGTTAATCTGGGAAAAAATAGCCTCTGAAATGGTCTTGAGGAATGCCTATTTACAGGCCAAGAGAAAACAATTTTTTAAAATTTACCACTGTAATGTCTGGCTTGATAACAAAGTCATTCCAGTGATAAAATTTTGAAGTCTTACTTAGCCTGCAGATGGGCATTCATTAACCCTTTCACAGTAGAATTCACCATATCTCATTTTCAAGGCAGCCATACAGGAAAACTCTTGAATATTTTGAAATTAATTGGACTGGCAGCAACGGCTTCCAGTTAAATTAATTTCGGAATATTGAATAGAATAAGTTTTATATCGTAAAGAATATACTTTTTCAGGGATTTGTCAGTGAAAGGATTAAACAGAAATTTCAACTTTCCTTGACCAATCTTGACCACTCGATGGTTAAATTTTGCTTAAGAAATTAAATATTTTCTTGAATAGAGGGATCTGATCTGTCACAAGTATCTGATGTCATAATCAAAGGAGGAATCCAGTTTTAGCTATGTCCTGTCCGTCGCTAGCTAAACTCCACCCACATTTTGCCTCTGTTGCGATCGATCGATCGATCCCTGAACTCCCTGACTATCAATTATGCAACAATCCACTCACGCGTCTGACGTCAAAATCAAGTACCTCACATGTTAGCGCATATCACCATGAAATTGACGCACGTCTATCATCAAAGTGCTGATGGTCAGTCACAAATAAAAAAATTTCAGCAATGGCTCTCAGTCAAATTAGTTTCAAAATATTCAACAGATAACCTGATCCAGCTCTTGCCCTCGATCATATTTCATGAGGTTTGCATCGATCCCCCAAGCCATTTCGGAGAAGATTTTTAAAGACGTTTCTAAAAGTCAGCCAAAATTCAAGAGCCACCGGCCAAATTTAAATTGTGAAAATTCATGTTTCAAGTTTCAAACCGATTTAAACCTGCATACAAAGATGGTGGAGCTTAGCCAGAAAGGGGCGGGGCATAGCTAAAAATGTCTCCCTCTATTGTGTGTTGTTCTTGTTTTTGTTGGCAAACATAAATGATATGAGACCTTACCTATAGGTATAGGTAGAGCTTGTAGAATATCTGCCTGCTCAGCCACTATTGCTTGTTCATCCGCTTGTGGATCTCCACTTCCTACCAGATCTTCACTTCCTACTGTCGTACTAACAGATCCTAGAGCCGCCAGCAGACGAGCATTCTGGGCACGCTCAAACTGAAGCCGTGTCTGTAATTCCTGAGATAAGCAAAATTCAATAAATTTTATAATTTAAATATTATTTAACCCTTTAACAGCCAAAATGAATTCTGTAATGGTCTTGAGAAATATCCATTTGCAGACCAAGAGAAGACTATTTTAGAAAATTTGACCACTGGAATGGCTGGCTCGATAACCGAGCCAGTCATTCCAGTGGTCAAATTTAAAAAATAGTCTTGTCTTCATCTGCAAATGAATATTTTCTATGAGAAAATTGAAATTTTCTTGAAAGAATTCGAGGGTTAAAGGGATCGCAAAAGAGAATTTGATTTCAATGAAAACCATGAAAAATTAATTATGTTATATTTTATGAATGAAAAGGAAGTTGACAGATTCTCACAAACGCTATCATTGTTAAAATTTTGGTTAATGTCATGAATTTTGACACGCCATAAAATTCATGGTATGATGTCATCGTGAATCAAACACGTGGATTCAGATTATGCCCCACATGTTCTCAGATTAGAACAAACTATCATCTAATAATGTTATAAAACAGGACATCATGTCGTATCCAAGTTCTAGTTTAGCAAACACTACTGGTTCTCTTGCATTTCATTAACATGGTGATGTCCGAGCTATTAATCAACAACAACAAAGTACTCTTAACGCGATGACATCATACCACAACAATCATTCCCACGATGATGTCACTACTTGAATCTAAAGAGAAATTGAAGAAAATAAATTTTTCATGGCAAAATTTACCATTAGGGAATTCAAAAATATGTAAATATATCTTATTTTATTTAAGTTATACAAAAACATTATTTGGCGTTCTGTGACAGTTCTCTGTTTATGTTCCCCTATAACTGTCTGACTGTAGCAAGCCACCAGACAATAATTTCAATGGGCAATAATTCTGGACTTTCTGAATATTTTGAAACCAATTTGATTGAAAGTTGTTGTTGGATAAGCCCTCAACAACTTTGTCAAATTGTTTTAAAAATATGCAGCAGGGTGAGAGATACAACCCCTGGAATGTTGTCTGCAAAAACTCAGCATTCAGACTGCCAGTAATATCATTGCGATGATCAGTTTACGGAAATTATATTTTATTACAATAGAGGGATAATCCATTTCTAGCAAGGGCCCGCCCATTTCTAGCTAAGCTCCAACTTTTTTGCGTGTGTTGGAATCGATTTGAAATGTTGGCTTCTGAATTTCCCGAATCTGCATTTCAAGGTAAACCATAGAGGTAAGCAGTTGAATAAGGAACAACTTCCAGTCAAATTAGTTTCAAAATATTCAACAGAATGTTTATTGAATAGTAAATTAATCAAAGACATACAATTAGTACACATTAGCAACAAACATTAATTTTCATGACAGAGTTACGCTATTTTTATTGAGACATCAGTTAACCCCTCCTGTGTGAACAGCGCCTCAGAGCGCTCAAAATTCTACTTATATCAATTAACCCTTTAATGGTCAAGTTTTCAAAAAAATAATAATTTGTACAATTTACAAAAATAATGAGCCAGTCTTCAGTGGTAAATTTTCAAAAATCATATTCTCTTACCTGAAAAAAATGGACATTTCTCAAGACCATTAAATAGTCTGTTTTTGTCGGTCTTGACCATTAAAGGGTTAACATTAAGACAAGAGGGGTTAATAAGTGACATATTTGGTTACGACACCAGATACCTGAGTGACACATCGGATAAATTCAGTCACATATGTACACAGTAATGTTTACAATACACAATATACAATCATACGTACTGAGTATATGAAGGATGAGTACATTAGTATCATAGCTTGACAATCATTATACTTGATAGTCTCATAGAACAGATGCCTGCTAGCCTTTAAATTCCACCAAAATCACACTGACAGATGGTGTGCCAAAAATAATGAATTCACCCAAATTAGTTGACTTATTTAGCAAATATCATCAAAAAGGGAAATATTTCCATGAGACTTGAACTCCTATTAATGGGTTAATACGCTATAAGCATCTTATTTGTTCATACCCTATAATCGTCTTGTAATTTATTCATATGTGCCACCATGTCTTCCGTTTCTGTCTGCAGAACACCGTCTTTATCTTTGGATGCTGCAAATATAACACAGAGAAATCACAGATTGCAGACCCTAACCCTCCCATTTGTGTGACATTTTAATGATTTTGCTGGGTTTTTTTGATTATGGCAAAAGTTGTTGAATCCTAGTGTACGGTCACACCCTTTCTTACATTGGAATATGAGTGTAGTCTGAACAGAAGTTTCTGAGAGTTCCATACATCCAGAATGCAATCCAATGCAGTCAGGATTTTTTTTATCTGGATCATGGAAAATAAACGAAATCACAGATTTCTTTTTTCACGAGAGTTGATACTTACCATCCTGATACTTTATGATATTTCCTAAATATCGACCTAGCTTCAATAATACTCAGAATTAAAAAGAAACCGCCCCCACTGGGCAGGTTACACAACTGACAGTCCAGCTGAATCATTCTATTCCAAAATATTGGCTGACCTAATTGCAACATAAAACGCCGATAAACCGAGCCTCTGTGGGGCAGAGAGGCCGGGATCGTATCAGGGTGGTAAGTATCAACTCTCTCGTGAAAAAAGAAATCCGTGATTTTGTTTATTTCACATCAAGAGTATACTTACCACCCTGATACTTTATGATATAGCCAGAACTCGTAAGAGAATTCGGCGGGAGGGAGGCGAAGGTCAGAAGACCGGCTCATCCCTGGAAGAGCAAGCTTTTGCTTTTGGAGCACAACAAACATCTGAAATTGCGTATGTAAACACAATCAGGAAATGATTTGGACATCGGATAACACGACCGATGTTGAGAGTAATGACCGTTTCACATCCGCTCCCCCCCCCCCTCTTTTAAAGAGGGAGCGATGACCTCAATGTCCTATATGCTCTCTATGTACTCGTGCTAAAGTACTGTAAGACATCGGACGAACGCTTCATTTCGCATACTCTCAGATGGAACCATAAAGAACACAAAACCATCACCATTTTAGTAAGTAATATAAAAACGTGACAAAAAATAACCATCACCAAATATAGGACGAACCTATTTTGATGAGATTCCCGTTTGATCACCACTGGTGATGATAGGTACAGTACGGAAAAGCGGGGATTCCCCCCACTAAATTGCACTGTGTGAGTCAACGGCCTTATGTACAATATTTACAAATTTATATACAGATTTAACTTTTATGTAAAATCGATAAGGCAAGTGGATTTGACGTGTCACATAGGTAATGATCTGTAAAACTAGACTCACAGTGCCATTGTGCTACTGACATAATGTCATCCACCGGCACTCCGTTAAACAGAGCCATGGATGTCACTACGCCACGGACACTGTGAGCCTTGACCATGTCAACTTGTTTACCCGTGGCGGCTTTGTGCCAATGCTTTATGCATTCCACAATCCACCTAGAAATGGTATCTTTAGACGCTCTCCCATGGGGTTCAATGTAAGACAGTCATAAAGCACTAGGGTCCGTCCGCCATTCCTGTGTACATTGTTTATAACACGTTAATGCACGGACTGGACACCAAGCCTTTGAATTAGGATCAAACCTAGACAAAGCAGGTAAAACTATAGGCTGACCAGGATATTTTAAAGACTGATTCTTCACCATAAAGTTAACTCTAGGTAGAAGCCTAAGGCCTTCCCCTGTCACCACAAAATGGTCTGGCTCTGCTGACAAAGCATGTATTTTACTTCTTCGTCTGGCTGAAGCTGCAGCAATCAGAAAAACTGTTTTAAGCGTCAACATTTTCATGGAAATGGAGCTTAGTGGTTCAAAGGGTCTATCTGCTAATACTTGAAGTACTAACGATAAACTCCAAGACGGGATCACTGGAGGATTCCTTGGTCTTAGATTACCCATGCCTTTGATTAAAGTATTTAGATTACATACTTCATCACTTCCCCTAATAGCCAAGCAAGGGATAACTGACATTAAAGCTGACTTGTAGCCAGCAATAGAGTTAGGCTTGAGGCTATAGGCATCAAAAAGGTGACAGAAGAAATCGGCTACTACCTGAATAGATGCTTCCATTGGATTAATACATCTTTTTGAGCACGATTCAGCAAATCTGTTGATTTTATAATTATATTGTCTGGAGGTTGACCCCCTTCTGGCTTTTGCTATAAACATGGCTGCTTGCTCAGAAAAACCCTCCTTAACTGCTGATTCCTTGACAACATCCACGCAGTCAATTGGAACATTGACGGGTTGTTGTGCAAGGCCTTGCCTTGGAAGATTATGTTGTCCATCAGAGGCAGAGGAACAGGATTGCAGACCAGAAGGTCCAGCAGATCCGTATACCATGATCGGCTTGGCCAATTTGGGGCGATCAGAATAACTTGGCATTCCTGCTGCCTGATTTTCTGGAGAAATTTTGGAATCAGGATTGCTGGCAGGAATGCGTATGCATACATTCCCTCCCAACTGATAGCTAACGCATCTATTGCGATAGCGCTCGGATCTGGAATCGGAGAGACGTACATCATCATCTTCACATTCTTGTTCATTGCGAATAAATCTATGTTGGGCTTGCCCCAGTGGTTGAACAGGCGATCTGCCACACATTGATTTAGTTGCCATTCCGTGGGAAGTATGCTCATTCTTCAGCTCAATGAGTCTGCTAATAGATTTAGCCTTCCCGGAATATGAACTGCTTTCAGAGAAATCCCATGATCTAGGCACCAGCAAAGCAGTTTCCACGTCATCATACAGACTACTACTGTTGTATTGTCTGATCGAACCAGAACACTCTTGCCCTTGACCTTCTCTAGGAAGTGTTCCATGGCTAAGACTACTGCTCGCATTTCCAGTAGATTGATATGTTCTCTTGACTGATCCAGATTCCAAAGCCCTGATACTTTGTTTTCGTCTAGGCAAGCTCCCCATCCCTCCATTGATGCATCTGTGTACATCGTTAACTGAGGGTGGGGAGGTGACAACGTCACCCCCGCCAGGAGATTTTCTCTCTTCATCCACCATTGAAGGTGGTGAATAAGAGGTTCCAACACTGACACCTTTGAGTCCAGGAAACCCGTACTCGGGGTCCACTGTGTCATGAGAAATAACTGGATCGGCCGCCGGCATATGGCTACCTGAGGAATGATTGGTTCCAAAGAAACCATCAACCCCAACATTCTCAAGTAGACCCGTGCCAGGACATGACGACTGTTGCACACTGACTGTATGACTGAGATGAGTATTTCTACCCTCTCTTGAGATGGATAAACATATCCTATCTCTAGATAGAAGAAAATGCCCAGGTAAACAAACTTCTGGGATGGAGTCAGCTCTGACTTTTGAAAATTTATTATCCAGCCTAGATCTGTAAGAGTTTTCAAAACTATCTCCAGATTTGCTGATAGACTTTTTTTAGTGTGTGCCTTTAACAGCCAGTCATCTATGTATGTGTGGATTGCTATGTGTCTCCTGCAGAGGTATGACGTCATAGCTTGGACCACTCGAGTGAAGACCCGAGGAGCAGTCGATATACCAAATGGGAGAACCCAGAATTCCCATTGGCGGCCCTGAAATGCAAATCTCAGGAACCGACGAAAGCTCTTCGCAATGGGAATGTGAAAATAGGCATCTTTTAGATCTATTGATGCTGTCCACATTCCCTTCCTCAATCCTGCAGGCATTGGCAAGCATCCAACCAGTCTTCCTCGGTGGCCACCTGTGAATGTTCGACGAGCCTAGGGCCTTCGTCGTCCTCAACCACATTCACTGGTGGGGTAATGGCCGTAGCTGAAGATACTCCTGGATAGCCAGGGAAGCCATACGGACCCGCAAGGGACGGCATGGCTTGCGCCGTGGCTATTCCAGGAGCCGGATCTACAGCGTCATGGGGAGATAAAAACACGACGTCACAGTCCGGGCCTTCCTCATGGTAACTCTCTTGGCAAGCTGAGGGATACGGTATGGACGGCCATCGGTTCTTAAATGGCCTAGCCGTTGAGCCGTGAAACTCACTCCCGAAGAAGTAGTTCCATGGAAAAGGTCACCCATTTCCATGGCCATTGACTCATCGGTAGGCCATAACAGTGTCCTCTTCTTCCTGCCTAGAAAGATTAAAGCCAAGCTTGAAAAGGGATCAAGCTCGGCCTGGGCAAGAGGGATATCGCGTGAGGCGCTGATACCTTTAGCCTTAGGCTGCTCTAGAGCACTCGATAAATGAGCGCCCGAGGCCATCGCTTTCGCTCCCGGGTCCACGGGTGAGGCAAGCCTCAGCGCCGGACCCACGGTAGCCATCTCTGGGTCTATGATGAAAACTGGTTTGCTAAGAGAACCAGACCCAGAGACGGGAACACTCTGTCCCGGAGCAAATGAAGAAGACAATGACGAACCTGACCCGGGAAGCAAGCTTCGAAGCAACTCCGGGACAAGATCCGTGATTGTCTTCTTCATTTCTCCCATCATTTCAAGACGGAATGGATGCCTTCCTCTTATTATCACTCTTTTTCCAGACGCCTCTTCTCGTCTGCCGCCCGGTCTTTTACCTGCTGATTTAAATAATCAGTTAACACCTCCACCGGCCACGACTCACACACATGGTAATTTAGAAGAGGGCTGCACGTACTGCACCTAGTGATGTCATGAGGGAAAAAGCGGGCCTTCACAAAACGGTGGCAGGAAGGGCATTTGTTCTCAATGACCCTCTGAAAATACAGAAACGGAAACAATTAGTTTTTAGTTATGACGAACCAAAAAACCAATTGCAGAAGGCTAATAAGATCCATAAGGAACACTTTTGACCATCAAATGAAAGATAAGCCAGGCCCATAGAAAAAACTATAGGCCTGACAAAAAGTAAACAAATCCTAAAACCTTGTTATACTTCTTTAAGAAGACAAGGGAGACATAAGAATTTGAACTTGAATACTTGATAGGCGAACTTTTTTAGACTTCACAGCTCAAAACAAAAATTCATTAGTAATTGAACTTTATAAACACAATGAATCAAAATGAGTTTTAATTGTTTATTTTGAGCTAAACTGGATAATAGACATTATCATAATAGTACATCTGGTAAGTATTATTCGAAGTAGAACCTATGCAAACCATCAAGAGAGATAAATAACTCAACACTCAGTCAAAGAACAAATATTTTAAAATAAAATGACTGAAATTTTTTCTCTCTCCTAAATAACCTCATAAGATGACTTCTGAGGACGAGTGAAGTCTGATAAACAACACAGGAATACCTGATCCTGAGTCCAAAACCCTGTGGTAGGGAGAGAATGCGGAAAAATTACTTCTTATGGTAATAATTCCCTCAGCAAACTCATAATAAAATAGAAGGACCCAGAAACCAAGTATAAATACTGTTTAAATAAGAGGATACCCTTCAAATATCAGCTCATGTGTCTGAAAAATAAAGCACAACATGCATTAGCTAATACATAGGCCTCCCCCATAAAAGAGCTAGCCTAATAAAGACGTATCCACGAGATAGCGCAAATCCCGGAAATACCATCCGAGTTAACATGCATCCTCCGGTGACTTGGCAGCGTCAGACATAATAATAATAAGTCAAAGCAAGTTGCAAAACAACTCAAAGCTTCAAAAAGAATGAAAGCAAAAGCAAGGCTAGAAAGCGTGTTGCAATGGCAGGTCAATATTTTAAGAAGAGAATGAGTCAGCCCCGCGCATGTGCGAGCTTGGGCTGCACATCTGCTGGACTGTCAGTTGTGTAACCTGCCCAGTGGGGGCGGTTTCTTTTTAATTCTGAGTATTATTGAAGCTAGGTCGATATTTAGGAAATATCATAAAGTATCAGGGTGGTAAGTATACTCTTGATGTGAAAAAGCTGCAAATTCCAGTTTATGGTAGGTTCCATTGTTGTGTTAAAAGTTGAGCCAAATTGGACCAGATTTTGAGGCACAGCTTCAGAGACACAGACACAGACAAACAGACAGACAGACAGACCAAATCAAAATGATGTAGGTCTATCAGGAAAACGTCTGAATTGTATGTCTTTGATGAATTTACAGTTTAATAAACATTCTGTTGAAGATTTTGAAACCAATTTAACTGGGATCTGTTGCTGTAGTTTGTAAATTGCAATGGTGTTTAGAAAAGTCTATTTGCAGGACAAGAGAAGACTATTTTTTTATAATGTAACACTGAAATGCCTGGCTCGAGAAAAAAATCCCTGGAATGCCTGGCTCGATTCTCAAGCCAGGCATTCCAGTAATACAGTTTTGAAAATAGTCTTCTCTTGCCCTGCAAAGGGACATACATTCACTAAGCAAAATATAATTTTTCATGACCGATCGCAATAAAAAGTAATTGAAAGTTAGATTTGGAAATATGTTATGCAATAGAAAATATTCATGATTATTTGATTATTTAATTTTTAATCAATGCATATAAATTCGCGATTTAAAACATAATCGCGATTTTCAATTTAATCACGTAATTGCGCAAGCCTAATATACATATCACATAATTCTGACATACCTATAATCATCTGAGTATTTTTCTCATCTCGTTCCTGATTCAGTCTGTCTGATAATTCCTTCTGAAAACAGAAGTAAATTAATTTTAAAATTGCCTATATGTATATATATATATACACCTGTGCAAAAGTTAAGCACCAGCAAAAACAATAGAACGTAGAAACATGATGGTACAACTAGGCTGCCATACTCTTTGTCCCCGCGTTAGCTGACATAATTCCAAGTACGAAATGCACATGCATGCATGACTTCACGCCGCTTGATGTCCGTGCGTGGCGGGAAACAGCACACGTGTTCAGTTATGTAAAAGTCCAGTTTGAGGTGTAGAACATTACATACAGATTTAGGCGACAAGATTAGGAATTTTGTGTTCATGACCGTGGTTTATTTGTACAGAGAGAATTAGCTCTTGATTGTGAACCGCTATGGCAAGACGAAGGTTAAGTGATCGTGTGAAATGGCAAATCATAGGCATGCATACCACTGGTATGTCATGCAGAGAGATTGGCAGACAGCTGAACATTAACCATACTGTAATCAGTCGTTTGATTGCAAAACATGGGCAAACTAACGAGGTGAAGGACAGGCCTAGATCTGGAAGACCGAAGAAGACTACTGCCCGTGATGATCGAGCCCTAGTACGCCTTGTTAGGAGATCTCCATTCACCAACAGCAGAGTTCTCAGCCAGCAATGGGAAACGCGCAATAGAGTGTCAATGTCTACCGTCAAAAGGAGACTGTATGCTGCTGGCATGAAAGCTAGGAGACCTGTCAGACATCCTCTCCTCACTGCACACCACAAAGAGGAGCGTCTGAGGTGGTGCAACGAAAGAAGACACTGGAACATGAGATCCTGGAGACGGGTACACTGGTCCGATGAAAGTCGGTTCCTGCTTCATGCCACAGATGGTCGAACTCGTGTATGGAGGTCCAGACGCACGGCGTACGACCAATGTAACATCACGGAAGAAGTTCCATTTGGTGGAGGTTCCGTTATGATATGGGGGTGCATCTCATTTGATTGTAAGCTGGATCTGTTGACTGTACCTGGAACACTAAATGGACAAAGATATCAAGATTCCATACTGGATAGAGTTGTGGTCCCTCATTTTGTAAATCATGCACCTGGAACCCACCCTATATTCATGGATGACAACGCCCGACCACATCGTGCTAGAGCTGTGCATGAATACCTCCGCCAGAATGCCATCGAAACACTACCATGGCCAGCAAGGAGCCCTGACATGAACCCTATTGAGCATATCTGGGACATTCTGGGAAACATGGTGAGAAGGAGGGATCCTCCTGTGCAGAACCTACAGGAATTAACAGACGCACTCCATCTTGAATGGCAACGAATACCACAATGGCGTATCAGTCGGTTGGTGACCAGCATGAGACGTCGTGTCCAGGCCGTCATCCAGGCACAAGGTGGATATACCCGGTATTAATAATGACAGTCTCAAACTCGTGCACAGATGTTAAACTTCGTTTTCAGACACCATTAATGACAATCTAGCCACGTGTGTCAACTGTAGGGCAATAGTTGTCAGTTGTGTCAACGTAACCATATTCAGGCCTCGTTTTCAAGTTCAAACAAAAACATACAGTGTTTCCCCACCATCATAATCAGCATTCCTCTAGTTGCATTATTACCTCTTGCACTAAGATGGATGGGTACATAAATGTTTATGCTATTGCTTTCTTCATAGCACATGAATATACCCTTGCATGTGCGTAAAAATAGGGTGGTGCTTAACTTTTGCACAGGTGTATATATACTAGTTAAAAAAAGAAACTTCCGCAACAATTCACCTCACTATAATTTATTCGCTGTGGGTGAAATTATTTCATTAATGACAATAAATAATTCAATGTGGTATGGGAATTATCAATCAGCTATCAACTTCTGCAGGGCGCATCAGAGGGTCATTCACAAAGAGCTGATACAGGCAAGGGGTCATTTTCCAAATTCACATCTCAATATCGTGTGTGACCACCTTGCGCACCGACAACAGAAACACATCTTCTGCGCATGGAATGCACAAGACTGTTGATTTCTGCTTGTGGAATGTTGTTCCACTCGTGTGACAGTGCCTGTTGAAGTTCATTCACATTTTCTGGTGGGTTTAGGCACCGTCGATCCTCTGGTCAATGTTATCCCACAAATAGGGTTAAAATCAGGACTTTTTGAAGGCCAGTCATTGATAAAGTTGGTGTTCTCTGTTTGCATGTACCACCCAGTGTCTCGAGCTGTGTGACTAGTGGCGTTGTCATGCTGCAAAATTTGGATATGACCATTATTACGGAAAAGAAGAATGACGAATGGTGCAAGGATTTCTTCTCTGTAACGACGAGCATTCAGATTGCCATAACTGATGGCCCTCCACCGAAACGATCCCGCTCCAGGACACAGCAGTTGGCGTAACGCTCATTGCATCTGTGATAAACTCGTACCCTCCCATCACTTCCAGACATGGAAAAACGAGATTCGTCTGAGAAAAGGACAGTGTTCCATTGCCGTCTGGTCCAGCGTTGATGTTCTCACAGCCCTGGCAGACGCACCAACAATACGAGCCACTTCTGCAGTCATTGTACCGGCCTGGAGAAGACCAACAGCTCTTTCTCGCAGATTTGCAGGAATTCTCGGCATCCCAGCTTGGTGGAATTCTTACAGTCACAACAAAATTAAGTTGCTTTCAAGTTGGATACACATGAAAACAGCAGAAAGTAACTGACTCTGACACTAGCACATGGTTATATCCCAGAGGGACATGCACGTGCAAATCACACAAACAGTGCACGCACATGAACATGCATCATTGAGTGCTTTAAAACACAACCATACGCATTACCTCGGCATCCAAAACAAACATAGTAGGCCTAAGTTTATAGTAGCAATAATTAGAGTAACTATTGAATATCCCAATATTTGGGGCGGAAGTTTCTTTTTTTGACTAGTATATATATATATATTGGGATATTATCATTATTTTTGTTGTAATACATGTATATCAGTCTTGGTGTATTATTACTGCATACTAATTTGCATACACAAATTCTGACACAGTCACCCATATTTGTTATTGTTTGTTATTTTTCTGCAAACTAGTGTGAGCATCACAGTTTCTCAATTATGAGACAGTAAAATTCAGAATTCAGAAAATCTTTAACCTGTCTAGATAGTTCGCCGGTGAAAGACAAAATACTAGTGGCACATTCGTTGAAGCTCAAAATCATCAAATACTTACATGCCGGTAGGACACAAACTGCACAAAATCATATCATATATTCGTTTACAGAGAACTAGTGATGAATCACGAGTGACCACTAAGTAGCAAATACTCTGGTTTCTCTGCAAAATGGAGGTAAATTCCAATGCCAGGTGTTTGTATTTTTAAGATTCATGGAATTTATAATTTGCATCTTCTTGGGCGGGGCATAGCTAGAAATGGGTCCCTCAATTTCTAGCCTTGGGTATGTAAAGATCAAAGAACAAACAGATATAGTTACTATAGATACCGTTTCTTGTTCCAGAAGATCCCTGTCCACTTTGCTTTGAGACATTACTGCATTCTTCTCCTCCAATAGCTGTGTGTTCTTCTCTGTCAGGCTCTACAACATAATTCAGGAGAGATACAATTCATAGCATTGATGCTGTAGATGTACGACTTAACCCCTTTTCACTCATATCTGCCAAAAACTAAACGAAATCTAGGATTTCTTTTTTCACGAGAGAGTTGATACTTACCTCCCTAATACTTTTGATATTGCTAAATATTGGCTTTCACTCAATAAACACTCAGATTAAAACAGTTAGGTGCCCCTACTGGGCAGGGAGTCAGAGCGTAGTCTGGCGGATGCCAGCCCCACCACCGCGCATGCGCAGACTAGCACTTCCTCTGACTAGATTATTGGCTGACACACATGCAACTATTAAGAGCCTGAAGACCGAGCCTCTGTGGGGTGGAGAGGCCGGGTCCGTATCTAGGGAGGTAAGTATCAACTCTCTCGTGAAAAAAGAAATCCTAGATTTCGTTTATTTCACTTTAAGAGTATACTTACCTCCCTAATACTTTTGATATTGCCAGAATTCGAAAGTGAATCTGGCGGGAGGGAGGCGAGGTCAAAAGACCAGCTCATCCCTATACGCTTTTCTGCGTTTAAGGCACTTAAACTTCTGAAACTGTAAGAAAAAACAGTCAGGATTTGACTAACCATCGGATAACACCACCGATGTATGAGAGATGACCGAATGTCATATGCGCTCCCCCCCCCTCCTTCCTGGGAGGAAGAGTCGACTGACCTCAATGTCCTATACGCTCTCTACGTACAAGTGCCATGTACTACAGGACAGAGACGAAAAAGCTCCATTTTCGTAACTCTCAACAATGAACCACACAAATACACAAACCATCACCATATTAATAACGGGTAATCGTGACAATACAATCAACAACGGACAACACATGAACAAGACTGACCTTGTTGAAAATGGCTGCTGACATCATCTTCCCATCGGTAAAGACTGATGCAGGCCCAAAAAAGTGGGTGTTTCCATAACTTAATTGTGATATATATAAGTAATGAGGAAATCACCTCAAAAAATATAAACCGATTTATTTTTTCAAAACCGACAAGGCGAGAGGATTAGAGGTGTCACGGAGATAATGGTCTGTAAAACTTGACTCACAGTGCCACTGAGCCACCGACATAATATCATCCACAGGGACCCCATTAAATAGGGCCGTGGATGTCACTACGCCGCGGACACTGTGAGCCTTGGCCACGTCAACCTGCTTCCCGGTGGCGGATTTATGGCAAAACTGAATGCATTCCACAATCCACCTGGAAATGGTGTCCTTAGAAGCCCTCCCATGGGGTTCAATATATGACAACCATAACGCTGACTGGTCGGTGCGCCATGCCGCCGTACGTTGTTTGTACCGGCGCAGCGCCCGGACGGGACACCATGCTTTAGAATTAGGATCATATCTAGTTAAAGCAGGCAAAATAATAGGTTGACCTGGATATTTCAACGACTGATTTTTAGCCAAGAAATTAATCCTAGGTAGCAGCTTAAGGCCTTCCCCTGAAACCACAAAACGGTCATCCTCGGCTGATAAGGAATGAATCTCACTCCTACGCCTAGCCGAGGCCGCAGCAATTAAAAACACAGTCTTCAGTGTTAATAGTTTCATAGAAATGGAACTAAGTGGTTCAAAAGGCTTATCACCTAGTACTTGAAGCACTAGCGATAAACTCCAAGACGGAATCACAGGTGGATTCCTTGGTCTTAGATTGCCCATGCCTTTAATTAATACATTTAATGTATTTACTTCATCACTTCCCCTCTTAGCCAAGCAAGGAATAACAGACATTAATGCTGACTTATAACCAGCAATAGAGTTAGGCTTGAGGCTATAGGCATCATAGAGGTGACAGAGGAAATCAGCTACTACTTGAATAGATGAATCCATTGGATCAATACATCTTTTTGAGCACCATTCTGCAAATCTGTTGATTTTATAATTATATGCTCTGGAGGTTGACCCCCTCCTGGCTTTGGCCATAAACATGGCTGCTTGCTCAGAAAAGCCCTCCTTAATTCTAGATTCCTTGACAACATCCACGCAGTCAATCTGAACATTGACGGATTGTTGTGAAGGGCCTTGCCCTGGAAGATAATATCGTCCATCAGAGGCAGAGGAACCGGATTGCAGACCAGAAGGTCCAGCAGATCCGTATACCATGATCGGCTTGGCCAATCCGGGGCGATCAGAAGCACTTGGCATTCCTCTTGTCTGATTTTCTGAAGAATTTTTGGAATCAGGATTGCTGGAGGGAATGCGTATGCATACATTCTCCCCCAGCTGATAGCTAACGCATCTGTTGCGAAAGCGCTTGGATCCGGAATCGGAGAGACGTACGTCGTCATCTTCGCATTCTTCTTCGTTGCGAACAAATCGATGTTGGGTTTCCCCCAATGGTCGAACAGACGATCCGCCACACATTGATTTAGTTGCCATTCCGTGGGTAAAACACTCATCCTTCGGCTCAATGAGTCTGCTAGCAGGTTTAACCTTCCCGGAATATGAACTGCTTTCAAGGTAATCTGGTGATCCAGACACCAACAAAGCAGTTTCCATGTCATCATACAGAGACTGGGCGACTTCGTTCCGCCCTGGCGGTTTATGTAAGTCACAACTGTTGAGTTGTCTGAACGAATAAGAACAATCTTGCCCTGAACTTTCTGTAAGAAATGTTCCAGGCCCAGGACTACTGCTCTTAGCTCCAGTAGATTTATATGTTCCTGTGACTGTTCCAGATTCCAAAGCCCTGATATCGTGGACTCTTCCAGGCCAGCTCCCCAGCCCTCCATCGATGCATCTGTATACACAGTCACCTGAGGGTGGGGAGGGGTTAGCAAAACCCCCGGCAAGAGATTCTCTGTATTCAACCACCATTGCAGGTGGTGAATCAGAGGCGCCAACACTGACACATTCGAGTCCAGCGAACCTGTACTCTGGGTCCATTGTGTCATGAGAAACAACTGGATCGGCCGCCTGCGTAAGGCGGCCTGAGGAATGACTGGTTCCAACGAAACCATCAACCCCAGCATTCTCAAGTAAACCCGTGCCAGGACATGACGACTGTCGCACACTGACTGAATCAACGAGATGAGTATTTGAACTCTCTCCTGAGTAGGATAAACATATCCTGTCTCTAGATCGAAGAACATCCCCAGGTAAACAAACTTCTGGGATGGAGTCAGCTCTGATTTTGGGAAATTGATCATCCAGCCCAAGTCTGTGAGAATTTTCAAAACAATCTCCAGATTGGCGGACAAACTTTCCCGGGTGTGCGCTTTCAACAGCCAGTCGTCTATGTACGTGTGGACTGCTATGCTTCTCCTGCGGAGGTATGCTGTGATTGCAAGAACCACACGGGTGAAAACCCGAGGAGCCGTGGAAATTCCGAAGGGCAACACCCTGAATTCCCACTGTCTGCCCTGGAATGCAAATCTCAGGAAGCGACAGAAACTCCCGTGGATGGGGATGTGGAAATAAGCGTCCTTCAAATCTATCGACGCCGTCCACATCCCCCTCTCCAACCCCGCCAACACCGAGCGCACCGTTTCCATCTTGAAACTGGGCGTCTCGATGAACTTGTTCAATGGCTTGAGGTTGAGAATCGGTCTCCACCCTCCGGTGCGTTTTGTTACTAAGAACAGGGTTGAATAGAAGCCCGGACACCTCTGTGCCGGCTGAATAGCTCCTTTTTGTACGAGGGAATTTATCTCCTCCTCGAGACACAACCTTTGATCTGGATCTCTCGGAATGGGAGTCCAGACTGGCACCAGAGACAGTCGCGACGGCGGGCCTGTCATCCACTCTGGATGATACCCCACGGAAAGCCATCGCAAGACTAAACGGTCCTGAGTTAACCGTTCCCACTCTTGCATGTGGTCGGCTAGCCGGCCTCCCACCGGTCCACCTAGGGACCGCGGTGGACACAAGGCATGCAAGAGCGGCACTGTCTCCGTCACCATACACACCGGCGTGGTCCTTACCGCGGTAAGCGCCCTGTCAGGAACGATAACCACGCCCAGATCCTCGCGCGACCCGCCCCGCCCCGCGCGCACCTCGGTGCACGGGCGGCTGCCTGGCTGACGGCGGCTGAGGAGCCTGCGCCCCCCTCACTGCTGGCCGAATCGCACGCGGCCGAGGCCGGCGCTGCGACGGCGGCTGGCCTCTGACTTGGCCAGCACCACCTCGAGCCTGCAGGGGACGATACGCAGGGGCCGCGGCGCGAACGTTAGCACGACGCAGCACCTCAAACTGTTCGCGCAGCGCCCTCTGGTTATTCACCAGGGTGACCGTCTCCTGGAGGTGGCGACATCCCTCACCTCCAAAAAGACCAGGACCCGTCATAGGCGTACGGAGTAGCCTATTATACAGGTCCTGAGACGGGCACAGATTGTCCAGGGCAAATGTGCGTCTTGCCCGGACACTCCTGGTCACCGCCCGCGTCATACAGTCCAGCGCCAGGTTAATACCATCCTGGATGGTTCGCTGGACCGCGAGCGGGCCTGGCTGGCGCGATGCGGATGCCGTTACTACCCCCTGTAACAGCTGGGAGACGTGGGACAGAGCGGCAATCGAAGCCCTCCCACTCTCCTCCGCATCACGCAACGCGGTATTCGCCGAACGCAACGCGTTCGCGCACAAGACCCCCGCGTCAGAACGGGAGCCTGGCCGCGTATCCTCACCCAAAGCCGCGCGGTCATCCACGCTGGGCTTGGGTACCACACCGTACCGCTGGTAGTCCAGGGGCACGATGCGACAACGCCTGGCCACCTCGCGAGGGGCCTTCGCGAGACGTCCACTCGTGTTAATGGACGACTCCGCCGCCTTGAACATGTCAACGACATGCTCCGCCAGCGGCAGAGAAGGCATAGCGTTAGCAGTTGGTTTCCCAGCTAACCACGGCGTGTGAACACGGTGGCTAGCCGACTGCTCCACGGGCAGATCAGGCCTAACGCTCACCAACCACTGGCAAGCGTCATACCAATCCTCCTCCGTGGCTAACTGCGAGCGCTCTACAAGACGGGGTCCTTCGTCTTCCTCCTGAGCGCAAGCAGTAGAGCTTGACGGCGGGTACGCTGATACACCTGGCAAGCCAGGGAAAACATGCGGGCCTGACAGCACCGGCATGAGAATATCACTGGTTTGACCAGGAGCAGGCACCGCGGTAGAGCGCGGGGTATATATAGCCCCACCACGGGCCCGGCCAGCACCAGCTACACGCTCGGCAAGCCGAGGTATGCGGTACCGCTGGCCATCAGCAGCGCCCTGGGCCACCATCTGAACCGCGGACCTTACTCCAGGGTGAGTAATACCGTGGAAAAAAGCGCCTGTATTCCCCGCGAGGGGTGCACAAACGTCTTCATCCATGTCCACGTCGTCAGACGGCGACCCTAGCAGGTAATCCTCATCACCCTGGTCAGAAAGATTAGACCCCGGGTCAGCAAAGAGAGCTAACCCGGGCTGACCAGGAACGGTGCCATAGGAGGTACTGGCCACCGCGGCGTGCGGATACCCCTGGACTGATAAGCAGCCAGCGGGTTCCAGCGACAACCGTCCACGGTCCCCTATCGGCGCGGCAATAAGCCTGCTGCCAGGGTCGTGGAACGCCCCCTCTAATGGGGCCACCTCTGAATCGTCGGACAACGGAAGCGGACTAAGGAAAATCGATCCAGAGGCGGGGATTACCTGCTCCGAAGCCGATGACGAGGACAATAAAGGATCTGGTCCAGGAAGCATGCCACGAAGCAACCCTGGAACCAAATCTTTTATTGTCCTCTTCATCTCTCCCAACATCTCGGTCCGGAAGGTCTCCATATCCACCGCGGACGAGACCTTCCCCTTACCCTTCCTACTTACAACCTCTCGTTTCCGCTTCTTCTTCTTCTCCTCCTCTACCACCTTGTCCGTCGCCTGTAAGCAGCACAAGAATTCGGACATTAACTCGCCCCCCCAGTGCTTACATATGTCACAATTAATCAAGGGACCACAAGGGCTACATCGATAACACAGATGCGGCCAGAACTTTACATGCATAAAACGTCCACAGGACGCGCAATCCGGTCCCTGAAAACAGGCCAAAGGACAAGGAGTATGAGCAACTAGTTAAGCTTAGAAACTGAATCCAACTCAAAGAGAAGGAAAACGATCATAAAGATCAATATACATCAGAAACCAGCATAGCGCTTGAATTGCTGATAAATACATAGCCAGGCTGATTATGACGTCATTAATCCCGTGACAGGAAAAAATCGATCCCAACAAAACATCCAAGTGCAAGGACGAATTGTATGCTGAATGGATAAGTTGACTACACAACCATCAGATACATATAGATAACTCTTTTCTGGCAAAAATGTTAATTATCTCCCTTTGTTTGTTTACAATAATTAACATCACCACATTATCAATAACTAGATACCTGACACTTTGTATAGACAAACCATCCAACGTGACGAACCGGAAACTCCACCATCTGCACACCTCTTAACTCTCTCCACCTCATGGGGAAGGAATTGGATCAAGAGGGCAAAGTGAGAAGACCTTTATACCAGGCCTCCAACTCACTGGACATAATTTTTCATTTGGTTAGATAACCTAACAGTGTTAGTAGGAAATGGAACCATGGTGGAGAGAAAACTAATTCTCTGGTACTGTGACGTCACCACCTAGCGTCATACAGACCTGTGGACATAAACAGAAAGAGAAATTAGTCCTAGGTAGCACCGAGTTGATATAACCCAACCAACCAAGGCGCTTATCACGGTAAACGCGAGTCCCGGAAACACAATACACCGGGAAGAAAACTCGCTAATTTTACTAGAAGTCACCTGATTTAAAGGTCCTCCGTCCTCCTGTGGCGACGTATTCCTATCCGCCATCCAAAAAAGTGACTAACACTCCAAACAAACACCACTTAAACAGTTTAAGAGAGCGAAAAAGCTATTGAACAAAAAAAACATGTGTGATCTCTTTGCCAATAATCTAGCAAAGAGTAAGTGCTAGTCTGCGCATGCGCGGTGGTGGGGCTGGCATCCGCCAGACTACGCTCTGACTCCCTGCCCAGTAGGGGCACCTAACTGTTTTAATCTGAGTGTTTATTGAGTGAAAGCCAATATTTAGCAATATCAAAAGTATTAGGGAGGTAAGTATACTCTTGAAGTGAAAATCTTCTGCGGTGGTCTTGAGAAATGTCCATTTGCACACCAAGAAAGATATTCTTGAAAATTTACCACCGGAATGACTGGATCGATAATCGAGCCAGTAATTCCAGCAGTAAATTGCCAAAAATAGTCTTCTCTTGGTCTGCAAATGGACATTTTCTATGAGAAAGTTGAAATTTCCTTGAACAAATTCGAGAGTTAAAGGGTTAATAAACACACATATGATGCGCATTGGCTTTCATAACCACAACATACCATCATCCATCTTAAATGCATTCTATCAGTCAAACATTACACACGCACACGCACACACATGTACACACACACACACGCACGTGCGCGCACACATGCACACACACACACACGCACATACATGCACGCACATACATGCACACACACACACACACACACACATGCATGTACACCAGGACACAGGTACATACACAGTACACACATACACAGAACACATGTATGCAAGCACACACGCATGCACATGCATATACACCAGCACACAGGTACATACACATGCGCACGCATGCACATAGACTCATGCATGCACACACATACACAATTTGTGGTTTATATTGGTGTCCCATGTGTTTATGATATAGATGATCCTTGTGGCGCACCTCGAGCATGCTGGTCCAGTAGATCTCAGTCTGTTTCATCTCTGCTTTGTGTTTGGAAGACATTTCTTTAAATGATTGGATCTTCGAACCATACTGCTCTCTCAGCAGAAACACAAAGTTGTTGAACTGGTGCTGGAACATGGACACAAAACAAAATTAACGCTTTCAATGACAAATCCATGAAAAAGTAAATTCCCTACGATGTACATAGCATATTCTGTTGAATATTTTGAAATTAATATGACTGGAAGCCATTGATGCCCTCGGCAGCATTGGCTTCTAGTCAAATTAATGTCAAAATATTTAACAGCCTTCTTGTTTGTTTGCCCTAAGATTGAGATATGACGAAGGGTTAACCAGGGCAATTGGAGATTGCAGACCATTGTATTTTTTTTAAAAGATTTTTTTAAATTTCAAATAATTTTTCAGATTGTTTTCTAATCAAGACCAAGTTCTGGAATCCTAGTGGATGGTGACAAACTTTCTTGTATTAAAATTTGAGCCAAATACGATTAGTTGTTTCCAAGATATGCATCTATCCAAAATTTGATCTGATCTCATTACGAGGTGTGTAAAAGTCTATGTTACATGTAGGCCTAGCATGATAACATTAGTTAATCAACTGCACACATCCTCTCAGAGATTCCCTTCAATAAATTACACACTTTGATTGACAGGTCTGATTTGTGACTGACTGTACCTGCCTATCATTTTCTATACATTTATAACAAGTTAATGTAAATGTTGTACCTGCAAATCAGCTTCTATCAGTTCATAACACTCATTAATACCTGCATAACACACATCAATGTCATATCTGCATAACACACATCAATGTCATATCTGCATAACTCACATCAATGCCATATCTGCATAACACACATCAATGTCATATCTGCATAACACACCCCAATGTCATATCTGCATAACTCTCATCAATGCCATATCTGCATAACACACATCAATGTCATATCTGCATAGCACACATCAATGGCATATCTGCATAACACACATCAATGGTATATTTGTATAACACACATCAATGTCATATCTGCATAGCACACATCAATGTCATATCTGCATAACACACATCAATGTCATATGTGCATAACACACATCAATGTCATATCTGCATAAAACACATCAATGACATATCTGCATAACACTCATCAATGGCATATCTGCATAGCGCACATCAATGGCATACTTGCATAATACGCATTAATGTCATATCTGCATAACACACATTAATGCCATACCTGCATAACACACATCAATGTCATATCTGCATAGCACACAGCAATGTCATACTTGCATAACACACATCAGCATCTTACCTGCATGTCATACTTGCATAACACACATCAATGACATATCTGCATAACACACATCAATGTCATATCTGAATAACACACATCAATGTCATATCTGCATAACACACATCAAAAGCATACCTGCATTAGGTTTGCACGATATTGTCCTAGGAGATATCGTGGTGAGAAAATCGCGATATTTTGATATATCGTATAGCCTATTTTATGGTATATGAATTCATGGGGTGAATTGGTCTTGGGTTGAGTTGGACCGCACAGTTGGCTTATGTAGACATATCGGCTTCGCTGAGTTTTCATATCCGTTTTAACCAAATTATGACTTTGGTAACTGGTAAATTTCATCAAAAACTTTAAATCCAGTCGCCAAGATGCTTAAAGAACAATCGTTAATAACGTGAAAATAGGACACAATTTCCTGGTATTCCTTGGCTTAATGCGGGAGTGAAATTATTACATTGGACAACCTAAATATTGCATACTCTGTTATAATCATCGTTTATTATATCAAAATTAATCCAAAAATTTGCCATTTCATGTCGTCTGTGAAAGTGTACAAATCATGTGACATTAGGAATGCACTTTAGATCCATAGATATCTAATGTTTAGATCTGATCCATATTTACCGAGTACCCATTTACTAATAATAGTTAGCCTTCAGAAACATCTTGGATAGTTCACCTTGCAGGCTAAAGCCTGTACGTCTCAGTTAACTATCAGATTTGTGAACACACCACCTCTCGCCTCTAAAAACAAGATAGCAAGCAATATCACGTGATTTATATATTTTCGCGACACCATTTATTGTCAAATCTAGGATTAATTTTGATTTTATAAACCATGCTTATTAAGAAATATACAATATTTATACCGTCCCAGGTAATAATTTCACTCACGCGATCATGGGTTTGAGGTATACAATATGGTGGCAAGAAATTGCACCAGTAAATTGCGTTCAATTTTCATATTATTGTCCATCTTTTAAAACAGTTTTAAAGAATGATCTTCAACTTTTTCTTGACCTATTCCTAATATAAGTCCACCTCTCTTGCAAAGATGTTGGTTTGGAAATAAATTGAACAGCTTGCCATAATAGAAGGCTACGCTGCAAACCCATGACAAATAGGCAGAATACGGCGTAAAAGTAGTTTTTGCGATATTTCGTAAAAAATTGTGTCTGGAAAAAAAATTGTGATTTTCGATACTATCGGATAATAGTGCAAGCCTAACCTGCATAACACACATCAATGTCATACCTGGGTATTGTCTTCTATCTGTTTATAACAAGCGTCGATGTCATAGACAATCCTCACATGTCGGTCTTTCATACTCCGCATATCCTTTGAGATTCTTATGATATAGTCCCTGGCGTATGAATACGGTACATAAGCTTGTGATTCCGGCTTGATTGCTATTTGACTGGAGCTTAAGGCATTGTCAGCTGTTTTGTCTAAAATATAACAAAGAATTATGAAGACATATTACAGTACAGCTTAGACAAAACTTAACACTTTTCTAAAATAAACAAACATACTGTTGAATATTTTGAAAATAACTGGATCGGAAAACATTGCTGCTAAGACATTGTTGCCTAAGGCAGCAATGTCATCCAATCCTATGAAGAAATCCAGTTCACCCATTAATCATATGATGTCATAATCAACTAGGTGATGGGTAGCATGACGTCACAATCAGTTATGTCATGAATGGCGGAGCTAAGTTCATCACAAATCCTTAATTGTAGATGATGGACTAAACATTGTTGTACGAATTGTATATCTTTACTACATGTATTTAATAAACATGCGGTTGAATATTTTGAAACTAATTTGAGTGGGTGTTGTTGCTGCCCAGTCAGATTAGTTTCAAAATTAGTTTTCTGGAAAGTGATAGTCAGGGATTTCTGGGATCAATCAATCCCAGCATGGGCGAAGCGTGGCGGGACAACAATAGGTGGGGTAGAGCTAAAACTAGGGGGAGGGGAGGGGGGGGGTAGGGCCATGCTCAGTCAAGCCTGTTTTAAGCAACCATCTTATGGGTCCCCACTAAGAAGTAACTAAAGAGAGGTGGTCTCATAAGACAAGTTATTCATCGTACAATGATGGATATAGCCATGTGGTGGTGGTACATTAAGACAGGGTATAGTACAACCACATCTCCTAAAGAACCACAATTTGTAGCCACAAAACAGCAGATGGGGTCTAGAACAGGTTTGTACTTCAAAACCTAATGTTACAAAAGAGGATAGTTATTGTTTCTGGAATGTTGAATTCCCCACTCCAGATCTATTCATTCATTTGAATATCACACACAGGTACACCTTTCCTTAAAGCTGTTGTGAGGACTAGCTACCCGATTGCACTGATTAACTTGATAATCATAATATATATTCTCCTTTACTAAAAGAGCAAAATGATATTAAAAATTTTTTAATCGGTCCAGCCAAAGCTGAGATAAGCACATAGCAACCATCTTGACAAGCTAAAGTTGTGACGTCACACCGGGAAGCGGGTCGTCAATTCCTGTCCGATTACTATTCAATATAATACCATAGGGAGGATAGGCACCTACTACTGTGTGTATTAGGCACCTATACGCACCTATTTTTTACACATCGGTGTTGTATGGCAATTCATTGTTCACACATGGACACTATACATTGTTCAAGTTACACAAAGATTCAGTAATATCGCAAAAGTGGATGATATTTTGTCAATATTTTGGGCGATATTGCTCAAGGCATGACGATATCGGTATCTCATTAAAATACCGCGGTATCACGATATATCGTCATTTGGGTGGGGTGTGGAGTTAGGGTGTAAACATAGAATAACATGTATTTCAAATTGGTGGTGTCTGCAAGTTATTTTCATTTTCATTAAATTTTTTGCCTTGAAACCGTAAATTGAGATCGCCATGATTGCCATTTCCACATATTTAATACACGAAGTTCCACACTTTGACACCCTTCAATATACAGCTTAAAGCAACGAATGTAATGCAACTAACCGTATTCATCACAAATAAGAGAAATAAAGGATTTTCTTCTGTTCTTGTGTTGTATTTTGTGTTATCTTTACCACACGACAACTGTCAAAAGATTGAGCAAGGAACACGCACTAACTTCATTGCGCAGAAAGGAATTCTGCAGAGCAAAATCTGATTGGCCGCCGTATCATACTTGAGCCAATCAGAATTCACACTGCAGAATTCTGACAGCTGTTATCACGCCCACCGCTAGCGTAGACGATGCTTATTAATAAAATAGCACTGCATGATTTTGAACGAGAACCAGCGTGAAGACTGGAAACAATTATGTCAGATTTTATTTGGTCTGTAACATTAAATACTAATTTGCCCCATTGTAGACCTATTCAAATTCGCTCACTACTTAGCGGTCCTATCCATTGATCTCAAGGCGTAGCCGGGATGTGTGAAATTAACCCAGTTAACACTGCAACCAAAACTGCCACAACAGATCGAAGACTGGAAATAATTAGGCCTAAATTATTTATTTTAAGGCTGTTTCTCATTAAGAATAAATCTGTATTGTTATATGTGGAATGAATTTTGATCTGATTCGTTTAAAAATGCTAAATATATTGTATAAAGTTACATAAAAACGTATAACGGTAAAGCAAGAGATTAACTTCCCCCTCACCCACCGTTCCAAGCTGTGGTATTGATAAGGGATTTAAATCTTTCATGGTCAGAAGAATGTTTAACCATGCAGATCAATGACTAATGGATAAATAGCTTGACCTGTAGTAATGACGTCATCAGATTGGAATGTGGGTAGTGCAAATGGTATTCCCCACTGACTAACACTCAGAATGAGGCAAGAAAAAACATGGCGTCGTCTATTTATGTAATTATGAAAAGTGAACTACAAAGGATTATTTTGTACTTTAAATCATTTTATTAGCGCAAACAAACCATGAATTAAATGAACACAGATTATTTTGGAGTTTATTAAGTTTTTATTACATTAGACAAAGACTGGATTATTACTTAAAGGGAATCACCAGACCCTCTATACTACTGCGTATAAAATTAATCTACAGACCGTAACGTTTTCAAAAATATAATTGTAAGATCTGTGCTCAAATTAGAAGTATATATCTTCGTTATTTAAATATGTGATACATTAGTTAAATTTCTATTCCCGGATGAGGCGTATGACGTCATAAGTTGAACGTTTTTCTCGTAGTCATCCAACGCTATCGCAATAAAATTGGGAATTGCGTTTTTATAAGGGGGTTCTCTTCAGCGGTTTTAGGAATATATAAACTATATTTGCGGAAATGTTGAGGAGTATATACTAACAGTCCTTTGTCTGATTTCTCTGATGGTGCCAATTTTGACGTGAAGTTTTGATCTTGAGATAAATGAATGACGCGATAGTATAGGCAAATCAGTATAATTGCCACTATTGAATCAACACTCTCACTGGGGCTACGGCAGATACTGTTATTAAAGTTTCATCTATTAATATGAGAGTTTAAATAGTTTGTACATACATCCAGTCCATCTTTAAGTACTTATGTTTTCATATTAGCCTCAAAACTTCCTGAAATTTTGTAATGTTAATGTATTTGGCAGGTATCTTCATAGAAAATGGCCATCTTAAGGTTCGGCAATTAATGTATGAAAATAACAAAGACATTCCATCAATTTGCGATAGAGTGATACGCGTCTTAATCTCTTCAATCTGTACATATATAAATGATGTCGATATAATTATCACCGACAGAGATATCGCCATCCAAATGCATGCACTCCTGTCTTCAGCGTGCCGTTATTATGGTTCTTGTTGGATGGGATTCTACCTATGACGTCATAGGTTAAATTAACTCACAGAAAATTACAGTAACATAGCGTTTTTTAACACCATTTTACTCGGATTTATATACAAATGTCGGGGGAAAGCTTTACACAGTAGCTTAAATATGGGCTCTACAATAGAACTGCGTATTTTATGCAAACGATGGTGACCCTTCTAGTGTTCCCCTTTAAAGACTATTACTGGACCGAATAGAGGTAAGAGTATGACATTTCTAACTTAGTTATTTATGTTATGCTCACAGTTAAAAGTGCAATATCATCCTGTCGGTATTGACGATATTTACGATTTTTCGAAATTATGACGATTTCGGTATCGGTATTCGGTATATCGCGATATTGACGATAATATCGAAAAATCGCCCAACCCTAATTAAAGGACAGACCTGTATGGTGACTAACATCATAATGCTAACATACGCCAGTTGTTTGTGATAGTAACAGCGGGTTTCGTGTACGTGAATTAGACCTGAAATTACATTGGTTTGAGAATTGCAAAAGTAGGCTTATGCAAAAATACCAGTGGTATATATTTTCAGCCATCTCGTGCTTTAGACCTTATTCTAAAAGAGCAATAGGCAATATAGCCTACGCCGTGCATGTAGGCTACATGGACAAATGTGCGTAGATCATGAATAGTATATATGGTTGGTGCGAGGTTCAACGATAGGCTATATCTAATCAAACATCAACACACACTTTTTGTAATGCAATTATACGAATGCATATATATAGCTTATATCTTTCTGGATTGACTTTAACAATTTTACGCAGTCTATATAGACATGCGTGTAGGATCATGTACACTGCCATCATTTCCAACAGATTGATATGCAGCTGACTCTCCATGAGAGTCCATGTGACCGAGACTGCAGGAAATGTCAATTTCCCTTTCTCCGAGATCTAACAATACTCACCATTCTGTTACTTCTGATATACAGCTGGCCTTGACTTGATAGGATTATAGACTTAGAAAGCTTTACCGACTCCTGGGAACCGGGTACTCGGCAGTTGGGCAGGAGGGTTGAGGGACCATTCTGTTGGCAAGATTCTCTGTCTGCGAGACAAAGCATCCGCCAGAATGTTCAATCGGCCAGGAATATGAGCTGCTTTCAAAACAACCGAGCAATTCCTGCACCATTGAATCAAGTGCCACACCCTGATGCACAGAGTGGGCGACCTGGTCCCGCCTTGGCGATTTATATATGATACTACTGTCGAATTGTCCGACCGTATCAATATCACCTTGCCCCTGATCATCGGAAGGAACTCTTCCAACGCCAGTTCCACTGCCATCATTTCCAACAGATTGATATGCAGCTGACTCTCCGGGAGAGTCCATGTGCCCAAGACCTGGTGTTCTCCCAGGCAGGCACCCCACCCCTCCAGCGATGCATCCGTGTAGATGGACAGCTCGGGGTGGGGTAGGTGCAGTGAAACCCCTATTAGGAGATTCTGACGCTGTTTCCACCATAGAAGATGCGATATTATCGCCTGAATGTGGTTTCCCACTCGAAAACTCCTGAGGATGGCTAACAGAGACACCACTCTGGGCTCTGACGGATAAACCCTGCCCTCCTCGAGGTCGAATCGCATCCCCAAATAGACGAAATGTTGAGTGGGCGTCAACTCCGATTTCTCCTCGTTGACTATCCAGCCTAGATCTGAAAGTAACTTCAGAGTCAGAGCAGTATCCACGTTCAACCTGGCTGCCGAGTCTGCCTTGAGCAGCCAGTCGTCTATGTAGGTGTGTAGCGCCATGTTCTCTTTTCTGAGAAACGCTGTCACCGCAAGGACCACTCTTGTGAAAACCCTCGGAGCTGTCGACAGGCCAAACGGGAGAACTGTAAACTCCCATACTTGATTCTGAAACGCAAATCTCAGAAACCTGTGCCAACTCCGATTCATCGGAATGTGGAAATATGCATCTTTCAGATCGATCGATACACACCACATTCCTTTCCTCAATCCCGCCATTACCGACCTCGGCGTTTCCATCTGGAACCGAGGCGTATGGATAAACCAATTTAATGGCCTGAGATTGAGTATGGGTCTCCATCCCCCTGTGCTCTTGGGGACAAGGAACATGTTTGAATAGAAGCCTGGAGTGTTCCGGTTCGCTGGTTTTATTGCTCCCTTCAGAAGCAAACCCGACACTTCCTTTTGAACGGCTTCTAACTTATCTGGCTCCCTTGGTACGGGTGTCCAGACAGGTGCCAAAGACAGATTTTGTGGTGGAAAGTCCCACCACTCCGGCATGTAACCCTGGGATAACCATCCCAGGACCAGACTGTCTGACGTCACACCTCGCCAGGCCTCGATGAAACGCATGAGCCTTCCACCCACCATAGACGCCTCGACGTCTAACGGGGTTGTCCGGCTCGCAGTCCGCCCCCCCCACCCCTCTTTCTTAACGAGAGAGAGTGAGAACCATTTCGTTCTAGGCACGACGGGTATAACTGGCACCGCTGTTCCTGTCGCACAGGCGCGGTCCAGGCGGATATGAAGGGAGCTTGCGTACCCTCAGGTACGCTTCGGCCCCTTCTGTCCGCCCTTTGAGGCCTTACCCTTACCCTTCCCGCCTCTAGGGCGGTCAGGAGCAACATTGGGGAGGGTAGGCGCCTCTACAACCTTCCTGGGCTTCTTCGCCGGCGGCGGCTCCGAGAACCCAGCTGAAGCAGAAGTCGCAACAGGCCTGGCTTTCGCCTTGCTCTTATGCTTCTTCTGCTTCTTTGAAGGCTGTCCCGTTAGCGGTTTCCCCACAGCCCCTAGTGCGTGCGCTTGCCGCACTAGCTCTAGCTGTAGGTTTACCGCTAACCGATTCTGCGCGATACTGGCGATGTCCTCTAGGCCCTGTCAGGGGCGTCCCAAGAAGATGCTCCCTGACTGCCGTAGCCGGACGCATATGGTCAATGACCATTTGCCTCCTGGACTTCGTCACTCGCGCTTGCACCCTTGCCAATGCGTCCATTGACAGCACCAAGCCGTCATTAACACATGAAAGCGCCACAGGTGGCACAGGGTGGCCTGGCCCCGCTTCAGCCCACACCGACTGAAGGAGACGATAAGAGTGATTGACAGCGCTCATCGCTGCCCTCACACCCTCATCGCATAGGGACAGGACTTCTTCCTGGTGTACCTGGGACTTATCCACTAGTGCCGGACCGGGGCCACCCGACCCGGCACTCTGGACTCCCAGTATCCATCGGTCATCCTCCGTGACCGACGGGACTACACCATACCTGTCGTATTCACCCCGCGGAATACGACATCTTGCCCGCACCTCCCTGGAGGCCGCAGGGAGCTGACCCTTGGTCATTAGTTGTTTGCTATAAATAGCATCCAACAAATCTATGAACCGTGGATCCAGTCCCACTGACTGGATCCGGGCCGCGGGCAAAATCCCCGTCCTAATCGACGCAACCGACGGACGGGGCGCATCTTCATCGGCCGTGGCCGAAACCACAGACGGGTCAACCCTGGCTAGCCACGCCAGAGCATCTGACCAATCTACCTCCGATGAAGACACCCCCGCAAACACGTCACCCGTTGACGTGCTCACGGGTCTGCCAGCCACGGCCTCCCGGCAAGGAGCCACGGCTGACACGCCAGGCACTCCGCTACCACACGGTTCCGCCGCCACCCCATGAAACACTCCGGTCCATGGGGTAGGTCCGCACGGAAAACCGTACGGACCCGTAACAGTCGTGGAACCATAGCCGGACACGGGCGCCAACGGCACCCCACGTCCGGCTGCCGGACCAAGCGAGATAGGTGAGTACCACGCCTGGCCCGGCACACCCGTTCCCATGACGGCTGGTGACAAACCAAGCCGCGCGGAACCGGTGCAAGGTAACGGATTGGCCTCAGCCGCAGGCGGAGCCGCTGACCTGGCTTGCGCCAAACCAGACAAATGGAGGCCGGTTCCGTCCAGGACGGAATCAACCTCCATATTCTCCACCTGCGGCTTCCCGGGCCGCAGCAACCTCTCCTCCTCGGCCTCCTCGTCTTCAGACTCCAAAGAGCCGTCACTAGACGAGTCAACAGTGGAGCCATCCTGGCGGACGGCTCCCACACCTGACGGACCGGCCACCGCTACTGGACCACCCGGAGGTGGCCGCAGAGAGACAGAACCCGTCTGACCGAAGCCAGACGTGCCTGCCAGGGGGCCGTACGAGACGGCCCCCTCGGTAACCAGTCCAGAATCCTGTCCGAGGACAGGATCCGTACCAGGCATGGGGAGAAACTGCCCCCCAACCTTTGGTAGCAGGGATGACACCAGCGTGGGCAGAACGCTATGCAGAAAACCCTGCATAGCCGGACAAAACCACGCCGGCGGTGCCATCTCCGCCACCTCCAGCTGGGGACGTGGAGCACCCCCACCGGCCGAACCGGGCGCTCCACGATTTCCTCTCGGACCGCCTGACCCCGCGTCAGACCCAGCCAAGTCCTTCTGGGCAAGGAACGTAACCATCATTTCGACGGACCACACTGCACAAACATTACACCTATGATCTATATTACACAGGGAACACCTAAAACAGACATGGTCCTTGAACATTACACGGACAAACTTATGGCAGTCGTCACATGATGGCGGGTCTGGCTTGGCCTATAAAATAAGCACAAACCTACAATAAACAAGCGGAACGAGACCCGGATGGAAGGCAGACAATTAATTTTCAAATAATTTTGACTCATAAATTAACCGTAACCTCCCCGCACCCCGCCACGTTACAACAACGATCGCATTGATTATGACGACAAGCACGCGGCGGGCACAAACACACCCATAATAGATCCTCCAGGATGTGTAACGGCTCCAGGAATCATATCGCATAGCATTCAGGGTATATTTACTAATCAATATAAATTATACTCCTAACGAAAGCAGCACGATATGTGAAGAAAACAACAAAATGTATAACAAACTGCTGTCTCACACGGTAAAACCGCAGACCACGCATCTACTCAAGAATTTTGAAACCACCGATCATTGCAAACCGATCGTGATCGCACGTAAACTTGATCATTCTAAAGTTTCCGGTACCATTTTTAGTACGCAGCACCCAGAATAAGATGCGCGAATTAATGAAAAATTTTTCTTCACATAAACATCCGAGCGACCGGGTGTGACGTCACCCGCTCGGATTCTACGGAGAACGATGTCAGCCGATATTCGTGTTAGAAATACCGTAGCAAACACCTATTTTCATATCTGCCGATCGCCTGTTGGGGGTTAAAGAAGGCGATCGTCTGGCATATATCGTTGTTAGCACACGTCCCAGATTCTATGGGGTCAGAAATTGGAATATGCGACACAACGAAATTTAGAGACCTAAGTCTTTTAACTATGGATAATAAAGAACAATACAACCTGGTTGTCTTGGGCGGTATTCTCCATAGTCCTTAGTTAATCCATTCAGAACAAACAAACTATCACCGATTAAAGACTTAGATTATTTAAAACACTAAAATCCCTAATGCAGAAAGCATGTATTGCCCTTGTTGCTATGCAAACAAGAATGAGCTCTATGGTAAACGGGTACTCGGCAGTTGGGAGCCGAGTACCCGGTTCCCAGGAGTCGGTAAAGCTTTCTAAGTCTATAATCCTAGAGCCGCTGTAAGGCCAGCTGTATATCAGAAGTAACAGAATGGTGAGTATTGATCGAAGGAGAACTGGTGTTCTTCCAGGCAGGCAACCCACCCTTCCAGCGATGCATCCGTGTACACGGACAGCTGGGGGGTGAGGTAGGTGCAGCGAAACCCCTACTAGGAGATTCTGACGCTGTTTCTACCATAGCAGATGCGATATTATCGGCTCCAAAACTGGCACCAGTTTTGACAGGGGTTCTGTTCTCTGTTTCCACAGAGACATCAGATACAACTGGATAGGTCTTCTCATTAGAGCAGCGAACGGGATCACCTGCTCCATGGAGACCATCATACCCAGCATCTGAAGAAACCGCCTCGCCTCAATGTGGTTTCCCACTCAAAAACTCTCGAGGATGGCTAACAGAGACACCACTCTGGGCTCTGACGGGTAAACCATGCCGTCCTCAAGATCGAATCGCATCCCCAAATAAATGAAATGTTGAGTGGGTGTCAACTCGGATTTCTCCTCGTTGACTATCCAGCCTAGATCTGAAAGTAACTTCAGAGTCAGAGCAGTATCCATGTTCAACCTGGCTGCCGAGTCTGCCTTGAGCAGCCAGTAGTCTATGTAGGTGTGTAGCGCCACGTTCTCTTTTCTGAGAAACGCTGTCAATGCAAGGACCACTCTTGTGAAAACCCTCAGAGCTGTCGACAGGCCATACGGGAGAACAGTAAACTCCCATACTTGATTCTGAAACGCAAATCTCAGAAACCTGTGCCAACTCCGGTTCATGGGAATGTGGAAATATGCATCTTTCAGATCGATCGACACACACCACATTCCCTTCCTCAATCCCGCCATTACCGATCTCGGCGTTTCCATCTGGAACCGAGGCGTATGGATAAACCAATTTAATGGCCTGAGATTGAGTATGGGTCTCCATCCCCCCGTGCTCTTGGGGACAAGGAACATGTTTGAATAGAAGCCTGGAGTGTTCCGGTTCGCTGGTTTTATTGCTCCCTTCAGAAGCAAACCCGACACTTCCTTTTGCACGGCTTCTAACTTGTCTGGCTCCCTTGGTACGGGTGTCCAGACAGGTGCCAAAGACAGATTTTGTGGCGGAAAGTCCCACCACTCCGGCATGTACCCCTGGGATAACCATCCTAGGGCCAGACTGTCTGACGTCACACCTCGCCAGGCCTCGACGAAACACATGAGCTTCCACGCACCATAGACGCCTAACGGGGTTGTCCGGCTCGCGGTCCGCTCCCCACCCCTCTCTTAACGAGAGAGAGAGAACCATTTCGGTCTTGCCACGGCGGGTATAACTGGCACCGCTGTTCCTGTTGCACAGGTGCGGTCCAGGCGGATATGAAGGGAGCTCTCGTACCCTCAGGTACGATCCGCCCCCTTCTGTCCGCCCTTGGAGGACTTACCCTTCCCCTTGCCCTTCCCGCCTCTAGGGCGGTCAGGAGCAACCTTGGGGAGGGTAGGAGCCTCAACAACCTTCCTGGCTTTCTTAGCCGGCGGCGGCTGAGAAAAACCAGCTGAAGCAGAAGTCGCAGTAGGCTTAGCTTTCGCCTTGCCCTTATGCTTCTTCTGCTTCTTTGGAGGTTGTCCAGCTAGCGGTTTCCCTACAGCCCCTAGTGCGTGCGCTTGCCGCACTAGCTCTAGCTGTAGGTTGACCGCCAACCAATTCTGCGCGATACTGGCCGTATCCTCTAGGATGGCCCGCGCTTGGCCACCGAAGATGCTAGGCCCTGTCAGGGGCGTCCCAAGAAGATGCTCCCTGACTGCCGTAGCCGGACGCATATGGTCAATAACCATTTGCCTCCTGGATTTGGTCACACGCGCCTGCACCCTTGCCAATGCGTCCATAGACAGCACCAAGCCGTCATTCATGCACGAAAGCGCCACAGGGTGGCCTGCCCCCGCTTCAGCCCACACCGACTGAAGGAGATAATAAGAGTGGTTGAGAGCACTCATAGCTGCCCTCACACCCTCGTCGCATAGGGACAGGACTTCCTCTTGGTGTACCTGGGACCTGTCCACAAGTGCCGGACCGGGACCACCCGCTCCAGCACTCTGAACCCCAGGACCCATCGGTCATCCTCCGTGACCGACGGCACTACACCATATCTGTCGTATTCCCCCCGCGGAATACGACACCTTGCCCGCACCTCCCTGGAGGCCACAGGGAGCTGGCCCTTGGTCGCAAGTTGCTTGCTATAAATAGCCTCCAACAACTCTATGAACCGTGGATCCAGTCCCACTGACTGGATCCGGGCCGCGGGCAAGATCCCCGTCCGAATCGATGCAACCGACGGACGGGGCGCATCCTCCTCGGCCGTGGCCGAAACCACAGACAGGTCCACCCTGGCTAGCCAAGCCAGAGCCTCGGACCAGTCTACTTCCGAGGAGGAAACACCCGCAAACACGTCACCCGTTGATGCGCTCACAGGTTTGCCAGCCACGGGCTCCCAGCAAGGAGCCGCAGCTGACACACCAGGCACTCCGGTACCACCCGGTTCCGCCGCCATCCCATGACCCATACCAGTCCATGAGATAGGTCCGCACGGAAAACCGTACAGACCCGTAGCGGACGCGGAACCGTGGCCAAACACGGGCGCCAACGGCACCCCATGTCCGACCGCCGGACCGGGCGAGATAGGTGAGTACCACGCCCGGCCCTGCACACCGGTCACCGCGCCAGCTGGTGCCAAACCAACCGACACGGAACCGGTGCCCGGTACCAGATTGGCCTCAGCCACAGGCGGAGCCGCTGCCCTGGCTTGCGCCAAGCCAGACAGATGGAGGGCAGTTCCGTCCAGGATGGAATCGACCTCCATATGCTCCACCCGTGGCATCACAGGCCGCAGCAATAACTCCTCTTCGGCCTCCTCGTCTTCAGACTCCGAAGAGTCGTCACCAGACGAGGAAACCGCAGAGCCGTCCTGGCGGACGACTCCCACACCTGATGGACCGGTCACCGCTACTGGACCACCCGGAGGTGGCCGCAGAGAGACAGAACCCGTCATGCCCGAGCCACACGGGACTGCCAGGGGGCCGTACAAGACGGCCCCCTCGGAAACCAGTCCAGAACCCTGTCCAAGGACAGGGTCCGTACCAGGCATGGAGAGAAACTGCCCCCCAACCTTCGGAAGCAGTGACGACACCAGCGTGGGCAGAACGCTATGCAGAAAACCCTGCATAGCCGGACCGAACCACGCCGGCGGTGCCATCTCCGCCACCTCCAGCTGGGGACGTGGAGCGCCCCCACCGGCCGAACCGGACGCTCCACGATTTACCCTCGGACCGCCTGACCCCGCGTCAGACCCAGCCACATCCTTCTGGGCAAGGAACTTTACCATCATATCGACGGACCACACTGCGCACACAATACAACGATTATCAAGGTTACAGGGCGTACACCTAAAACAGACATGGTCCTTAAACACGACGCATACAAACTTATGGCACTCGTCACATGATGGCGGGGCTGGCTTGGCCTATAAAATAAGCACAAACCTACAATAAGCAAGCGGAACGAGACACAGATGGAAGGCAGACAATTAATTCTCAAATAATTTGACCATAAATTAAATGCAACCCTCCCGCACCCCACCCCGCAACGTTACAGCAAAGATCGCATTGATTATGATGACAAGAACGAAGCGGGCATAATATACCCATAATTGATCCTCCAGGATGTATCACGGCTCCAGGAATCATATCGCATAGCATTCGGGGTATATTTACCAATCAATATAAATTATACTCCTAACGAAAGCCGACACGATATGTGAAGAAACAACAAAATGTAAACAAACTGCTGTAGCACACGGTAAAACCGCAGACCACGCATCTCACAAGAATTTTGAAACCACCGATCATTGCAAACCGATCGTGATCACACGTAAACTTGACCATTCCCAAGTTTCCTGGTACCATTTTTAGTACGCAGCACCCAGAACAGATGCGCGAATTAATGAAAACATTTTCTTCACATAAACATCCGAGCCTCACGAGTGTGACGTCACCCGCTCGGACCCTATGGAAAACGACGTCAGCCGATATTCGTGTTAGAAATACCGTAGCAAACACCTATTTTCATATCTGCCGATCGCCTGTTGGGGTTTAAAGAAGGCGATCGTCTGGCATATCTCGTTGTTAGCACACGTCCCAGATTCTATGGGGTCAGAAATTGGAACATGCGACAACAAATTTTAGACCTACGTCTTTTAACTATGGATAATAAGGAATTATACAACCTGGTCTTCATTGGCGGTATTCTCCATTTTATCCAGTTATATCCTTTTACGAACGCACACTATCAAATCACAGACAAGACTTAGATTTCCTTCACAAAAGAACTCTAAATTTTTCCTGCAAGAAAAAAACGTGGCCAGCTCTTGTTGCTATGCAAACAAGAATGAGCTCTATGGTAGACGGGTACTCGGCGGTTGGGAGCCGAGTACCCGGTTCCAAGGAGTCGGTAAAGCTTTCTAAGTCTATAGTCCTAGAGCCAGCTGTCAAGGCCAGCTGTGTATCAGAAAGTAACAGAATGGTGAGTATTGATCGAAGGAGAAGGTGTATTCTAAGCCCCACCTACAGGACGAAGCTTCCGCTTATAGCGTCCCTTTGTAGGATGAGTTTAGGTCATTACCCGAGTAGCGCGAAGACGCTAATATTAGTACCCGGGGAGATACTGTGCAATCAATATACATAGAATGGTAGCTTCGAGTAGCTATGAGAGTGGCGGCGTAAACTCGTCCTATGGTGCAATTTATAGTTGCTTTCAGAATGTACGATTTACATTTAAGAGTAATCAACAGGACGCACAGTTCAAAATACAACAATCTGGAATGCTGTTGCTTTATTTTCTTTAATTAGACAAGACAACCGAATCAAAGAGGAAAAATTATTACACCACCTGACCATGTTATTAATCGAACTTGCTAACTCTAGAATTAAAATGAATTATGTTTGCTGGTTATTGCCTAACACTCTGCAACTAAGTATATACCTGGTATTTCATGACAGACTTGGGATCTGCAGCCAAAGAAAGAAAATTATATGGTGATTCGATGGCGTAACTAGCTGGTTTTCTCAATGACAAAGTTGTTACCTTGCTATTGTTAGCTTGTTTATCATAGCGCTTTGTGTTGTGATTAGTAATTATTCGACACGTGCATGGCACGGTGGGATATAAACACAATGAACACACACGTAAATCAATTATAATTGTAGTCATGTACAGCTAAATTGCGATTGAAAAGTACACACCAGATTTTAAACAAACATGAAATTTTCTGATTTTTCCTCAATTACATTGTAAAAATTGCCATTTAAAAACTAAATTGAACTTCACGATTAAATCAAAAAATTGTGCAAGCCTAGAGGATAGGAGGATAATTTGTAAGAAAGTATTCAGAGCAGTTCAGCGTGTAAGCAGTAGAGGAAGAGCGGCTCCTACCTGTTTTGTTGATTGGTGGTAAAGCTGGATTTCTCATCAATCCATTATCAGACCATGCCTCTGAAATATTGACGTAAGAAGACTGTCAAAGATTTACTCTAATAATCGACAAAATACCGCTTGTAATCAGAAATGTGTTTGCCATGTAAACATCAAGTCTGCTTGTTTGATAAAATTCTATCTATTTTCAAAATGTTATCTATTACTGCTAATATTAGAAAACCCAAAATTATGCAGACTGCAAATTGTGTTAGACCTTTATAAATGAATAATAGTACATCTGCGGCCAGCTTTACGAAGGCCTCTGTGAAACTGGACGCAAATGTACTATAAATAAGTTAAGCATATGGGATATTAAACGAAATCTAGGATTTCTTTTTTCACGAGAGAGTTGATACTTACCTCCCTAATACTTTTGATATTGCTAAATATTGGCTTTCACTCAATAAACACTCAGATTTAAACAGTTAGGTGCCCCTACTGGGCAGGGAGTCAGAGCGTAGTCCGGCGGATGCCAGCCCCACCACCGCGCATGCGCAGACTAGCACTTCCTCTGACTAGATTATTGGCTGACACACATGCAACTATTAAGAGCCTGAAGACCGAGCCTCTGTGGGGTGGAGAGGCCGGGTCCGTATCTAGGGAGGTAAGTATCAACTCTCTCGTGAAAAAAGAAATCCTAGATTTCGTTTATTTCACTTCAAGAGTATACTTACTTCCCTAATACTTTTGATATTGCCAGAATTCGAAAGTGAATCTGGCGGGAGGGAGGCGAGGTCAAAAGACCAGCTCATCCCTATACGCTTTTTCTGCGTTTAAGGCACTTAAACTTCTGAAACTGTCTGAAAAAACAGTCAGGATTTGACTAATCATCGGATAACACCACCGATGTATGAGATATGTATATGCGCTCCCCCCCCCCCTCCTTCCTGGGAGGAAGAGTCGACTGACCTCAATGTCCTATACGCTCTCTACGTACAAGTGCCATGTACTACAGGACAGAGACGAAAAAACTCCATTTTCGTAACTCTCAACAATGAACCACACAAATACACAAACCATCACCATATTAATAACGGGTAATCGTGACAATACAATCAACAACGGACAACACATGAACAAGACTGACCTTGTTGAAAATGGCTGCTGACATCATCTTCCCATCGGTAAAGACTGATGCAGGCCCAAAAAAGTGGGTGTTTCCATAAATTAATTGTGATATATATAAGTAATGAGGAAATCACCTCAAAAAAGATAAACCGATTTATTTTTTCAAAACCGACAAGGCGAGAGGATTAGAGGTGTCACGGAGATAATGGTCTGTAAAACTTGACTCACAGTGCCACTGAGCCACCGACATAATATCATCCACAGGGACCCCATTAAATAGGGCCGTGGATGTCACTACGCCGCGGACACTGTGAGCCTTGGCCACGTCAACCTGCTTCCCGGTGGCGGATTTATGGCAAAACTGAATGCATTCCACAATCCACCTGGAAATGGTGTCCTTAGAAGCCCTCCCATGGGGTTCAATATATGACAACCATAACGCTGACTGGTCGGTGCGCCATGCCGCCGTACGTTGTTTGTACCGGCGCAGCGCCCGGACGGGACACCATGCTTTAGAATCAGGATCATATCTAGTTAAAGCAGGCAAAATAATAGGTTGACCTGGATATTTCAACGACTGATTTTTAGCCAAGAAATTAATCCTAGGTAGCAGCTTAAGGCCTTCCCCTGAAACCACAAAACGGTCATCCTCGGCTGATAAGGCATGAATCTCATTCCTACGCCTAGCCGAGGCCGCAGCAATTAAAAACACAGTCTTCAGTGTTAATAGTTTCATAGAAATGGAACTAAGTGGTTCAAAAGGCTTATCACCTAGTACTTGAAGCACTAGCGATAAACTCCAAGACGGAATCACAGGAGGATTCCTTGGTCTTAGATTGCCCATGCCTTTAATTAATACATTCAATGTATTTACTTCATCACTTCCCCTCTTAGCCAAGCAAGGAATAACAGACATTAATGCTGACTTATAACCAGCAATAGAGTTAGGCTTGAGGCTATAGGCATCATAGAGGTGACAGAGGAAATCAGCTACTACTTGAATAGATGAATCCATTGGATCAATACATCTTTTTGAGCACCATTCTGCAAATCTGTTGATTTTATAATTATATGCTCTGGAGGTTGACCCCCTCCTGGCTTTGGCCATAAACATGGCTGCTTGCTCAGAAAAGCCCTCCTTAATTCTAGATTCCTTGACAACATCCACGCAGTCAATCTGAACATTGACGGATTGTTGTGAAGGGCCTTGCCCTGGAAGATAATATCGTCCATCAGAGGCAGAGGAACCGGATTGCAGACCAGAAGGTCCAGCAGATCCGTATACCATGATCGGCTTGGCCAATCCGGGGTGATCAGAAGCACTTGGCATTCCTCTTGTCTGATTTTCTGAAGAATTTTTGGAATCAGGATTGCTGGAGGGAATGCGTATGCATACATTCTCCCCCAGCTGATAGCTAACGCATCTGTTGCGAAAGCGCTTGGATCCGGAATCGGAGAGACGTACGTCGTCATCTTCGCATTCTTCTTCGTTGCGAACAAATCGATGTTGGGTTTCCCCCAATGGTCGAACAGACGATCCGCCACACATTGATTTAGTTGCCATTCCGTGGGTAAAACACTCATCCTTCGGCTCAATGAGTCTGCTAGCAGGTTTAACCTTCCCGGAATATGAACTGCTTTCAAGGTAATCTGGTGATCCAGACACCAACAAAGCAGTTTCCATGTCATCATACAGAGACTGGGCGACTTCGTTCCGCCCTGGCGGTTTATGTAAGTCACAACTGTTGAGTTGTCTGAACGAATAAGAACAATCTTGCCCTGAACTTTCTGTAAGAAATGTTCCAGGCCCAGGACTACTGCTCTTAGCTCCAGTAGATTTATATGTTTCTGTGACTGTTCCAGATTCCAAAGCCCTGATATCGTGGATTCTTCCAGGCAAGCTCCCCAGCCCTCCATCGATGCATCTGTATACACAGTCACCTGAGGGTGGGGAGGGGTTAGCAAAACCCCCGGCAAGAGATTCTCTGTATTCAACCACCATTGCAGGTGGTGAATCAGAGGCGCCAACACTGACACATTCGAGTCCAGCGAACCTGTACTCTGGGTCCATTGTGTCATGAGAAACAACTGGATCGGCCGCCTGCGTAAGGCGGCCTGAGGAATGACTGGTTCCAACGAAACCATCAACCCCAGCATTCTCAAGTAAACCCGTGCCAGGACATGACGACTGTCGCACACTGACTGAATCAACGAGATGAGTATTTGAACTCTCTCCTGAGTAGGATAAACATATCCTGTCTCCAGATCGAAGAACATCCCCAGGTAAACAAACTTCTGGGATGGAGTCAGCTCTGATTTTGGGAAATTGATCATCCAGCCCAAGTCTGTGAGAATTTTCAAAACAATCTCCAGATTGGCGGACAAACTTTCCCGGGTGTGCGCTTTCAACAGCCAGTCGTCTATGTACGTGTGGACTGCTATGCTTCTCCTGCGGAGGTATGCTGTGATCGCAAGAACCACACGGGTGAAAACCCGAGGAGCCGTGGAAATTCCGAAGGGCAACACCCTGAATTCCCACTGTCTGCCCTGGAATGCAAATCTCAGGAAGCGACAGAAACTCCTGTGGATGGGGATGTGGAAATAAGCGTCCTTCAAATCTATCGACGCCGTCCACATCCCCCTCTCCAACCCCCCCAAACACCGAGCGCACCGTTTCCATCTTGAAACTGGGCGTCTCGATGAACTTGTTCAATGGCTTGAGGTTGAGAATCGGTCTCCACCCACCGGTGCGTTTTGTTACCAAGAACAGGGTTGAATAGAAGCCCGGACACCTTTGTGCCGGCTGAATAGCTCCTTTTTGTACGAGGGAATTTATCTCCTCCTCGATACACAACCTTTGATCTGGATCTCTCGGAATGGGAGTCCAGACTGGCACCAGAGACAGTCGCGACGGCGGGCCTGTCATCCACTCTGGATGATACCCCACGGAAAGCCATCGCAAGACTAAACGGTCCTGAGTTAACCGTTCCCACTCTTGCATGTGGTCGGCTAGCCGGCCTCCCACCGGTCCACCTAGGGACCGCGGTGGACACAAGGCATGCAAGAGCGGCACTGTCTCCGTCGCCATACACACCGGCGTGGTCCTTACCGCGGTAAGCGCCCTGTCAGGAACGATAACCACGCCCAGATCCTCGCGCGACCCGCCCCGCCCCGCGCGCACCTCGGTGCACGGGCGGCTGCCTGGCTGACGGCGGCTGAGGAGCCTGCGCCCCCCTCACTGCTGGCCGAATCGCACGCGGCCGAGGCCGGCGCTGCGACGGCGGCTGGCCTCTGACTTGGCCAGCACCACCTCGAGCCTGCAGGGGACGATACGCAGGGGCCGCGGCGCGAACGTTAGCACGATGCAGCACCTCAAACTGTTCGCGCAGCGCCCTCTGGTTATTCACCAGGGTGACCGTCTCCTGGAGGTGGCGACATCCCTCACCTCCAAAAAGACCAGGACCCGTCATAGGCGTACGGAGTAGCCTATTATACAGGTCCTGAGATGGGCACAGATTGTCCAGGGCAAATGTGCGTCTTGCCCGGACACTCCTGGTCACCGCCCGCGTCATACAGTCCAGCGCCAGGTTAATACCATCCTGGATGGTTCGCTGGACCGCGAGCGGGCCTGGCTGGCGCGATGCGGATGCCGTTACTACCCCCTGTAACAGCTGGGAGACGTGGGACAGAGCGGCAATCGAAGCCCTCCCACTCTCCTCCGCATCACGCAACGCGGTATTCGCCGAACGCAACGCGTTCGCGCACAAGACCCCCGCGTCAGAACGGGAGCCTGGCCGCGTATCCTCACCCAAAGCCGCGCGGTCATCCACGCTGGGCTTGGGTACCACACCGTACCGCTGGTAGTCCAGGGGCACGATGCGACAACGCCTGGCCACCTCGCGAGGGGCCTTCGCGAGACGTCCACTCGTGTTAATGGATGACTCCGCCGCCTTGAACATGTCAACGACATGCTCCGCCAGCGGCAGAGAAGGCATAGCGTTAGCAGTTGGTTTCCCAGCTAACCACGGCGTGTGAACACGGTGGCTAGCCGACTGCTCCACGGGCAGATCAGGCCTAACGCTCACCAACCACTGGCAAGCGTCATACCAATCCTCCTCCGTGGCTAACTGCGAGCGCTCTACAAGACGGGGTCCTTCGTCTTCCTCCTGAGCGCAAGCAGTAGAGCTTGACGGCGGGTACGCTGATACACCTGGCAAGCCAGGGAAAACATGCGGGCCTGACAGCACCGGCATGAAAATATCACTGGTTTGACCAGGAGCAGGCACCGCGGTAGAGCGCGGGGTATATATAGCCCTACCACGGGCCCGGCCAGCACCAGCTACACTCTCGGCAAGCCGAGGTATGCGGTACCGCTGGCCATCAGCAGCGCCCTGGGCCACCACCTGAACCGCGGACCTTACTCCAGGGTGAGTAATACCGTGGAAAAAAGCGCCTGTATTCCCCGCGAGGGGTGCACAAACGTCTTCATCCATGTCCACGTCGTCAGACGGCGACCCTAGCAGGTAATCCTCATCACCCTGGTCAGAAAGATTAGACCCCGGGTCAGCAAAGAGAGCTAACCCGGGCTGACCAGGAACGGTGCCATAGGAGGTACTGGCCACCGCGGCGTGCGGATACCCCTGGACTGATAAGCAGCCAGCGGGTTCCAGCGAAACCGTCCACGGTCCCCTATCGGCGCGGCAATAAGCCTGCTGCCAGGGCCGTGGAACGCCCCCTCTAATGGGGCCACCTCTGAATCGTCGGACAACGGAAGCGGACTAAGGAAAATCGATCCAGAGGCGGGGATTACCTGCTCCGAAGCCGATGATGAGGACAATAAAGGATCTGGTCCAGGAAGCATGCCACGAAGCAACCCTGGAACCAAATCTTTTATTGTCCTCTTCATCTCTCCCAACATCTCGGTCCGGAAGGTCTCCATATCCACCGCGGACGAGACCTTCCCCTTACCCTTCCTACTTACAACCTCTCGTTTCCGCTTCTTCTTCATCTCCTCCTCTACCACCATGTCCGTCGCCTGTAAGCAGCACAAGAATTCGGACATTAACTCGCCCCCCCAGTGCTTACATATGTCACAATTAATCAATGGACCACAAGGGCTACATCGATAACACAGATGCGGCCAGAACTTTACATGCATAAAACGTCCACAGGACGCGCAACCCGGTCCCTGAAACAGGGCAAAGGACAAGGAGTATGAGCAACTAGTTAAGCTTAGAAACTCAATCCAACTCAAAGAGAAGGAAAACGATCATAAAGATCAATATACATCAAAAACCAGCATAGCGCTTGAATTGCTAATAAATACATAGCCAGCTGAATATGACGTCATTAATCCCGTGACAGGAAAAATTCGATCCCAACAAAACATCCAAGTGCAAAGACGAATTGTATGCTGAATGGATAAGTTGACTACACAACCATCAGATACATATAGATAACTCTTTTCTGGCAAAAATGTTAATTATCTCCCTTTGTTTGTTTACAATAATTAACATCACCACATTATCAATAACTAGATACCTGACACTTTGTATAGACAAACCATCCAACGTGACGAACCGGAAACTCCACCATCTGCACGCCTCTTAACTCTCTCCACCTCATGGGGAAGGAATTGGATCAAGAGGGCAAAGTGAGAAGACCTTTATACCAGGCCTCCAACTCACTGGACATAATTTTTCATTTGGTTAGATAACCTAACAGTGTTAGTAGGAAATGGAACCATGGTGGAGAGAAAACTAACTCTCTGCAACTGTGACGTCACAACCTAGCGTCATACAGACCTGTGGACAGAAACAGAAAGAGAAATTAGTCCTAGGTAGCACCGAGTTGACCTAAACCAACTAACTAAGGCGCTTATCACGGTAAACGCGAGTCCCGGAAACACAATACACCGGGAAGAAAACTCGCTAATTTTACTAGAAGTCACCTGATTTAAAGGTCCAACGTCCTCCTGTGGCGAAGTATTCCTTTCCGCCATCCAAAAAAGTGACTAACACTCCAAACAAACACCACTAAAACAGTTTAAGAGTACGAAAAAGCTATTGCACAAAAAAACATGTGTGATCTCTCTGCCAATAATCTAGCAAAGAGGAAGTGCTAGTCTGCGCATGCGCGGTGGTGGGGCTGGCATCCGCCGGACTACGCTCTGACTCCCTGCCCAGTAGGGGCACCTAACTGTTTAAATCTGAGTGTTTATTGAGTGAAAGCCAATATTTAGCAATATCAAAAGTATTAGGGAGGTAAGTATACTCTTGAAGTGAAACAAAGTCAGTGGTGTCAAACTATCTTTGCATCTGCCTATCTCCTTCAACGGATGGAATTCAAACAAATTTGTTATGTGAATTATCTATATGATTATGGATTGCTAGATGACCTTTATATCTCTCTTATCCGTAATGATGTATAGCTCTGTCACGAACGTCTAAAGGTCTGCCACAAACAGTACAAATTGTATGTCATTCATTAATTTACAATTTAATAAACATTCTGTTAACATTTTTTAAAACTAATTTGACTGGTAGCTGTTGCTGCCATAGGCAAATTACTTTCTTAATATTCAACAGCATATTTGCATAGTTACCATGAAAATTATATTCCCGATATTCAGGTTTCAAAGTTTCAAATCAATTCCAACCTTCATAAAAAGTAGGACAAGCTTAGCTAGAAATGGGTGGGCATAGTTAGAAATGAGTGGGCATAACTAGAAATGGGTGGGTTTAATTAGAAATGGGTGGGCATAGTTAGAAATGGGTGGGCATAGTTAGAAATGGGTGGACATAGAAATGAGTGGGCATAACTAGAAATGGATGGGCATAGCTGGAAATAGGTGGGCATAGTTAGAAATGGATACATCTATTAGAGGAATCAGCTCTACAGATCGCAGAATGGAGGAGGTATAATCTTCTTACCCTTCACTGTGGATGTTGTGCTGTGTAATGACACCAGGCTGCCTTCCACTGACCTCTCACCATTATCCACCCCATTCAGTGGCTCTACTGCATTTTTTCGTACACCTCCACGTGGAGAATTCTGGGTGGATATACTTGGGGACGGGACAGGTGGTCTAAGCGTGATGCTAGATGTTGGAGAAGTTACCTCCCTTGTTTTCAGAGGTGATTGTACTGATGATGGTACTTTTTCCGTTGTTTCATCTTTTGCATTTTCTGCATGCTGAAATTAATGATGTAGAAAATTATAGGTACATATGACACATAGACATAGATAAACATCATGATAAAATTTATTCCAAATAAAGACACACACATGCATACACGCGCGCACGCAGACACATACGCATGCGCACGCACCCACGCGCACACACACACACGCAAGCATGTACACACTCACGCTAAGGCACACACTCATGCACAGACACATAATCAAAAAAGCATCCGCTTTTGTTTCTACGTGAATTCTTAATACTTACCAGATGTACTATTATGATAATATCTATTATCTAGTCTAGCTCAAAATAAACAATTAAAACTCCGCACTCTCCTGGTCCTGCCCCTACTGTGTCCGGGAATACCATAGCCGCAGGTACCGAGTCAATTCCCAACCACAGTCAGATTCGTCTTATATTTGCCTTGGCAAACTGCAAAAGCAGCTCAGCCTCACCTCAGCGGGGCGGCTGAGGCAGGGCCATAGTACATCTGGTAAGTATTAAGAATTCTCGTAGAAACAAAAGCGGATGCTTTTTTGATTCTACTTCGAATAATACTTACCAGATGTACTATTATGATAAACTCCGGATTTCGACAGCCAGAAAATGCCGGTGGGAGGAGGTGAGGCTCGAACCAGCACTCAACTACCATCCAACAGAGAAGGTTGTGAAGAGACTAGAACCCTGGCATACGCTTGGGTTCTACTATCTGACTCATAGAGTGCTAAACTTCCATGGTCTAGACCGCGCTCACCCCCCTCTTGTGTCCGCACAAAATTCAGAGGGCTGTCACTGGGGATGCAACACCCACCAGACCCGTGTCAGCCCCAAGTCTCAGCTAGGGCAGTCCAGTAGAGTGCAAAGAAGCTACTACAACTTCTAACTTTGAAAAAATATCAGTATATCGACTAGATTTTCAAATTGGAATGAGTCTAATGTCTGGTTGATAGGATAAGAATACTCTTGTACCAGACTATTTACCTAAGCAGTCTGGTATTTCGACTGTAAGTAAATATATTTATAGTCACTTAATTAATGTAAACACTCACCATTTTGAGTGCTTGATCTTTTTTTGATCATCACAGGAGCTCGGCCCAATCCACGGTCGTACTCAGTCATGTGCATAGCGTTTGTTCAGTGTAGGCGGAAGACTTTAGTGATGTGTGCGAAGTAGTGGTCGGACGTGGCTTAGTTTAGGTTTGACAGATTGGCGACGGCTACCGGATTAAGTGAGCTGGAGATGTCGCGAAGGTAGAAATCAGTGAATGACGACTCGGCATGCCATTGTGCTACAGACATCACCTCCTCTAATGAGACACCCGTATAAAGGGCCGATGATGCTGCTAGTGCTCGGACCTGATGGGCATTCGCATGATCAATTTGCTTTCCTGTAGCGATTTTGTGTGACATCTTAATAGCGTCAACTATCCAACGAGAAATAGTATCTTTCGAGGCACGTAAATGGGGAGCTTTGAGACATAACCACAGAGATTTCGGGTCGTCTCTCCACTCATTAGTACGTTTCTTATACATTTTAAGACATCTGACAGGACACCAAACAGAAGAGTTTGGGTCATGTCTAGTTAAACTTGGCAAATTGATCGGCTGTCCTGGATATTTAAGTGACTGATTCTTTGACAGGAAACAAAGACGTGGAAGTAGTCGTAAACCTTCACCCGTGACGACAAAACGGTCTTGTTCGGCAGAAAGCGCATGAATTTCGCTTCTCCTTCTCGCCGACGCTGCTGCAATCAAGAAAACTGATTTAATAGTTAACAGTTTAATATCAATAGATCTAATCGGTTCAAAAGGAGCCTGTCCTAAAACCTGTAGAACAAGATATAGATTCCATGATGGGATAGGAATTGGCTGTCTAGGTCGCAGATTGCTCATTCCTTTGATAACTTCATTCAAGGTGTCATTCTCCACTCCTTCAACAGTGAGACTGCGAATGACTGAAGCCAATGCAGACTTATATGCTGCTAGGGTAGAAGGTACAAGTTTGTCAACTTCGTATAAATGACAGATAAAATCTGCTACGTGTTGAACAGATGCAGAAAAGGGATTAATATCTCCTCTCTCACACCACTGTGCAAATTTGTTGATTCTATAATTATATGTCTTTGTGGTTGAAACTCTTCTGGCTGAAGCAACAAACTTCGCTGCTTGCTCAGAAAAGCCACCCTCAATTGCACGCTGCTTGACAACATCCATGCAGTCAATTTGAACATTTCCGGTCTGTCGTGGAGGTACAGACCCTTGTTCTGAGAGATTAGATCTCTCGCGTCTGGCAGAGAGACTGGATTGCAGACCAGAAGGTCCAGCAGATCCGTAAACCATGATCGGCCTGGCCAATCCAGGGCGATCAGTAGTACCTGGCACTCCCCCTCTCTTATTTTTGCCAGAACTTTCGGGATGAGAATTGTTTGAGGGTACGCATACGCGTACATTCCCTCCCAACTTATTGCCAGTGCGTCTACTGCTAAGGCTAGCGGGTCCGGGATCGGTGACACGTAAGTGACCATCTTTGCGTTTTGATTCATAGCAAACCCGTCGACATTTGGCTTGCCCCATTGTTTGAATAGAACCTCCGCTACCGATTGGTTGAGCTGCCATTCCGTCGGATGACAAACCGTCCTTCGACTGAGAGCATCCGCTAGGATGTTCAATCTTCCTGGAATGTGTGCTGCCCGAAGAATAATATTCTTCTCTTGGCACCACAGCAGAAGGTTCCAAACCATCATACACAACTCTGGTGATCTCGTCCCGCCCTGGCGGTTCAAATAAGACACCACTGTCGAGTTGTCTGTCCTTATTAGGACAACTTTGCCTTGAATTAGGCTCTCGAACTTTCGAAGTGCAAATACCACCGCTAATAGTTCGAGCACATTGATATGTTTCTGCGCATTGGTTCGATCCCATTCCCCTGACACTGACTGATTGTCCAATACCGCTCCCCAACCCGTCAACGATGCATCCGTAAAGATGGACATCTGAGGTTGAGGAGGTTGTAGAGGAACACCTCGCAGGAGATTCTGTTCAGATAACCACCACTGAAGGTGGAATATCAATGGTTCTTTGACTGGAATCCTCAGAGATAACGGATCCGTTTTCTGAGACCAGAATGACATTAGATACATCTGAATTGGCCTGCGCCTGAGTGCCGCATATGGAACCACCTTCTCCAGAGATACTAGTAACCCCAGTATCCTGAGAAACTGGCGCGCCGTCAGATAGGCTCCTAGAGAAACAGACTCCAAAACTGCAATCAGGCTTTTGCCTCTGCTCTCCGCCGGAAAAGCTACGCCGTCCCTGAGATTGAAAAAGATTCCCAGATAGACAAACTCCTGGGATGGAGTCAGTTCTGATTTCTCTAGATTTACAATCCACCCTAGATCCTTTAAAAAGGCTAGGACTACCTGCAGATTGCTGCGCAGAGTGACTGGATTCCCCGCCTTCAGCAGCCAGTCGTCTATGTACGTGTGAACAGCTATGTTTCTCCTGCGAAGTAAAGAAGTCATGGCGAGAACCACCTTGGTGAAGACCCTCGGAGCTGTGGTCAGGCCGAACGGGAGAGCATTGAATTCCCAAACATTGTCTTGGAATGCAAAGCGAAGGTACTTCTGAAAAGGAATTGACATTGGAATATGAAAATATGCATCCTTCAGATCTATCGACACTCCCCACATGCCTTTCCCTCAGCCCTGTCATTACTGCTGCAACCGTCTCCATCTGAAATTTGGGAGAAAGAATAAACTTGTTCAACGGTTTGAGATTGAGAATTGGTCTCCATCCTCCGGTACGCTTCGGAACGAGGAACATGATCGAATAGAAGCCCAGAGAAGACTGATCCTTGACTAAATGAATGGCCTTCTTCTGATGAAGAGATTGTATTTCTGACCGAATGGCGTCTAGACGATCTGATTCCCTTGGAACAGGAGTCCATATTGGAGTCGAGGTTAACGGAACTAACGATTGATGGATGAGCCAGTCCGGATCGTAGCCGTTTCTTATCCACTGACAAACTAAACAGTCGCGCACGACCTGTTCCCATTGGCTTAGGAATAATTGAAGTCTGCCTCCGACGGATGGCATCTGCACACAGCTGTCGGTCAAGATTGGCCGATAAGACGCTAAGTCGCTTGGGTGAAGATTTTCGACTCCATCTGTCTCCAAAGCCATCGGTAGTGGTTCCGCCGGAAACCCGTCAGGAACGAGCCCCACGGCCGCCCCGCGGCTTCTTGTGGTACGACGGTACCTCGGCCCGAACCGCCACCCTTCCTGTCTTCCTCATACGGCCTCTTACTAGAGGACTTGTATGAGGATGAACGGCCAGGTCCTTGTGATCCGGATGGCCTATGGGCATCACGGCCAGAAGGACGGAAGGGCGATCTAGGACGCTGCCTCTGCTGCTCCTGTCTATGTTGACGGTAGGACTGTTGCGGCTGAGTCCTCTTAGTCGACTTCCACGACTTGCCGACCACTTCTTGCTCCGCCACCATTGACGCAACCTTGGAGAGCGCTTGCCGTGCCGAGCCGCCGAACAAGCCTGGACCTATGAAGGGCGCAGAAGATAATGCAGCCCTCATTTCCGGTCCTGGTTCTACACAATCGAGAACCATTCTCCGTCGCTCTGCCAACGTTCTAGTGATTACCCTGGCCAGGCAATCCTGAGACAGGCGCATGGTGTCCCGAATAACTCCGGGAGCAGCCTCTGGCACCTGTCCGCCTTCCGCCGTGCAGTCCAGCATACCCTGCAAGACGGTACACCCGTGCGACAGTGCAGCCATGGCTGCCCTGGCCGCATCCTCAATGAGCGTAAGCTCATTGAACAGGTCTTTGTTGGTCTGCGAAACCAAAGGACGTGACCGCCCCTTAGCCTTCCCAGCCAACGGCCTATTCAGCGCCTCTCGTTCCGCAATGGAAAGCCGTGGAACCCGGGCGTACTGATGATAAGTCAGCTCCGGAAAATGGACCCTACTCCTTATCCCCTTCGGGGCCTTTGGAACGCATAGTCTGGCTGAACCAGACGGTATGCCGCAACTTCCAACATGTCAGAAGTCTGCGTATCCAATGGGAGTGTCGGCATGGCAGAAGAGCCACTTGACAGAGCGCTAGCCGCACGCTCTGACATCCGTTCCATCGCCGGATCGCGCTGAGATCCTAGATCAGATGCCAACCCGAGACGATTGGTCATCCATCCAAGGACCTGCACCCATTCAGCTTCGGTGCAGAAAACGGACTCGTCCATCAAAGAACTGCCGTTCTCATCCTCCCTCTCTCCCTTAGATGAGAGGGCCACTGACGATCCCTGCTGAACGCTATGATATGCGTCTCTGCCAGGACAGAACGCATCCATAACGCGACTACCAGCGGCACCGGTGTCTAGCGAATCGCCAGACCCGGATTCCCCGCAGTCCATCGGCTCCCGCACGGGATCCGGAACTACGGCCGCCTTAACTACGGCTGGTACCATCACTCCGATAGGAGCCGCACCTAACACCACCGGGATACCAGCAGGAACCGCAAAACACGGCTCCGCCGGCATCTCCGGTTGCACAAACAGCGGATGGAATATGCCCGACGGAACGTCGACATCACCATCCGCCTGGCAAACCCGTACAAATCCCGAGGGCGACCCCTGGGACGTACTAGGCCTTGCCGTCATCGAAATATCCGGCATGCCGGAATCTTCCATTAGCAGCAGATCTTCCTCCTCTATCGTCGGCTCTTGAGCCAAGGACAGAGAAGGGGCAGGTGCATGACCCTCAGCAGAACTAGCCGGACCACCTAATGGTTGTCCTGCACCAGCTTGCCTCACCGGGACCGTGGACTGCAACGAGTCAAACATCGCCTTGAACTGGGCCGCCCATACGCCCAGCGCTGAATCCATTCGTTCATTCAGACGACCTTCAAGTCCCATAAGAGACGCCTGCTGCAATTTCGCTGCCTTGTCCTTCGCGATCCTCTCCAGCCTCGCCCGTCGATCCCTGTCAAACTCTGCCACCATTGCCGACGACCACTTCACGCACACATCACAAGGGCTGCCAACCTTACACTGAGCGCACGTCACACAGTGATGTCCCAAGTACTTCCGCTTCATGAACCTGTTGCACTTCTGGCACAACGTGTCCGGATTCTTCGGTTTCTGCGAACACAGAAATAAATTACAACGCTGCACATGACAAATGATGACGAGCAATACGCACAATTGACTTGATAGTTAAGATTTCTTAAACACATTAACTTTCTCTTAAATTAATGATAATCAAGTTCTTAGGCAGGAAATATTTGAAACTTTTTTGAGTGAAAATTTAAAAAAACCCACAACTCAGCCTTTAACTAACGTTAAATAACCAAGGCTACATCGCCGATCGCTACAAACACCCTCGACAACGAAGCGAAAGCTAATATCGGCGATAAACAGAGTGCATAGACACACCAAGCCAAGAACGACATAATTCATGGGCGCCGCCATCTTGGCCATGGGCGCATCCATCTTAAGAGGAACCGAGTCGCAAGAGAAAATTAACCGAGTACCCGAATTAAACTAAACGTTAACGGGTACAGAAGCGACTCCAACAATGGCTAACATTTTAAAACAATGTGCCAATTTAAGGAAATTTCAAACAGTCATTATGGCATGAATTGCAGGAAATGTCAATTTCCCTTTCTCCGAGATCTAACAATACTCACCATTCTGTTACTTCTGATATACAGCTGGCCCTGACAGCGGCTCTAGGATTATAGACTTAGAAAGCTTTACCGACTCCTGGGAACCGGGTACCCGGCTCCCCACTGCCGAGTACCCGTTTACCATAGAGCTCATATTGTTTGCATAGCCACCAAACAAGAGAAAACTATGGCTTGCCTCCGTGGGGCTGGGAGGCTGGGTCCGTAACAGAATGGTGAGTATTGTTAGATCTCGGAGAAAGGGAAATTGACATTTCCTGCATTCTCCTTCGATCAATACTCACCATTCTGTTACTTCTGATATACACCAGATTTGATCAGTAACCTGGTGGGAAGGGGCAAGCCATACATGCTAATTTTGCCCCTTGGAGAAAGATTTTAGACTTCAAACTTGACTAACGGAGACCTAAAAGGACCGTCAAGTTTACGGAACCGAATCACATTCGCGTCACAGCTCCCCCCCCCTTTTTCCTCCTAAGAAAAGGGAGAGAACTAACGAACATGTATCTCGCCTGAAAACACCAATATGCCAAGAGGGTTAACTACTCCCTGCATATCGCTTGTATTAGCCTGGGAATGAGCATGAATATATACGATGAATGAACATGATACATATACATAATACAAAAAACTCTCACTTGTTGAATTACCTTATGATAACAGGACTTCAGACGTACCGCCTACAACCATTCACCGGTTCGGCCATCAGTGACACAATCTGGTTGACATCCTCTCGCCTGACCATGCCTGCTTTAGGTTCTTTTCTTACCGAAGTGAGAAAAGGGTGAAAAGGAGTGTGGTCACTAACTATCGTTTCAAAACAGCTAAAGCGAGTGGATTGGCTGAGTCTGACACATCCCTCATATAGTAATCCGTGAATGAGGACTCACAGTGCCATTGTGCAACGGCCATGATGTCCTATAACGGAACACCATTGTAAAGGGCGGTCGAGGCGGCTATTCCTCTGACATTGTCTGCCCTTACGCCTTGCACCTGGTGCCCAGTCGCCATCTCGTGAGTAGTCTGAATGCATTCGACCACCCAACGAGAGATAGTATCCATGGATGCGGCGCCATAAGACTTTTTATGGCAGATCCACAGATGTCTATCGTTCGACCGTAACGAGTCAGTCCGTTTCTTGTACTTAGTCAAAGCACGGACCGGGCACCAGACACTGGCATCATGATCAAACCTAGTTAACTTCGGTATAATGATCGGTTTGCCGGGATATCTCAAAGATTGGTTCTTTGACATAACCTCTGCTCTTGGCAGAAGACGCAGACCTTCTCCAGAAACAATAAATCGGTTCCTCTCTGCCGAAAGCGCATGGATCTCACTGCGCCTTCTAGCTGAGGAAGCTGCCAATAGAAAAACCGCCTTTAGAGTCAAATGCTTTAGACTAGCCGAACGCAACGGTTCGAAAGGGTGCTTGGCCAGTACATTAAGCACTAAAGATAGACTCCAGGCTGGAATGACTACCGGTTGTCTCGGTCGGAGATTGCTCATTCCCTCAACATCACATTTAACTGGGCCACCTCTGGACTATCCCTGTTGGCTAGACAAGGGATAAATGATGCCAAAGCTGACTTGTATCCAGCAACTGTGACGGGAGCTAGTCCTCAAAAGAACAGCTCACAGAGAAAGTCTGCTATTTGCTGATAGTGGATTGAAAGGTATCAATACCCTTTTCTTCACACCAGTCTGCAAATCTGTTAACCTTGTTGTTATATGACTTGAAGGTTGACCTCCTTCTCGCAGCCGCGATGAAATCAGCAGCCTGTCGAGAAAAGCCTTCCGACGTGGAACGTTGTTTGATAACATCCACGCAGTCATTGAACATTTCGGGACACTCGTGTAGGAAGCGTCCCTTGGCCTGGGAGATTATGTTCGGAATCTCGGGCAACTGCACAGGATTTTCCACCAGCAGATCTAGAAGATCCGTGAACCACGCCCTGCTCGGCCAATACGGTGCTATTAGCAGGACCAGACACGGTTCCTCCCTGACCTTCACCAAAACCTTCGGTAGAAGAATGGTGGGTGGGTACGCGTAAGCGTGCATCCCTCTCCAGCTTATCGCCAGAGCGTCTGTATCGACGGCATTTGGATCTGTAATCGGCGAGACATATGTCATGATTTGAGCATTTTCCTTTGTGGCGAACAAGTCCACGTTGGGTTTGCCCCAATGCTCGAAGATCCGTCGCAGAACTGGAGGGTTGAGGGACCATTCTGTTGGCAGGATTCTCTGTCTGCGAGACAAAGCATCCGCCAGAATGTTCAATCGGCCAGGAATACGAGCTGCTTTCAAACAACCGAGTAATGCCTGCACCATTGAATCAAGTGCCACACCCTGATACACAGAGTGGGCGACCTGGTCCCGCCTTGGCGATTTATATATGATACTACTGTCGAATTGACTGACCGTATCAATATCACCTTGCCCCTGATCATCGGAAGGAACTCTTCCAACGCCAGTTCCACTGCCATCATTTCCAACAGATTGATATGCAGCTGACTCTCCGGGAGAGTCCATGTGCCCGAGACCTGGTTCTCCCAGGCAGGCACCCCACCCTTCCAGCGATGCATCCGTGTAAACGGACAGCTGGGGGTGGGGTAGGTGCAGCGAAACCCCTATTAGGAGATTCTGACGCTGTTTCCACCATAGCAGATGCGATATTATCGGCTCCAAAACTGGCACCAGTTTTGACAGGGGTTCTGTTCTCTGTTTCCACAGAGACATCAGATACACCTGGATAGGTCTTCGCATTAGAGCAGCGTACGGGATAACCTGCTCCATGGAGACCATCATGCCCAGCATCTGAAGGAACCGCCTCGCCTGAATGTGGTTTCCCACTCGAAAACTCCTGAGGATGGCTAACAGAGACACCACTCTGGGCTCTGACGGGTAAACCCTGCCCTCCTCGAGGTCGAATCGCATCCCCAAATAAACGAAATGTTGAGTGGGCGTCAACTCGGATTTCTCCTCGTTGACTATCCAGCCTAGATCTGAAAGTAACTTCAGAGTCAGAGCAGTATCCACGTTCAACCTGGCTGCCGAGTCTGCCTTGAGCAGCCAGTCGTCTATGTAGGTGTGTAGCGCCACGTTCTCTTTTCTGAGAAACGCTGTCACCGCAAGGACCACTCTTGTGAAAACCCTCGGAGCTGTCGACAGGCCAAACGGGAGAACTGTAAACTCCCATACTTGATTCTGAAACGCAAATCTCAGAAACCTGTGCCAACTCCGATTCATCGGAATGTGGAAATATGCATCTTTCAGATCGATCGATACACACCACATTCCTTTCCTCAATCCCGCCATTACCGACCTCGGTGTTTCCATCTGGAACCGAGGCGTATGGATAAACCAATTTAATGGCCTGAGATTGAGTATGGGTCTCCATCCCCCTGTGCTCTTGGGGACAAGGAACATGTTTGAATAGAAGCCTGGAGTGTTCCGGTTTGCTGGTTTTATTGCTCCCTTCAGAAGCAAACCCGACACTTCCTTTTGAACGGCTTCTAACTTGTCTGGCTCCCTTGGTACGGGCATCCAGACAGGTGCCAAAGACAGATTTTGTGGCGGAAAGTCCCACCACTCCGGCATGTAACCCTGGGATAACCATCCCAGGACCAGACTGTCTGACGTCACACCTCGCCAAGCCTCGACGAAACGCATGAGCCTTCCACCCACCATAGACGCCTCGACGTCTAACGGGGTTGTCCGGCTCGCAGTCCGCCCCCCCCCCCCCCTCTTTCTTAACGAGAGAGAGTGAGAACCATTTCGTTCTAGGCACAACGGGTATAACTGGCACCGCTGTTCCTGTCGCACAGGCGCGGTCCAGGCGGATATGAAGGGAGCTTGCGTACCCTCAGGTATGCTTCGGCCCCTTCTGTCCGCCCTTTGAGGCCTTACCCTTACCCTTCCCCTTGCCCTTCCCGCCTCTAGGGCGGTCAGGAGCAACATTGGGGAGGGTAGGCGCCTCTACAACCTTCCTGGGTTTCTTCGCCGGCGGTGGCTCCGAAAACCCAGCCGAAACAGAAGTCGCAATAGGCCTGGCTTTCGCCTTGCTCTTATGTTTCTTCTGTTTCTTTGAAGGCTGTCCCGTTAACGGTTTACCCACAGCCCCTAGTGCGTGCGCTTGCCTCACTAGTTCTAGATGTAGGTTTACCGCTAACCGATTCTGCGCGATACTGGCGGTATCCTCTAAGATGGCCCACGCTTGGCCACCGAAGATGCTAGGCCCTGTCAGGGGTGTCCCAAGGAGACGCTCCCTGACTGCCGTAGCCGGACGCATATGGTCAATGACCATTTGCCTCCTGGATTTCGTCACACGCGCTTGCACCCTTGCCAATGCGTCCATCGACAGCACCAGGCCGTCATTGACACATGAAAGCGCCACAGGTGGCACAGGGTGGCCTGCCCCGCTTCAGTCCACACCGACTGAAGGAGATGATAAGAGTGGTTGACAGCGCTCATCGCTGCCCTCACACCCTCATCGCATAGGGACAGGACTTCTTCCTGGTGTACATGAGACTTGTCCACAAGTGCCGGACCGGGGTGACCCGCCACGGCACTCTGGACGCCCAGTACCCATCGGTCATCCTCCGTGACCGACGGGACTACACCATACCTGTCGTATTCCCCCCGCGGAATACGACATCTTGCCCGCACCTCCCTGGAGGCCGCAGGGAGCTGACCCTTGGTCATCAGTTGTTTGCTATAAATAGCATCCAACCATTCTATGAACCGTGGATCCAGTCACACTGACTGGATCCGGGCCGCGGGCAAAATCCCCGTCCTGATCGACGCAACCGACGGACGGGGCGCATCTTCATCGGCCGTGGCCGAAACCACAGACGGGTCAACCCTGGCTAGCCACGCCAGAGCATCTGACCAATCTACCTCCGATGAAGACACCCCCGCAAACACGTCACCCGTTGACGTGCTCACGGGTCTGCCAGCCACGGCCTCCCAGCAAGGAGCCACGGCTGACACGCCAGGCACTCCGGTACCACACGGTTCCGCCGCCACCCCATGAAACACTCCGGTCCATGGGGTAGGTCCGCACGGAAAACCGTACGGACCCGTAGCAGTCGCGGAACCATAGCCGGACACGGGCGCCCACGGCACCCCACGTCCGACTGCCGGACCAGGCGAGATAGGTGAGTACCACGCCCGGCCCGGCACACCCGTTCCCGTGACGGCTGGTGCCAAACCAACCGCACGGAACCGGTGCACGGTAACGGATTTGCCTCAACCACAGGCGGAGCCGCTGACTTGGCTTGCGCCAAACCAGACAAATGGAGGCCGGTTCCGTCTAGGACGGAATCAACCTCCATATTCTCCACCTGCGGCTTCACGGGCCGCAGCAACCTCTCCTCCTCGGCCTCCTCGTCTTCAGACTCAAACTTATGGCAGTCGTCACATGATGGCGGGGCTGGCTTGGCCTATAAAATAAGCACAAACCTACAATAAACAAGCGGAACGAGACCCGGATGGAAGGCAGACAATTAATTTTCAAATAATTTGACTCATAAATTAACCGTAACCTCCCCGCACCCCACCCCGCCACGTTACAACAACGATCGCATTAATTATGACGACAAGTACGCGGCGGGCACAACACACCCATAATAGATCCTCCAGGATGTGTAACGGCTCCAGGAATCATATCGCATAGCATTCAGGGTATATTTACTAATCAATATAAATTATACTCCTAACGAACGCAGCACGATATGTGAAGAAAACAACAAAATGTATTAACAAAACTGCTGTCTCACACGGTAAAACCGCAGACCACACATCTACTCAAGAATTTTGAAACCACCGATCATTGCAAACCGATCGTGATCGCACGTAAACTTGATCATTCTAAAGTTTCCGGTACCATTTTTAGTACGCAGCACCCAGAATAAGATGCGCGAATTGATGAAAAAATCTTTCTTCACATAAACATCCGAGCGACCGGGTGTGACGTCACCCGCTCGGATTCTACGGAGAACGACGTCAGCCGATATTCGTGTTAGAAATACCGTAGCAAACACCTATTTTCATATCTGCCGATCGCCTGTTGGGGTTTTAAAGAAGGCGATCGTCTGGCATATATCGTTGTTAGCACACGTCCCAGATTCTATAGGGTCAGAAATTGGAACATGCGACACAACGAAATTTAGAGACCTAAGTCTTTTAACTATGGATAATAAAGAACAATACAACCTGGATGTCTTGGGCGGTATTCTCCATAGTCCTTAGTTAATCCTTTCAGAACACACAAACTATCACTGATTAAAGACTTAGGTTATTTTAAAACACTAAAATCCTTAATGCAAAAAGCATGTATTGCTCTTGTCGCTATGCAAACAAGAATGAGCTCTATGGTAAACGGGTACTCGGCAGTGGGGAGCCGGGTACCCGGTTCCCAGGAGTCGGTAAAGCTTTCTAAGTCTATAATCCTAGAGCCGCTGTCAGGGCCAGCTGTATATCAGAAGTAACAGAATGGTGAGTATTGATCGAAGGAGAAGTATAAATTCTAGATTGATACAACCTGCCCCTGTGATGATTTTCCTTTTTCCTCCATGATGCCAACAATAACGCACTCCAACAACGCTTAAATTCGGTTAAAATTTAAAATTTTAAGAGCTTGAAAAAACGTGACTCTCTCAAGTCGCAAAATAGACGAATCTGACTGTAGTTGGGAATTGACTCGGTACCTGCGGCTATGGTATTCCCGGACACAGTAGGGGCAGGACCAGGAGAGTGCGGAGTTTTAATTGTTTATTTTGAGCTAGACTAGATAATAGATTTTATCATAATAGTACATCTGGTAAGTATTATTCGAAGTAGAAATGTTGTGCACAATCATGCACACACGCATGCACGCACACACACACACACGCACGCACACACACACACACACAAAGTTTGTGCACATTCGCACACACAGACATATACACTGTCACACTGACACAAACACACTCTTGTGCACTCAGTCACTAACTCATGAACATGCACGCGCACACATAGAGACTCACACATGTACATATGTATGTACGCGCGCACGCATGCACACAAACACACACACACAAACAATGTTCCAACCATGTTCACACACATCCTCATTGTCTCACCTCATTAATATTGATTTGTGTGTTTTCTCTGCTTGCCTCTTTCACAGATACCTGGCTCCCTCCATCAGCTGGATTTTCTGAAAATACATTTAAAAAATACAATCAAAATAAGTACAGCAGCTGCTCCATCTTCCCCACATAACAACAGAATCTAACGATGAGAATATGTCGTAGCCACTCATAGTAATAATAAGCACAGAATTCAAGCTTGTCAATGTACACAGTTCAAACACTGGATACAGAATGAAACACCAGACTTTTTCCAGATATAACTGAACAATATTCAGACCCTGTATATGATATCTCCAATCAGTGTCCTTATCAAAACCGCCAGCTTTTACAGAGAACTGTTGCAATTCACCCTTCCAGAGTACTTACCCATCATATGACGTCATAATGAACTGCGTGATGTGTACAATGACATCATAATGAATGACGTCATGAATGACATTGATAAGTACGTCGCGAATGCATATTTGAAGACGGTCTATGCATTGTTGTACACATAGGCAGCAATAGCACCCAGTCAAATTAGTTACAAAATATTCAACAGCTTCCCTGTATTGTTTTCAGGAAATTGATCGCTAGAGCTTTGGGGATCGATCAATCCCAAAATGGCGAGTTCTTCCTCAGACCGAGACCAGGGCCCATGTTCCCAAAGCTATCGTTAACGAGCGATATCATTACACCCATTGCTTTAGTATGGTGTAACGATATCGCTAACATAACGATAGCTTCGGGAACATGGGCCCAGAAACCATATGCAGTTTCAAAGCGATTCGTTAAACAGTCAAGGAGTTATTGTCCGGAAAGCAATTTTCAAGATGGCCTCCAGTGGGTGGCAGCCATATTGGATTTTGGATTATCATAAATTTTGATAGGTTTCTTCACCAGATGTAGTCCAACCACCCTATAAAGTTTCAAAGCAATCCGGTAAATGGTAACTGAGATAGAATCCAGAAACCAATTTTAAGATGGCAGCCTGTCACTGGTGGCCATCTTGGAGTTCGGATCATTGTCATTTTTGATAGGTTTCTTCCCCAGACCTAGTCCAACCACCCCATGAAGTTTCAAAGTGATCCGATGAATGATAACAGAGTTATCATCCAGAAACCAATTTTCAAAATGGCCGCTGGTGGCTGGCAGCCATCTTGAATTTGGGATCATAGCCAATATCGATAGGTTGCTTCTCTAGACCTAGACCAACCACCCTATGAAGTTTCAAAGCGATCCGATAAACAGTAACAGAGTTATCATCTGGAAACCAATTTTCAAGATGGCTGCCTGACAGGGATTCCAGTAGTGCAAGTCTGGGAGTCCTATACTCCCAAAGTTCATGTTTGGACTCCCAAACAGCATACCAAGGAACCTTTGGACTCCCTATTATTTTGCCCTAATAGGGAGTCCAAGCTTGGAAAAACAGCTTTTGCAGTGGTCCTGAGAAATGTCCATTTGCAGGCAAACAAAAGATCATTCTTAAAAATTTACCACTGTAATGACTGGTTCAATAATCTAGGAAATTCAGAATAAATCTAGAATGCATTTAAGTCAATGGCATGTCATTACAAATCCCCATGCCTTTGCCAACTTTACCATTCACCCACCCACACACAAACCACCTGAACTCCAATCCGCAATCATATGAGTAACTCATATACAAAATTTGGTTGAACTCCTCCAGCTTTGCCATTCTGCCCTACCTAAACCCTGTGATGCACTCTGGTGGCGGGGGTCTAAGTAAACATTGTCACAACCATATGAGTAACTAACATACTAAATATGACAATGCCCACCCCACCACCCTAGCCCCACTACTGGGGGGGGGGGGGGGGGGGAAATATATTGTAAATGTCATCTTACAGTCCGCCGATCATATGGATATCTCACATAGACAATTTGATTGAATTCCACCAAAAGGAGGAGATAGACAGACTGACAGGCCAATGGACGGGCAGATGGAGGCGATTGCAGTCTTCCCTCAATTTTTTTCCGAAATTCTTGGAGATAATTAATTAATATACCGATAATTAGTTTATTAGAACCGCTCAGTCTGTAGATGAGAAATAGCTCACTACAGCCACCCTTAACTCTTTCATGATGAAGCCGGCCAAAACCGACCACTACAATGACCTTGAGGACTGTCCAATTGCAGGTCAATAAAACTATTTTTAAAACTTATCACTGGAATGACTGGCTCAGCCATTCCAGTGGTAAATTTCCAAAAATATCATTATCTTGGTTTTCAAATGGCCATTTCTCAAGACCACTGCAGAAGCCATTTTTGGCCGATATGAATGTTAAACGGTTGCAGGTTTACTTCACCTTTCCAGAGTAACACCCACCCATCATATGATGTCATAATGAACTGCGTGATGTGTACAATGACATCATAATGAATGACGTCATGAATGACCTCGATAAGTAAGTCACGAACGCATATTTGAAGACGGTCTATGCGTTGTTGTACAAATTGTTTGCTTTTACTATTTAATACATATTCTGTTGAATATTTTGAAACTAATTTGATAGGCAGCAACAGCACCCAGTCAAATTAGTTACAAAATATTCAACAGCTTCCCTGTATTGTTTTCAGGAAATTGATAGCAAGGGAATTCAGGGATCGATCAATCCCAACACGGCGATGTGTGGGTGGAGCTTAGCTAGTGATGGGCGGGGCATAGCTAAAAATGGAAAATGTCCATTGCAGTATCTCAATTACAAAACAGCGATACACGTTAGGTGTTGCATATCTTGAAGGGCAGCGACAGCTCACAGTCAATATATATGCAAAATAATTAACTGAATAATGCTTACATCAAAGGAATGTGCTTGTTCTGGTTTGTATGTGTTACTGTACCTATTGGGTTAGTATTCACGCTTTGATCGTCTCGGGTAGCCTTCTTCTTTGATTTCACACGAGCTTTCTGTTTCTCAGGCATTCTGTCACATTAGATGCTCCTGCAAATAATAACAAGAGGCCCAAGGGTCCTGTATCGCTCACCTGGATCATAGGCAATTCAACTAGAAAGACCATTAACTTTAACACCAAGGAGCTGGAGAAGAATCCAAGATGGCCACAATGAACTTGGATCTCTGTGCCCTAAGGATACCTCCTGCCAAATATAACTGAAATCAGTCCAGTGTTTCTCAAGAAGAAAGCATTCAAAAAAGCGGATAAACAGAAAAGTTGAGCTAAACGGAAAATGTTAAAGTTGAAAAAATGGTTTTTTCCAATGTCAGTGACCTTGACCTTTGGACCCCAAAATCATGGTGTGTCATTATAA